>VWYO01013373.1:25243-96027 GCA_013400275.1 Rhadina sibilatrix
GAACAGCAGGAAAGAATGAAGGGGGGCTAAAACCCCAACAGTCAATGCCCAAGTGTCACACACACACTTGCTCTGCATGAAACCACACAAACATTTATTTCTCTGGTTTATAAAAGCTCAGCTGGGCTCCATCAGCTCTTCTGCATGATCCCAGTGCTGGAGGATGCCCAGGGAGCTCTGGCACATGGACTGAAGCTGCTCCTGAGGTATGTGCTGCTCTCCTCTGCAGGCTCTCAGAGCCATCCAGCTCCTTACAGAAAAGGCAACTGCAGCATCACATCCTTCCAAAGCAAGACAGCCAAGTGTGCACGAGTGGGGCAAAATGTGTTGTGGTTCCAGCTGCCTCATCCCCTCTCAGTACAGGAATCTGGAGAACACAATTAGCTGCTCTCCAGATAACGGTGCCTAAATTTACCTTCATCAGATCAAACAGCATCTGATGCTCCCTCACCACATCCAGATTGGAAAGCCAAAGGCAGATTTCTTAAAAAAAACCCCTCCCTTTCATTAATTTCTCACAGAAATATATAATATATATTTTATATANAATTTCAATAGTGATTTAACTTCTCAAGCATATCTCATCAACAGGATATACAGTACAGTTCAGAAGAGTAAACATTTGTAAAAGGAAGCAGACAACTTTCAACCAACAGACACAATTTCTTGCTGTATTTATGCTGAACTCTCCTTTGAACATGGACAGGTTATGAAGTTAGTTTTCTTCTTCAGTACAACATGGACACAGGACTGGTACAATCCGGGCTGGTTTGGCTGCTGTTGGAGTTAAGGACAACTCTGGAGTGGAGCCGTGGTGCTGCCATCCACGCCCTTCATCATCTGGCGTAGCGCTTAATGTAATCTTCAACTTTATTCCGAAAGTCCTCCTGGAGGGAAGCACAGGCACGGTTACTCTGGGCACAGCAGGGATGGACTCACATGGGAATATGCTGCTGGATCCCCATGCTGCCACTGGCAGGGCCAAGCTCCCAGCAAGAGAAGGCCCACAGCTCTCCCTGAGAGCCTTGACTCTTTGTAAGGAGTGCTCCACAGGAATCTCCACTGGGGAATGAAGAGGGAAAAGAGTCTGCCATCGACCAGCTCCCAACTTAGGTACACACAAATTGCCTGCTGTTCCATAATCTCTGTATCCAGGGAAAACCACACAGTTCTGGTAGTTTGTGCTTGTAAAGCACAGAGGTGCTGAGCAAGAGAAATTCTGACATTGTGTGATCCCTTGTGCAAGCCAGGCAGACACCACATTCCTGGCGTGTTATTCCGAGCCTGAACCTTACAGCTTGGTATTAAATATGTTCCACCCAAACACAACAAGGGGCCTGTGCTCCAGAGTGCATTCTGCTGGATTTCCAGCTCCCCTTTTTGTGTGCTGCTGGAATATAAAGCAGGAAAACCTGGGAGATTTATGTACTCACATCTGTTAGAAAAGAAAACAACTGCAGAAACAATGCATGCAGTAGATGAGGTTTTCAACACTGTGCTGGTACACTGGAGCTGCCTGGAAAGCAGAGGCCATGGAAGCACTGAAATCCTCTGCCAAGGCTCTGCTTTTACTAGGAAGGGCACAAAATCCCACTGCCACAACCTGTGGGATCACAACAAGGCAGGGTCCTGCGTCAATGCCAGTTGTCAGCTCCAGGTTTGTCAATACACAAAATGATGCCTTTCAAACACATCCCAAGTGTTTTGGTACAGATTGCCCAGAGCTGGACATCACATCACACCAGGAAGGAGCACTAATATCACCTTTTTGCCTCAGTCAAGCCTGGAACACATCAATAT
The DNA here is from genome assembly GCA_013400275.1 of Rhadina sibilatrix. NCBI lineage: Eukaryota > Metazoa > Chordata > Aves > Passeriformes > Phylloscopidae > Rhadina > Rhadina sibilatrix. Next base: position 27,044 of record VWYO01013373.1, read on the forward strand.
TTCCCTGGCTCCAACGCCACACTTCAAACACTTCAGATCAGCTCCCCTTATGATGGTTTGGTTTTCTGTTGCTGAATTTTTCTACCAGTGAAAAGATGAAGGTTACTCCATGCTTAACAGCCAAAAGGATCAAAGAAAACCTGTGATCCATCAGAAACTCTGTGATTTCACTTTTCAGCTGATCAAGTACATCACAGATGTCCATAACTACATGCAAAGTGCTCGGAATATCAATGAAGTTCAAAACACAGTGTAAGGCCAGAAATATCCTACTACAAATATGGCTGCAGAAATCCCACTCCTCCTTAGGAACAGGCTGCCTGCTCTTCTGGGGTGAAAGAGCAGATATTTTGGTCTAATAAGGCAAGAGTGTGTGTGACTTTCTCACTCTGCTGCAAGCACACGCATTTCCACACTTATCCAGCTGTATGCTATGTTAAAAAACTAACACTGCAAAGCTAAAGCCATCTTCAGCTGAAATAAAATCGCCAAACCCAGGCAATTTCAATCCACAGATGCAGATTATAGCTGTGGTGGAAACTGAATTCACTGAGGGTTTCTTGCACATTGTTACCCCCTCCTGTTTCTCCAAAAGATGGATCACTAAAAGGAGCTGAGCACAAGGCTGAGGAGCAGCACTGGACACACACCTGCACTTTCCCTGCCTGTGCAACACCAAGGAAGGACAGAAGGACGGAAGGAAGGAAGGACGGAAGGAAGGAAGGTGCAGAAAGCCAGGCTGTCACTCAGCAGCCGGGGCTGAAGGAGCTGATGGTGCTGGCAGCGAAGCATTCCCAGGGGACTCTGCCTGTGAAACTGGCTGTGAAGGGGAGGGGCTCACCCCAGAGCTGCAATATTCCATCCTCACCTGCCATATGGTTTAACACTTCATGATAACAGGGGGCACCTCTCTCTGGGCACAGCTGCTGATGTGCAACACTGAATAATCAGAAGCAAAAGAATTCAGCAGAGCAGGACATACCATGCATTATAAAGAGGCACAGGCAAAATCCTGCTAGAAATGAGACGGAAAAGGATTCATAAATCCCTTCAAGGACATAACAGAGCCCAAAGAAAGTGTCCCCTGTATTTAAACAAAGTTGTTTTGTTTGTGCAAAGAAGTTCAATAAATACCCTTTGCAAGAATAAACATATATAAAATAAACAGGGCAGGGGGCAATGATTTTAAATGGAAGGCTTAGATGAAGTATTGGGAAGAAATTCTTCCCAGTGAGGGTGCTGAGGTTCTGGCAGAGGGTGCCCAGAGCAGCTGTGGCTGCCCCTGGATCCCTGGAAGTGTCCAAGGCCAGGTTGGACGGGGCTTGGAGTACCCTGGGCTAGTGGAAGGTGTCCCTGTCCATGGCAGGGGGTGAAGTGGGACGAGCTTTAGGATCCCTTCCAACCCAAATCATTCTGGGGTTCTGTGATTGTATTTATATCCTCTTGGGGGAGAGCCTCAACCTCACAAGAGAATTCCATTCTACCCTTTCTAAAAGCATGTAGAAACACACACTTAAGAACTAGGCACTGCTTCAAAAACTGATACTTGACCTGATGTGGCAGCTCTGGGAGAAGAGACTTTGTTTTTTCAATTGTTTATACTGCACCAAGTTATGCTTATTAACTGCTTGTCTTTTATTAAGCTTTTAATTTGTAACCCAAAGAAGATCTGCTCAGTTATCCAAAGCAAACAGAATACTTTGGTGACAGCTACCAAAGAAGTCTGGAAAAGTTCTGACGGAAACTCTCCCTCAGGAATCTTTTTGATTTATTTAAACAAATTATTTGGTATAAGGATTACCCAAAAATAAAACTAAAAAAATGTATTAAAAAAAAACCCCACAAAGCAGATTTAGCTCATTTATTATCCTTAACATACCTACTACTGGTACTTCACACCCTGCACTATTTGGCCAGTCCCTGCAGGAAAACATGCAGTTTAACACATCTGTCCCTTCACTGTGGCTACAACCACCCAGATCCTGTGACGAACTTTCTGATCCACTTTCACATTCTTTACATCCACAATCCTGTAAAATTCAATTGGAGAAACAAAGGGATCACAGATCAATTGCTCCTGCCCTTCCCTCTTCTGTGCCAGTAATCAGAACAGTAATAATTTATTTTTTTTTTAAAGCAGCTCAATTTTAACAGCACACTATCTGAACCCAACATTTATTACCAAGGTTAAATTCCAAATAAGTTCTGCTAGGCTTGCACTTGTGGTTCTAAAGTGATTAGGAAAGGGGACTCCTGGGCACCAGTGAAATGGCATTCATTACTCAGCTCAGCCAAGGTTTTAGAATATAATAACCAGGTAGATCTATCCATTAGCCCTATGAGTTATATTGAAAGCCACCTTTTCTTTCCTTCCCCCCTTGCAGAAAATAATAAGTATTCACACCCACCAACCCCCACAAATCCCCTCCCATTTAAAAAGGAGCTGAATGAAACCTTCGAGCAGTACAGTATGAGGGGTTTTTTTTCAATTCATGTTCCTGCCCTGCTCTCATTTCCCTCTCATTGTTTTATTTAGCTCAGTCTCTACATGATGTGAAGAGTTTTCCAAGCTCTGTAATTAAATTTTAGTTCTCTGAAGAGAAGAGTGGGGGGGGGAGGGTGAAAAACCTATACAAAGGCATCTCCCACGAGCTCTCTGCTTAGCAGGTGCAGTCAAAGCCACATCGATTTTCATAGCCTGTGATCTCAACTTCAGATTTTAAAATGCTCCTAGACACCAAGCAATTGTGATTTTGCAAAATGATGAGGAAATGCTTTAGCAGATTTTCTAGTAGCCAAGTCTGAATGGGGAAAAAAAAAGATGAAATTTTTACTGCAGGGGAAAAAAAAAATTATCAAAGCCAGAACACATCACTGCAGCTATTTGGAAAACAGCAGCATTGTGAAGAAGAAGAGAAACACGAAGGTTTGGACTTTTTTTTTAAATATCTGCACACAGAGATAGGTTACAGAATTGGTGTGGGAAACACTGACCTGCCTGCCAGGACAGAGAGAAGCTGAAGATACCTTCCAGAGACACAGCAATTCATTAACACACTGAACACATCTGCACATTTATTCACATCTTAAGCAGGAACCATTTCCCTCATGCTTCCACAAATTTTCTGCTGTCTGCCACTGGAGAAGGATGAAGGGAGAGAAGGACTCTCTGAAGTTCCTAGAAGAGGAACAGGCTATGGATTAGATAAATCCTGTTTGTGCAAAGGCAAGAGAATTGAGCCAGATAAAGAGAGCAAAGAGCTCCCCAAAGAAAATTGTGCCCTGGATGAAATGCAATGTGAGTCCAAATCCACCATGAGGCTGGATGGAGATGGAGGCCTGGAGAGTCCTCTGGTGCCAAAGGACTTGGGGATTTGCCCAGACTGCCAGAGATTATTACTTATTGCCATGTAAGATTTCACCTGGGCTGCTGAAAACATAGAAAACCACCCTGGAGTTAACCCAGGGAGCAGAGACTGCTGGGTCCCTCAGTGCCTGAGGTCAGGAGTCTCCTCTGCTCCCCCAAGGCTGGCCCAGGCAGTGATCACCTTGCCAGCTGTGAGAAAGGGTTACACAAAAGCCCTCCAAGATCTGAGGCTGACCTCTGAGCTGCAAGCACGCTCCCACCCATGAGGATGCCACTCATTCCCAGGAGAGGTCACGTCCTTGGGATCCGGGATATTGATGGATAAATCACAAGCACAGAGGAAATGGGAGCTGCCTGGGTCTGGCCAGAGGGTTTTGCAAGTCAGGCTCTGCTCAGGACAAATGATGTTCAAATAACCTGACCATGCAGGTGAGGCATGTGGGAAAGCCCAGACTCCCTGCTGGCACTGAACACCCCTGCCATATGTTCCCTTTCAAAAGCCATGGATGTTTCTAAAGGATGCAAAGCAAAAGCTTTCCTTTCAAGCCACTTAGTTGCCTAAAGCATCTAAAACAAAAGCTTTAAAACATCTTCATTTCTTCCCCATTACCTCAGCAAATCAAACCATCTGCAAAAGCTTAATCAACTTTGCTGAACCTGAGAGAGGCTCTATCCATAATCAAAGTGTTGTGGAAGATGGGTAATGGTTGCTATAAATACTTACAGCATTAGGAAAGTAATGTTTTTCCTATTTACATCTGTTAGCACAATTAGCAGCTGTGCTGTTGCTCATTTGCACGTGCCATTTAATGCACTTTGTGCTCGCTGGGAGAAGCTTTCAAAGGCTGTAACAAGGACACAGAACATAAAATGGGGAGGCAATCCAAGAAAAATCCCAGTGCAGATTTGTAAATGCAGAAATGCTGCAGAAAAACAAAGATGTATTCTACCATGGCTGCCACGGTTTCAGTGGGAACAACAAACACCAAACAAGGTGGTTGGGGGAGCAGAGGAAGTGAAGGATTTACTGCAATAAATATGGAGATAAATAAATGCAATGACTCACAGGGAGAATTGTTATGAAAAGATGTTTTTGGACTGGGATGGAACTGTTGTTCTTAATAAGCCATTAAGCTGTAATCAGAGAGTAATAAAAACCCCACAACAAAAATTAAATAGCTTCCAAAAAAACCACATCAAGCTTGAAAGCCTTTTGGGGCTACATTCCTTTCCAGTGTGGTAAAAGCTTGGAAAGCTGAGGTTAGCCAAAGGTGAAGATCTACTTCAGTTCTTCAGATACACCTTGTGGGTGCATTTAATGAAAAGAATTCTTCAGTGTTTCATAACTCCTCTAGAAGAAATCAGGGAAGAGATACTTGATTCAGTAGCCAGGAATAAATGTGAATTTCTTACTTCACCTGAAGAAGGTTAAAAGCACCGTCACACTTCATCACTGCAGTTTTGTACTGTTACAAATAAAAAGCAGTGTTCTCATCAATGTTTGGAAATAGCTGCTTTCCATCAGGAAGACAGATTTCAGGATGTCAAAGGCTGATGCAGGACTATCAATTTAAACCAGGGGATGAGGTTAAGTGGAAAACCTCATACTAGACCAAGGACAGAGACAGATCCCAGCCCGGAGGAAACTCGACGAGCACAGCAAGGATGAGACTGTGCTAATTTAAGCAACAACACTGACTCAAACATCCTACAATGCAAACAACATAAAAAATGAGGTCCTGACAAAGCCAGCTTGAAGCAAACAGTGAGAGCCAGCTCTGGCTCAGCTCTGTTGATATCCCTGTCTTGACCAGTTATGAACAGCCCTTCTGCTCTCTACCCTTCCCTAAGCTAAGAGCCATGAACAGTTTTCGACAAAGGCCGACACCGAACGGGTTGAAAATGAAAACTTATTCATTTGCATCCTACAATCCTGGAGACAGCCCAGAAATCAAAGGTCTGAGAAGTTCCTGACTTTAAAACAGTACTTTTTTTATGGTTTCTATGGGGATAGAAGTACTTGTATCACCCCAAACTGTTTTCTAACACAGCCCTGGATCTCATTATAAACTCTTAGGAACTTCCCTTTTTCCACTGTAATTTCTCACTACGAAAGACTGTGACCTCACAAACTTCACATCAGAGTAATTCCAAAATCGTGTGGAGGAGCTGGAAATCAGAAATACAGTTTGCAGATGAACTGAAAACAACTAAAAAATGGTAAAAGGTAGTTCAAGGAGATGTTATGAAAAGGAGAGCAGAAAGCAAGCAAGCAGAGCAGCTAGTGTGACAAAGTACACATTTTTACAATGAATTTTACAATGTCACTCTTTCTGTATGCCTTTAGAATTAATAATTCACAACAGAGAAGCAGCAGCTTCAAAGCCTTGACCTCAATTACTTCTTCAGCAATTTTAACAGCATATATTGCTCCAATGTTGGGAGTAAGAGCCAGCAGCACTGAAAATGAAAAAAATCAGAGTTGCACAAAATTTCCTAAAAATTCATATATGCAGCAGTGTGCCCACTAATTACTTCAAACGTGGCTAAATAAGGAAGAGGAAAAAAGACAACTGCAAGTAAAAATATGCAGATCTTGTGATCAGTGGGAAGCAATGGAACACCCTGTGGTGTTTGAATAGCTTGTGGGGCATTCTCTTTACCAAAATAAAGCCTCAGCGTGCAGGAGTCTGGAGCACCTACAGCCAGGGAATGTCTAGCACAGACAAGGAAGGGTTTACAGCACACATTCAGCAAGCAAAGACAGCAAAATCTGACTGCTCACAGCGCTGCAGACTCTCATCACTCCTCCCCACACCCACCCAGCTTTTCCTTGGCACTTTTCACCATCCCAGCCTGAGAGCAGCCGAGGGGCAGGGCAAAGCCTGGAGTCTGCTCTGAGCTGGATGTGCCCATGGAGCCCACCTGCAGTTTTCCTGGAGGCTCCCTCCCAGCCCAGCCCAGCCTCTCTCTGCTGCTGCTGCCAGTTTTGGTGACAGCTACAGGAACTGGATGTAGGGACTCTGCTGCTCTGTCAAATCCGATGGAAATCCATCAGATGTGTGTTTGAAAGCTCTAGGGATTGAGGGAGAAGCTGGGATGAAGGGATAGATGGATGCATCACTGCATATGCCTTATTCCTCTGCCAAAAACAAACACTAAAAAGCAAAGCAATTGCCAAAGGTTCACTTCAGTGAAGCTCCAGGACAAGCTGATTCAGGACAGGGCAGGTGAAGGGGCAGGGAGGGGAATGAACCTGCTGAAAGGCTGAGCTCAGCGGGCCATGATCAATGGCAAAGAGTCATTACCATCCAGAGGTCCCTGCTAAGCTCAGTGACTCTGTAAAATACCTCCTGGAAATGTCTCAAGGATGAAGTGCTGGAAAACCCACAGCTACAGAGCAAACACCCCCTCTAATGTGATTCAGAATCGCTTCACTTGGTTACGCTGGCCACGAGCAAGAGAGAACAAAGAAATGTTTCTATCACGTCCTTTCACTTGCATTACATTAAAACCAAGATTATTTTCATGCAGCCTGACAGCTGCCTTGCCAAGTTTTCCAGAGGCTCCTTACTTTGATCATTATCCATAATTTTCTATTTCTTCAAATTATTCTGCTGCTGTTACAAGACTATCAGACTGACAGACTCCAACTCTCATCAGAGAAGTGAAAGGATAGAAAACAGAAATACTTTAAAAGCAACAGTGGCACTGGGTTGACACATCTCTCCACACCACAGTGACGCACTAAACACAAGAACATTTTGTTAAAAGGATAGTTTTTAGTCTTGGGGTATGGAGGAGGAAAACATCAGGCTTGCCAACTCCTTATTTCCTTCACCCTCAGCTCCACAGAAGTTCTTCTCTTCTATACCTAACTGCTATTATCTTGTATTTCAGGAAGTTCAAGACCAGATTGTATGGCTTATAATATATGGAAGGATTTCCCTCCTTCCCCTACCCAATTACATTTCTACAGTCTAGGAAAATTTAATCAAAAATTTACTTTAAACCTGAAGTGCCCTGCAGTTCTGAATCTCTCCCCACTCACAATAATTGACATTAATCACATTAAACTGATTGCTTCTAAGGATAAGGCAAAAACTTTCTTTTCCTTTTCACCTATTTTAGCAGCTGTTTGTACTATTATAATGCCTTGTTCAGGATATTATTAACCTGATGACAGCCTTTGCTTCTATTTTTAAAAAGATGGCCACAAACTTTAATCATGCACAAGAGAAAATTTCCTTTCAGCCCAGGAATTAGAGCTGGGATTGCCAGCAGAATACAGCAAATATATCATGGATGAGTGGCCATTCATCCTAAGCCACTGCAAACCATGAAGAGCAACTCTCACCTGAGCAGCACCAGGAAAATGGTTTCAAAAACCCTGGTGGAGCCTCTTTTTGCCAGTGTCAGGCAGTGCCACAGGCTTCCCAGGGGAGGGTGGCTTATCCACCCAATTCTGACACTGTCAGTGACTCAGACCTTGGTCTTGCACTGAGCTCCTTGCCAAACATTCTTTACTCTCTTTATCAGAAGCCTGGAGGGTTGGAGTTTCCAAGATGTAACAGAGAAAAGCCCTGAGATGAGAGCCTCAGCTGTGACTGCAGCCAGTACAGCCCAGCACTGATTTAATCCCCAGGCAAACCTCAGTTCTGACAACCAGAAAAAGGATTTATTTTATAAAAAAAATAAAGAGTAGAATGTCAAGATTAAAAAACGGTTGCTTCTTCCCTTGTGCATTTTAGCTTATCTGGAGAATGGGAACCTTTGGCACCTGCACATACAAAGGGCAGCAGAGCAGAGAAAACTGGTCTGTATTTACTCCTTCAAAAGTGATCCTGTCAGAGCAGAGATAAAACAGGTGAGAGAGGTTGTCTCTGTAGGAACATCCCAGCAAGACTGAGACATGCAGGGAAAGAATAAGGAACAGAATGCAATTTAAATGTCAGGCTGTTAATCCAGGACTAAGATGATCCAAATGAATGCCCAGCCTCCCACTGCTCCATTGTCCTACCCGGGGTGAATCATTTCCCTCTCCACAGCACTCCAGTTCTCATCAGCAAACTACCACGCACCACAACAGCTCTCCATCACTTAAATTTACTTTGGTTTCCCAGCACTGCAATTTGTGGACATCAGATCCCATTCTATTTAGACAAAAATAAGTATCAAGCCTACAAATTCTAGAGTAAACCAACATTAACCACTTCATGATACTGAAAATAAAACAGCCATCTATTTTTGCCTAAACTTGTTTTTCAGTTTACAGCAAATGATATCAAAATGAAAACACAGTTACTACTGAACACTAAAAGGAAAATCAAGACATTGTGAAATGCTCTGTTTGCCTGTAGCCAGTGAAGAAAAAAACCCCAAATTTGCAGTGGCAGAACATCACTCTTCATTCCTGATGAAGCAAGAACAAACCTTAAACCAAAGATCATCTTTTTTTGCCACCTGTTAAATCTTTCAGTGTTACCTACCCATTTAAACTTTGCTGGCAGACATCTGTGAATTTTCAGAGAATATGAAAAACAGAATATTCTGAATTTGCCCAGGCCTGGTTTACTCTCTCCCCTACTAAATGAAATTCCTATTTCTTTTTCCAGAGGGGTTTCAGCCCTGAGGTTCATATGCTCAATGCTACTGAAGAACCCAAAGCAGCTGTTGTTTTCTGCACCAAGCACTGGAAGGGCTGGGGAAGTTAAAAGGGCTGGCTTTGAGCTGAGGGTTATGTTAATACCCCAGCAGGGTTAGATGGTGCAAGAATGCCAGAAACTCAGCTCCCAGAGCTCACATTTCACTGCTGGGGAGCACACACCCCAACAGGCTCTTCTGGCCAGCAGCACCATTAAAACTTCTTTCTATTGATGCAGCCAAATAAAACACAGTAAAAGCAATTGCCCAATCCTCCAGGATAAAATCTCTGTAATCCAAGCACACAGAGTGCCTGACCATGAGCTGACATGGTGGAGAGCTCTACCTAATCAAAGGAGGAGTCCTGTGATAACCACCATCCTTAGGATATTCCCAGATGAGGAAATCCAGGGGGATGCCTGATTAAAGGGCTCTGAATAGACAGGACTGTTAAATTGTTCCTGCAGAACTTGTTAAAAGACTGATTCTCTTTTCCAGTGCTAAGACACAGAACAAAATCTGTCAAAATTAATGTGGCTGCCCCATCCCTGGAAGTGTCCAAGGCCAGGCTGGACAGGGCTTGGAGCAACCTGCGATAGAGGAAGGTGTCCCATGGCAGGGGGTGGCACTGGATGGACTCAAGGGTTCCTTCCAAACCACACCATTCTGAGACTCACAGAAGTGAGTAGTAATTGAAGTCATTTGGAGGTTACATGGTAAATGTTTTACTCCTGAAATAAAGATCTTTCAAGACAGCAGGAGAAAAATCTCCTGGCTTCGTAGCTTTTGTTACTGAATTATTCACACTCCTGACAAGGAAGGCAGGACATGATGACAAGCTGAAGTTTTCAGATAGGTTCCTTTCAAGCCTGCCAACACAAGGCTGGAGTCCATGGAAAAGCCCCACTCCCTGACAACACCTCACTTGGCAGCTGGAGCCAATCCTCTCTTCTGCAGCCACTCTGTCAAAATGAATGCAGGGCTAACCCAGGCAATGCTTGAAGTCAACCACCAGCACGGTGCCAGAAAAAAAATCAGAAAATTTTGTTTACTGCTCATCTCGCACTCCTTTATGCCATGATCAAGAGGTCAAACTTTGATACTTTGGCTTTTTAACCTCATAAAAATAATTTAGCTCAAACTGTTCATGTCTTATGAGCACCTTGCAGACCCGACCCCAGCACACGGCTCCTCCAGCACCAGCTCAAACACAATAATTACTAAAAAAATACTTTTAAAGACTACATTAAATTAAAGGAAATGTTTTTGAAGTATTTTCTCTGTTCTAAAGCAAATTTTCCAGCTGCCTTGAGTCATCACTAAACTTTTGACATTTGAGCTTAAAAAAATAATAACAGTAATTATCAGAACCCTTCATATATCACTGTCACTGTTTGAATACAGAACTTTATAGGGATATGTTTGGAAAAATTTCCAGCTGGCTGTGATGGGAAACCATTTGCAAGGGTGAAAAGCCTGACAAAGAGAACTGGGTTAAAATCATGCATGAATGAATTAAATGAGCATTATTTCTTAAAAATTCCTCAGGGAAGGCATTAGAGAAAGCAGTTTGCCATTAAAAACCCTCCGAGTGCATTCCCTGACTCTAATCCAATAAAGAAACATTCAGACAGAAACATGATATAAACTTGGGTCACAGAGAGCTGGTATTTGACTTTTGACCCACCCATGTGCTCTGGAATACTTTGCAAAAGAAAAGCATCTCAACTGTTCTGTTTCTTCAAGGACCACTACCCATCACAGAACTCGGATTATCCACAATTATCTGGAAAATGAAATGCTTGTTTAGGGCTATTTCTAATGCTTTTTACCACAAATAACATCTCTGAAATGCACAGTGACAGGATGCAACATCCACAGACCGTGAAATTTTATTTATTATACTTCATATTCTCTAAGTGCTTTATATAAAAATGTCTTTTAGAGAATCCTGGACAATTTTGGTGACTGCTATCCAAATAACCTGTTTTGCACCCAAACTGGCCAACAATCACTACAGATCAGTGGATCTTTCTAACTCCCAGACAGATTTAAGCCTCAAGGAATTAAGCCAAAAATAAACTGAAAGGAAAAAAAGGCAGAATCTAAGCAGTAGATTGCAGATTCCTTCTTCTGCAGCAAGAAGTAAGGAAGTGGCATGGAAAAGACCTTATATCTTCTGAACAGGAAGAATCCCTGCAGGAGCTAAATATTCAAATATGCCTTTTACATAAAAATGGTAACAAAAAGCAGGTACAACAGAGAAACAAAGCTGCTACTGTAAATCTTAAATGAACTACTTTAAAGTAGAAGATCTGAGGGAAGAATACAGATAATGAAATTTTTTCTCCCAAACTTCCAAGCTTAATTTTATGTTAGTTTGCCTGCTTAGAGGATCCAACACACCTAAGGGCACACTGGCATTTACAGCATGATTTTCATTCAGATGTATCAAAGAGCATTTCAAACAGACTGATCTCCTGAGATAGGAAATTACATTAACAGAAGAAAACTAACTTCAACATGATCAATGATGAGATAAAGCGGAATCCAAATTTGAAGGCATTATTTAGTTTCAAATGCTTTTCTTCAGCTATACAGAAAAATGGAATTTGAAGGTAGGCTTAAATCTAAATGTAATTATGGCCTTATTATGTATAAGCACAGAAATGAAAAGCCAGCAAGATGAAAGTACAGCTGGCTGTGACATTATTTTGCAAGAGTCTTTAGAAGGATCAGATCTGAAATGACACAGAGCAGCGAGCTCTGGGACTCTTTAGCTGTCTACAGGCACCAGCAGTGCAAGGGCAAAATTACTCCAAACTTCAGCAGCTCCAAATCTGCCAGCAAAAACCAAACCAACCCTGGGGAATAACCCAGACAAGAAAGCACCAGGCTCTCAAACTGGTGTTTGGCAGAACTTGAGGTGAGACATGGGGACAGGAATCCCTTTCCTCTTTGAGATGTGCTTACCAGGCCAGACCTAAGTGTCTGATTAAAAAAAAAAAAAAAACCAAACCAACAAGGAGGAAATCACTCTTGGTGAAACAAGTTTTACAATCCCAACCTGTTGCTGGTTTCTGGTGGCTCCAGAACTGAGGAGGCTGTGCTGGACAATGACAGTTTTTGATGCAAATGGAAAATCTGGGGGGAAATTCAACTGAGTGTGTTTCCAAAGGAATGCCACAAGATCCTCTACATAAAATCTGTATTTTTTTCTTACTTTCATTACTTACTTGCTGACAACCTTCCCTTCCCATGGCTCAGCTGCATCTCAGGAGGTGTCTGGCCCAGGCACTGACACTTTGTCAGGTGCTGCTGGTACTTGCCCAGTTGCACAGGGGTTTCACAGAATTAATTTCCCACTGGTTTGGGTTAGAGGCTCATCCCCTTCCACCCTCTGCCATGGCAGGAACACCTTCCACTATCCCAAGTTGCTCCAAGTCCAATCCAACCTGGCCATGGCCACTTCCAGGGACGGGGTAGCCACAGCTGCTCTGGGCAATGCTTGAGAAATGAAGACTGTTCTGGAAAAATTCTGAACTGTTTGCCATTTCAGGACTCTAAAAAACTGCCTACAGTTATGAAAGGTTATAAAAATTCTGCAGTGAGATCCGTACTCAGCAACTGTTCCTAATTATCAATGGAATTTCTAACGGAATTACGTTAGTGCTCTCACTAACGAAGACAACACGACAGTCCTCAAATAACTTTAGGAAAACATTCATCCCACAAGACTCAACAGAACAACCTCCAAAGACCACAAGCAACTGAGAGGAGGGACTGGGGTTTTTAAGCCAAGTTTCCTAAAGAACTAAGGCTGTGTAGGGCAATTACAGTCCTAAGAGGAAACCTTAAGAGGCAGCTTCAGATTCCGTAACACCACGAACTTCATAAATCCATCTCCACAGAAACAATCCTGAAATAAAAACCTTATTTTATCACCTGGAGAAACCTTTACAAAGAACTTAAAAATTAAAAAAAGAATTGCGGAAGTCAATCCAGAGATAAACTCCCCCACACCAAACCTGTGCAAAATAATTGAGCATTAAATGCTGCTTTCCAAAGGGGATGCAAATAAAGTCAGGGCTTAGTGAATTAAGTAAAAAAAGCTTGTGCTTGAAGTGATCCTTGGCAAACACACACCTATTCCCATTAGATTTCTCAGCTCTGGCACTTCAGAGCTGCAGGTAAATATGGCAAGTTGAATTTCCACAAGAAGGAAGAAAAGTGCAATCTACCTTAGTCTTTCACAAGGACACAGCACAAAGCACTGAATGCTGACAGATGGGTTTCACCAAGATGGAAAGATGGTGCAGGAAAACAACACAGGGAGATGTAACTCAGCTTCTCCTACTGCTGAAACAACTCCAGATGACACGGATGAAAGAGTAAATGAGTGTGTGCTAATCTGCAGGATGACAAAAGTTTGCTTGAATTGCACCAAATACAGGGTAAAAACAATTCTAATAGGACACAGCATTAGGGCTCTTGACACAGCAGGCTTAGGTGAGGAAGAAATCTAAGGAGTACTTGGAAAAACATTTCTACGTTAAGCCACACAAAGCTTGCAATGAATCTTCTGCTGTGTGTTGTACAAATGGCTCTAAAATGTTTTTTTGGCAGAAGTAAACACCACAAGGAAATGTAAAGGTAAGGATCCCAGCGAATCGCAATGTCCTGAGGCGGTTCCCAAACGAGCTCTGACAGATGGACATACAGAAAGTATTTCCTGGATTTCAGCTAACAAATCACAGACACTGAGCTCACAGCACCTCTGCATGAGAAATACACAAGTGCTGAAGCACCAAGCTCACTTGGTTTTCCACTGCCAAGCTCTATCCCTGTTGTTTCAGTATCCAGCCTACCTGGCTGCCACAGAGTGAATAAGTAAAGCTCTATGTGTTTGCTGTATAAAAACCTGCAAATCCTACGATTTTTAGCTCACATTATTTTTAAGTGAGCAGTCATTAAAACTTAAACACTTGCTCAGTGCTTTAGAACCCATGGAATTGACTTGACTGACAATTAATGGCTCTAGCTATCCGTAACTACTGACTGACTTCTGTGCTAAATGCAGAGTGGTCCAAGCTCATTAATTAGTGTAACAGCAGCTTTAAATTCAGAAAACTCATACCACCAAACTGCTGAGATTGTATCAGTGTGAGAAGACTGAATGTTGGGCAACTCCTTGCTTAGTTAGAGACATAGAGACATCAATCATCTTTTTATTCTGATTTACTGAGCTCTGCACAGAGAGGATGCTTACTTATCTATCTTCCAGTGACTGTGACCCAACTGCAGAGCAATGTGGGAACCAGAGATGTCCAGCATTTGGGAAAACAGATGTTGACTACCATGCCCAAATGTGTTGTACAGCCTGCCAAGAAGTTACTGGCAACTAGCAAGATGCGTGTGAGAACTGTAGGATGAGTAAAGCTTCATAAACAAACATATTTATTTCTTAAAAGAATTCGTAAAAGTGACTTGATGCTCACTGGCTGAAGGAAGCTGCAAAGGAACAAGCTCAGTAACAGACAGCTCCTTCCTGGAGCTAAAGGAAGTCCTGGAGGGCTGGAAGCTGAAGCTGCACTAACACACATCTCAGGTAAGACAAGTTAATAAAGCAATCAATTTATAAAACTTGAGCTCTGAATTTTGTATCATTTTACATCTTAGAACAAGGTTGCTTTTCCAAAAGCTGCTCAGTTATACACCACAGATTTAATGCAAAAATGGAGAGGTGCCTTATAGAGGAAGGGATCATAACTGCCCCTTCCAGCCTGACCTAACACAAACATTCCCGGCACAGCTGTTTCCCAGGAATGAGTAGTAAGGATTTGTTATCTCCGATGTGACTCTTCCCCCACATCTGCAAGGCAGGAGTCATTTGTGATGACTTGGAGCTGACCAAACCCCAGCCTCATCTCTCAATAACCACAGGCAAGGCCTGGGATTAGCTGTTACCCTCCGGAGCAGCCAGGCTCAGCATGGAATGTCAGCAAAGGAATGCCAGGATTTCAGATCTGAAGGGACATCAGTGAAATTCTTAGTCACCTCCCCCTGGGAGAAGCACAGGAGACAGCCTGAGGTGCAGTGGTTTGGCTGCTACACACCACACACTCCCAGGATTCCCCAGCAGGATCTGCTGGACACAGATGTTTGTGTCCAGAGCTGTTTCTGTATAGATGGATTTGCACATACAGATAACTGTACATACAAGCATATATTACATATCCACTATCTGTATAATTTTATTACACATGTAAACAAATCTCAGAGGAAAAGAAACTAATTAGCATTCCCATATTAATCCTACTGGGCATTGCAAGTATTTCTGAAAAGCCAGGATGGGACACAGTAGTGTTACTCCATAACAAAGTGTTTATGTAAAATATGACATCTCCGCCTGGGGGAAGCAAAAAAACAACTCAGGCTGCAACTACAGCTTTTTTTCTCCCTGGCATTATTTATTCTCTCCAAAAAGGCATCACAAGGCATCTCTCCACAAAGGGTTTTTTGTGATGTCACCACATAACACACTACAGAAAATCCAGCCCTACCTGGTGCTGTCATTATCAATTAAACACCTACATTAAATTCAGATAAGCTCAAAAAAAATTTAAAGTGGCATAATATGAATTTTACTGATGCTTATGAGACCCCTAGGAGTTGGATAAATAAAAAATGTTTGCTCCCAAAAAAACTGTGATTTAGAAGTCTGTAAAAAAACACTCAACTTCCTTTCCACTTCTTCAAACAACTTCCATGCCATTAGTGTAGCAGTACCTATTTCTGAGGGCTCAACTCTGGTTTTGAGGGAGGTGTGTCTTTTAAATCAGGAAGCATTGTCCTTTCTGTGGATTCCCAAGATTTCCAATCTCTCAATGAGGCTGAGAGGTGCAGGATTGCAATTTTAACCACCCAGGGCCAGGGGGTGGAATGGGATGGGCTTTAAGGTTTCTTCCAACCCAATCCATTCTGTGATTCCATAACAAAACAAAACTGCAAAGACCCCTCACTTCCACAGGAGGTTTGTAGATAATTTTTTCCAGCTTTGCTTTATGTTCTCATCTCAGTCCTTAAAATATGGATGAATACCAGAATAGCTACAAGATCTCATTAATCAAAAAAAACAGCTGGAAAGATGAACTTGCAATCCTAGTATTTCCTCTTGAAAAAAATTAGATAAATTGGGTGCACTGCCTGACTGCATTTTCAATGAACTCTTCAACACTCACTTACCTGGAAACTTTCTTCAATCATAAAGGCTAACTTCAACAAAAGTGTCAGAGGAGTTTAATTAGAACAAGAGGTCTTGAACATGCTAAGTGTGAGTTCCATGTGCTTGAGGAATACATCTATATAGTGTGATATGATGGAATTCTGGAGATGGGTACAAAGGAGAAATCAACACTTTTGCTCAGAGGTGAGCAGTACGTCCCATTTCTGTTCACCAGGCTTTGCCCAGTCCACAATACACACATGAATACTAGGATCAGTAAAAAGAAAACAGAAGTTTCCACACTCCTGATCCTTAGACTTGTCCAGATTTCTCCTAGCTTTATAAACACATGCAACATGTAAGAGCTCTGAATAAAAGAGATGCATTAGAAAGAGACAGAGAAAAAAGGAAATCTTTGCACAGGTCTTTTAAGGCAAAGGTCACTCATGCCACCATGCCAAACCAACTCACCATCAGCTGGTTACACAAAACATACACAACTTCAGGGGAAATCTCAGACACGAGAAGAAAAAGATCATTTTGGGGCCGTGATCACATTATGGCCCAAAATTCCAGCATATGGTGACTAACACCTCTGTGTGGAGTTTGCTTTCCTGGGGAAAGCACTTTTTGTTTGAATAACTGGTGGCTGATACAATGAGTCACTCGAGTGCCTCAAGCAGCAGTTCCACCCCTCTAAAAGGACTGGCTGGGAACTGCTGAGTACAGAATGTGTGTTTGTTTAGGAACAACCTGCCTTAAATAAACCACTGACTCACCTTGTCACGCAAATGATGCTCTGCAGCCTCAATATTCAAAGGATCGTCAAAATTCAAAAGATCCTGGAAAAGAAACAGAGAGAACATTGAGGGGCTCCCACTCACTGCATCACAAGGAGCCCAGAGCCCTCACGAACAAGAGATGGAACAAAGCAAACAGGGCAGCAAGGGCAGGGCCATTTAATGGTTTAATCACTGCCTTGGTGGTGTCCCTGCCAAAGGTAAATGCAAATGAGTTTGATCACTGGAAGCCAAATCACAGGACAATTAAATGACAACAGCACCAGGACATTTAAGCCCTTCTGGTGTGGGCCACACATGGTCCCATGACATTTCTCCCTGGAAGTGAATGTATTTCTATTGGAAAACTAAATTTTGGAGGAACAGTCAAACTTTCAGGAGGCACAATTCCTGCTGATTTTTGTTAGAGGGCAAAGTAAAACTTTAAAAAAAAAATTTCTGCAAACAGTGTGCTGATAAAGTAGGAGTTTCCTTAATTCCACCTCCATAAAAAAAAGCAATTTAATTCTCTCTGTGAAGAACCTATGTACCTGGAGTCTGACAGTGAAGTTTTAGTGCTCTGGGAAGAACAAGGCCTAGAGGAAAAGGAGTGCAAAGACTCTGAGAACTCAGGACGTCTGGGGTCAGAGAGCAGAAATGGTCACAACAAACCTCAGGCCTCTCAGTTTAATCTCAAATATTAACTTTGGAAGGAAAAAGGGTCTGGGGTTAAAAACAAAGGAGAAGAGGAATCACCATTAAAAATACCACTGAATCACAAGGCTCCTGCTCTGCCTGCAGCCCAGACCTTTCCCCAGTCTAAGGTCAGCCTGTGTTGGAGTGAAATACCACTGTCCCACAATGTGAAAGGCTCCTGGCAGTCCTTGACTCATCTTCAAGCAGCAAACCCCATGGTTCACTCAAATCAAGACACCAACCCACCTCATTTTCAAGCACTTTTTTCAATAAAATCCCCCATGAATCTGCCAGAGCAGTGTGATCCCAGTGCCAGCTTTTCCAAGCCTAATTATTTACAAGAAGCTGGGCGTGAGGGAAATCCAGGAGGGAAGCACAGCTCTTACCAGTCATGACAAATACCCGTGGTGTCCTAGGCATGACCACCCCTCTCTGCAGCTCTCTGCCCAATATTTATATGCAGCTCTGCCCCTGAGGATTTTACTTCCTTCCACTTGGCATGCACAGGGAGAGACTGACTGTGAAATGCAATTCACTTCTGCTGGAAAGGCAAATGCTCTCCAAACTTGTGCATCAATTTACCAAAGGAGTTGTTGAAAAAAACCAACCAAGCCTTTGGATGCCAGGGAATCCCAGTTTCCTTCTGCACCCTGGAGTGGCTCTCTCCAGAGGGGATGACAAATGTGGCCACCAAGTTACTGCTGCTATTTGCTTTCTCCTGACCTTCCCACCCAGCAGCAATGGCTGAGGAAAAGAATCCCTAAAAAAGGTAACTTGTGTAAAGACTTAGCCTCTCTCCACTTTTAGGGCAAAAACAGCTGTTGCATCCTGCCTGTCTCTTGCAGCTTCCTGTCCTCTCCTCCATTTTCAAGGTGCTCCTGCAATTACAGGTTCCTTGCTCCCACCAATCTTTTAAAAAAGGGGAGGATCCCTCAATAAAATCATGTAAATTCTGTGACAAGTCAGGTTTTATGCAAACTCTGTGGGTGGATACTAAGGCTCCTCAATAGGAATGTAAGTGTTTAAAAAAGGAATGACACTGCAGGGCAGTCATTGATTCCTAAATAGCATTTTTTTAAAGACTAACACCAACACAATTCCTTCTCAGAGCAGTATGAATTTCTATTTCCTGCAAATCAGCAGGAGTTTCATACTGTGTGAAGACCCCAAATAATCTGTTATCAAAATATCCCCTATTATTTCTAGCCAAAGTAAAATCCACATACAAAAAGCTGGTATTACAGACAGTCTGGATGAGTTCCACAAACAAAAGCAACAATCTGATTTCATACTCGTCCAACACCCACTGAAGCCAAGGGAAATAATGACCTCAACTTTTAGAGACAACACACAGGATTAGCATTAGGTGATGCTGAAACTAAATCAGGCAGGAAAAAGGAAAGTGGACATGCAAAGGATTCCTTTACTTACAGTAAATAAAGAGTTTAACCCCCAGACAATATCCTGCAAAGGAAAACCACAGTTAGTTAGACACGCATTTCAGGAGTCTTGAACATGTTCACAAATTTTATTTTTCTATTAATTCATTAAATAACTGGGAAAAAAACTAGATTACAAGTATTGTTTTACTAATTTAAATCAAAATGTTGAAAAAGCTTTCCAATTTCATAGCCACTTGATATTCAGAAGTCAGTAAAACCCAAATACTGCAGATTCAAATAGAAGGTCAGATCTTTCTGTGTGTATTCCTGTTGCTCCTGCATTCAAGAAGAGGAGTGATACCTTAGGATATTCCACCAACTGAAAACTGCACTTAGTTTAAAGGGTGGGTAATCAAAGTCAATTCAGCAATCTATTCTTAAAATTAAAAAGTGGTCAAACAAATACTTGAAGTTGTCAAAATATCAGAGAAAAGAGGGTGAGTTGCAGTAGGAGTACAGAGAAATACTATTCTTACATAAGCATATGTCTCAAGTCATTCCATGCACCTTTCACAACAAAGACAGAGCCTCAAAGCAAAAAACCTCCTATGCACAGCAAAGAACTTCAATAAATGAGTGTATTTGAGCTTGTTTCCTGTTCTGGGCCCTGTGCTGAGAGTGTGGACCACAGAAATCCATATCCTTTAAGGACACTGTCCAATTATGCCCTAATGACCAAGGCACGATGTCAGCATTATGCAGCCAACAGCCCCTCACGATCCAATTTCCCTTTGATCTTGCACGAACAGCCCACTCAGTTTATCTGCTTTTAAAATATCAATCTGCCCAGCAGGGCTGTCACTGTCAGCGTTTCCAGCCTCAGCACCTTCTCAAGTGTGCCAGACAGCAACTTTCAAATGCTCATCACCTTCAGCAGCAGCACAGACACATAAACTGCACAAAAGGGGGTGACCCAGAATTTAATTACAGTTATCTGTTAATTTTAGTACTCTAGTGCTGAGCAGTCACCCTCACTCCCAAACAACAACTCAACAGCTCCCTAGCAAGCAGGAAAAAATGAACTATTTCAAATAACGGATGGAAATCATTGTTTTATACTTCATTTAAGCTTCTGTAATTGTTCAACTGCTGGCACAGAAACCAGGCATAGCGGAGGTCAGCAGAGCATGGTATTAAGGAAACCTGTATTAATCCTAGGGATAAATTATTAGTACAATGCAGTGATGTGCCAAAGTCACAGATGAAAGGGAGATTTACTGGCATGGAGAGCCTGGAGTGTAGCAGAAGGCAGGAAGGTCTCAATTTCCACTTGATTCTCCCACATCCAGGCATCAGAGGGTGCTCAGCAGCTCTGGGCAGCCTGTTTGCCCCAGCAGATGCTCTGCCCCCAAAGGTCAGGAGCCCATTCCACTGCTGCCCTCCAAGGCCGTAGTGTCCTCAGGGGAGGCAGAGTTGCAGAAAAAAAATGACGTTTTTAGAAGTTGCCTTCTACCTACACTATGAGACAGCAGGCTGCTGTCTGCAGTTGCAGAATGTGATGCAGAATCCCAATACTGAGCATAAAAATCATCCTGAAAAGGTACAAGGTCACATGTGTACTCTGGAGTCTGGCCATTTCCAAATCCTGCATGCCAAACCTGGATTCCCAGGGTTACAAACTATCCACAGCTGTTCAAACACCAGCATGGCTAAAAAGGAACAAGCCAGGAGCAAGTCAGAGCCTTCAAAAATACTCAAGAGCTCATCATCTCCTTACACTGAGCAGTGCTGAGCCCCCTGGTCTGCCAGAAGCTCCCCAGACACTGGCAGAGCTCTCTCCAGACAAAACTCCTTCCTGAACAATACCTCACACAAATAAATGCTGCAGCTCAAAAATGAGATGTGATGTCATATTTTCCCATTATATAATCAATCGTTCCCAAATTCTTACTTGCTGAACCCTAGCTTTAATGCTTTGGGGTGCTTGACTCATACAGGCTGGTTTTACAGAGCTCTGTTAAAAAACAAAAAAGGAGACACCAAACAAAAAAGAACAACAAAAACTTGTACAGGCACAAGTTGTCAGAATGCTGTACATCTCCACTGCCGTTCCAGACGCCAAAAAGCATAACAGGATTATTATTATTACTGAATAATTTACCTGAGAAAGTCTTCATTCCATTTTTGATGTTTCCATCTCTTCAAGTTTTATGATTTGCTGGATTGATTTTATAGCCTTGCATGGCTCCATAAAAAATAATGCCAAATTACTACCAGAGGGCAATTACTGTTTGTAATGAGCTTGAGACTAGCCTGGATTTAAATCTAGGATATTGAGAAAGGGAAGTGGGATGGAACAAATAACCAAAGGTGAAGTAAGTATTTGGTATTTGAAAAACTCAACATTGTTGAATTGCAGAAATAATCACTCTGCATTACTGACTTCAGCCGAGCTGTTGGCTGCATGCAGATAAGCACTGGCCTAGATGCTTGCTTTGAGTTTTCCTGAGGAACTTACAGGATGTGCAAGTCACTGAAGATCTTGTCAGATTTAACAGCTCAAAAACTTCTATTCTCCTTCAGTGTAATAAAGCATCAGGCTTGGCTTCAAATATTTACTGAACTTGTGGCT
This sequence comes from Rhadina sibilatrix, assembly GCA_013400275.1. Taxonomy (NCBI): domain Eukaryota; kingdom Metazoa; phylum Chordata; class Aves; order Passeriformes; family Phylloscopidae; genus Rhadina; species Rhadina sibilatrix. The sequence continues at coordinate 48,768 of VWYO01013373.1, forward strand.
TAAATAGTCTGAAAACCAAGTTATGTGCAGGAATTTTTAAAGGTTGTCTTAACAGGGAGGAGCAGGGCAGGTGGCAACTGAAAATGTTAATGGTGCACATCTTGATGGTGCTGCACTTCAGTGAGACCCACTTGTACAAGACCAGACATCTACGCCTGAAACAGCTGCTTCCTTTACAAAGCTGCTTTTCATCTGATTTCTCCTCTGTGTTAAACATCAAAGTTTAAGGGCACCACTGCTGAGGGGCAGCCACAGATCAAAGCTGAGAGTCTCTGCTTTTGTACCAAACCTCTGCCTTTTTGTACCTGCCCAGGCTGGACCTGCAGCCAGGGCTGCCAAATTCCTCGAGCTGCTTTATCTGGCTCCTGCTCCAGCCGTGCCCAGGCTGCTCCCTGCTCAGTATCCCAGAGGTTTCCCATCAGCTGAGATGCCACCCATGGGTCAGATGCCTTTGGGAGCCCAAGGCAGGTCTTGGATATGCAAGTGAGTTTAATTTACATCTCTTCTGTTAGTTCAGAGGAGGCAATGATGGTATTTGAAATCAAGAGCTGGGGTTCCCAAGCACAGCAGCACCTGGCTAAATCCACAGTGGGTAAGGGGAACAGGGAATAACGAGGGAAGCACATTCTGCTCCATGGCACTGCTGCCATTCTGGGCTGGAGCATGGGGAAGTCAACACAAGCAAGTCAGAAGATCAACAGACTCTTGTAAACACCCCTTTATAATTGTCCCTTTTCATTCTGGACTATTTTTGTGCTGCATCTGAGTGAAAAGCTACACTAAACCCCTGCCCACAGATTTATTTACGGCATGCCAAACGAGGAGAAAAAAACCTGCTGCTGCACCAGTGTCTGAAGTTCAAGAGCAGCGACTCAAAATCCTCAATGCAGCTTTTGAAAAAGCCTCTCCTGAGGCCAGGGAGACTCAAAGCTTTGCATTTCTAGGAGGTCTAACTCAGTCACTGATTTTGCCAAGTGACAATTCTCAGAACAGAAACCATGCTACCAACAAGGGCTTCAGAAAGACAACCACAAGCACTTCTGGAGAGAGAGCAAACACAGAAATTGCAAATTAAGATTTTCCTTTAACAGGCAAAGTATATTTAATATATTAATTTAAGAAGAGAGCAAACCAGACAAAAGCACCTAAAAAATTTCCAATCAAAGAAACTCCCTTAAGATACCCAAGAAGCATTTCTGATCTAACAGACTGACCAAATCAAAGTTCCCTGCTAAACAATCTTTTATAAACAAACTATTTAACCCAGTCAGATGAACAAAAGGAGCAGCAGTCATTTATACAAGCACATGTCTGAAGCACATTTCTTTGGTTTGTTTTAAAAAGGGCTGGAAATTCCACTCCAAAGCTCAGCTTGCTCTAGTCCAGGCCATGCATGGCTGAGTCCTGGGGTAGCTCTCTGCTGTCTATACACCACCTCAAGGTTTTCTCCCCTTCCCCCTTCTTTCACCATCTCTTAAAAACAAGCCCAGCCTCTTCCTCTCTTCCCTGCAGCCTAAAACACCAAGCACACTCCATCCCACCCCACCAAATGTATCATTGCTCCTGGGGATCCAAAAAAAAAAAAAAAAGTTTTCCTCCCAGAGACATAGGCACTTTTTAGCTTATGAAAAAACTTCTTCTCTCCTAAACTGTGTTCACCCAAATAAAATCTTTTATATTTCCTCTCCTGTTCCTCTCTAATCTTGAAAAGTTGAAAAACATCGTTCCCACTTAGAATAAGGTGATAAAGTGAATGCCACCTTTCTTTAGCCACCCACAAAAGCCACCTCAGTTGTCATGTGCCTGCCATCTTTGCCTTTGCTTCCCACCCAAACACAACAGCAGCTCCCTACAGGGCTTTGGGCAACTTAAAAGGCATAAACTGCCCCAGTTACCAAACACAAAACAAGGAGGAAGGCTGGAAAACCATTTCTTTTGTACTTAAATACAGGAGGGAAAGAAAACAGGAACAATTCCAGCCTGTTCCTCTCCCAGACCTGCCAAGAAGGCGGGAGCACTCCTCTCAAACCCCTCACTTTGTCACCGACTCCGTGACATTTGTCCCCGTGGTTACTTCAGGGCAAGTGGATAATCCTGTGTAAATTGTTCCCTGGGGAACTCCCTGATAGCTTCTTAATGAACTACACCACAGTGATAACACTGAAGCCATCACCCTCTGGAGACCAGTCTGCTCAGTGCATTAAAGCTGACACAAATGGAATATTCAGAAATCAACAATCTGGGGAGGACAAGCATGGTTTAATTAATTACACTGAGGAATCTCAGCTCTCCTGACTCAGACTCATAACAACACCTACTGTACCTAAACCAAAGATTTGGCTTTGCCAGGGGACATGAAAGAGAGAAAATTAAAATTCTGCAAATCTTTTCTGAAGCAAAAGCTATTACAAGACACTGAGTTGTATATTTTCACTAGCCTGGGCATGTATGGAGGGGAAAGAAATAAATTGCTTCTTACAAAACTGATAAAGCCAATTTATAATGAAGTCAAAATGCAACACAATATATCCCTGGAAAAGTATTTCCTGAAGCTTATTTTAAGAAAAAACTGAATGTCAGATCTATGCAGAAGATTGTCTTCAGTAGTTTATAGCTTCTCTTTCCAAATACTGAGTCTGAAGTTTTTGTCTGGGGCTTATTCAATTCTCAGAGGTGAGAAAGACACATAAAAAGACCAACTCCAAAACAGGATTTGAAAAAATCAATAGCTGTACAATGTTATCATAATGCTGAGAAAAACAGCCTGAGCAACAAGAATTAATGTAACATAAAGCATACAGGTTTCTTTTTTCCCTTCATCCTCAAGACAGTGACAGTTATTTTATTGTCTTTTTAAAATACTCCTCTACACTTATTAAAGATGATTTGACAGCAGACCATCTATTTCCCTTAAGATGATGGGTGAAAGTTTTGTACTTTCAAAACTCCTCAGGTTGATGCTTAAACCTGAAGGTAAACTGGAAAAATTAAGTCACGACCCTCTGATTTATTTCTCCAAGAGATGAGTTTGACATTTGGATGATTCCAAATGAAGTCACTCCGCTGCCTGAAGACAACAGCAGAACCAGTGAACCAAAAAGGACAAAACGTTGCCATTTAGTATTAAAATACTAATTAAATAAGCAAGGCTCTTAAGGATCAACTCCAAGTAGCAATAGTTTACTGGAAATGAGTCTTAATTCCTTTTAGATCATGTAATCTAATAGCACGGACAGATATTTATTAACCTAGCATCTGGAGTTATGGGAGAGAAATTCCTGAAAAAACAGCCGTTTCCTGTAGGTGGGCATGAAAAGCTGTCTGCAGAGCTGTAGTTTAAGACTACCTTGATGGTTCCCACTCCTGCTCCTGTCTCTCTTGACAGCAATAACACAAAAATAACAAAACCCAGCACTTCAAACCTTGTCAGTGAAAAACTGAAATGCACGTACACCTAACAAACATGGGAACCCTCCAGAAAATAGCCCAGCTATCTGAGACCAGCTGGATCTCTATCAGAACAAAGCTACAAACAGAAGAAAAAGGACAAATACTCCCTCTGAGCATCCATCACACATCTTTAGACACTGGTTTTAATCTTCATATGCTCAGCCCTGCACAGAGTTGCCCACGTGTGGTTTGATTATTTTTAAGGTCCATCCATCAGCCACTGCTTTATGATCTAATTTCCAGTTCCAGTTAGTTAGACGTAACTGCAGAAGGAGCTTGACTTTTAGAACCAATCAGACATTTAAAATACAGATCCACTTGTTCAGTTCTTAAAATCAAGAACCTGAGATGTTTTTATAGCAAAATGAAAACAAGCATTTAGGACAAAGCTGAGGAATATTAAGGAGAACTAACTCAGCTAGGCAGGTGATAATCCTGGCAAATAAGGTACATGTTGAGGGCTAACAGGAGCTACTAAAGCCTTCTGGAGTTTGAAATTGCAATTCCTGAAGGATACAATGCAGAGCAGCAGACTAACAGCAACGGTGTGAAGTCATGTGAGGTATTTAAAAGCTGGCATTTCCAGTGACATAAAAACAATCTGAGAACAGAATGGAATTAAAGCCATCTATTTGCCTGCTGCCTGCAAAACTCTCATTTTGACCATCACACCTAAAAACACGAGAAAGCAAGCTCAGACAGCCTGAGCAGGGCCCAAAGTAACTGCAGCAGTCTCCAGCTTTGTGAATAAGCTGTTTTAGAGAGGAAAGTATGCAATAAAATGATGCAGAACATGACAGAATGGAGACTGAAAGGTAAATAAGCTCCTGTTGCTAACACGTTTAGCTATAAAAGAGTAGAAGATGAGACAAAGATCAGCTGGAATGCACTGCAGCAGTGTTCACACAATTCACAGCCTGGAAACCAAGCACTACCAAAAATTACCTAAGAGTTTGGGATTCTGGAGTGTTTCTGTGAACAAAAAAATGTGATTTAAAAAGCGTATATATAGAAAGGCTGGCAGCTTAATGTTTTAAACCTGTTTTCAAGGTAAGAGCCCAACTCTGCTCAGAACCTGATTTTAAAAAAGCATCTAAAGCAGGAATTCAGAAATAGCACATTCTTTAGTGCCTTCACTCACACACAGACAGTGTGTGAGTCCTTCACAGTGGTCCATGGAAACGTGTTCCCAAGCACAAAGAACGGAAAAAAGATAAAGCTCAACACTTGGTAACCTGAAGAGAATTCAATTATGGATGAGTGAGAAGCCATCAAGTGCAAAAAATTGCTGGGAAACAAAACTGAGTTAGGTCTTTCCCCCTTAAGAATCCTCCACACTGTTAAAAATACATTTTATCAGGTAAGTTTTACAGACAATTTAGCAGATTTCATTTTTATTTCAGGAAGTTTCTTCATGTTTCTACACATTTGATACAAAAAAAAATTTTTTAAAAGGTCACAGCAGTTTATTTTAAAGGATTTTTCATGAAAAAGCTCTGCTGCCCCCATAAGGATTCAGAAATGAGACACAATCAAAAACTTGAGCCTTCTAAAGGGTTAAGCACACAAGCTCCACACACGCAGCTGCATTCAGCATGGTTTGTGCATGGGGCTTCTCTAGAGCATTCTTTATTTGAATGGCTTTTCTAATGCCCTTGGAACAGTTTTTGTGGCAGAAGGACATGCCCAATCTCAATTTAATTCTTGAGGAGTAGTTCAGAGTTCTTTATTGGGCAGATCTGGGTGCTGTTCCTCCAAAAAACCAGGCTGACTTCATATTACTGACCAATGAAATACTGACTTCTAAATCGATAGCAGGCCAAGACTGGATTACTGTCAACAGTGCTTCTGTGCAAATTCTCACTGTTCCCCTCGTGGTGAGGAAAAGCTGTAAAAAGTGAGCTCACAGCTGTGGTGCTTCAATGTTAAAAATCCAAGGAGGACATCTGATTTGATTATTTTTATTTTTGAAGTTAAGCTACTACTTCTTTTTCTCTTGTTGAATATTTCATTTCAACAATCACAGAAAAAGCTCCTGTCTTGCGGGTTTCTTGTCCACTTGTACTCATTTTTTAATGGCTGAAGCTTAAAACTTGTAGCCTAAAAGCTTTCTCTGAATGAAAATGTAGGGACAAGAACAGAACTAGTTAACTTAAATTACTCCATGCCTTGATTTAGAATAAGATGAAAACAGAAACACAAAGGGCAAAACAAAATCACACCAACTGATACAAATACAATAGAAGACTGTTTAAGAAAATCCACAAAACAACACACTAATTTTACTTCCAGAAAGTCACATGCTCGCCTCAGAAGAGATTTTACAGATGAAGAAAGTCACAGATCTCATTCATAGTGCCAAAAAACAAACCAAGTATCAGACAAAGGTCATTTTCAATTTGGTTTTTGAAAGAGACAAACACCTGATGAGTATTTATCCAACTAATGTTGTTAAAGCTCTGGAAGGAACAAATCTGGCAGCATTCCTGGGAACAGCAACAGGAAGATAAATCCCTGCTCAGTGTTTTGCAATGAGACAAAATCTGCAATGGTTTTGTCAGGAATATCGACCCCATGGAAATTGTCAGGGTTATGGATGCTGTTCACAGCATGCTCTTGTGTTTGCTGCCCGGGTGAAAACCAGCACACCTCACGGAGTGTGGGTTCTCAGAGTGACCTGCAACCACACCAAACCCCAAAACCTTTTATCAGAGCAGGACTTGTGCAGCCACACCAAAACCACCAACATTTCTACCATCAGCACTGTACCTGTTCCACTGTTGCCACCAACACTTGCTGCAAGACAAAACCCTCACCTCAAAACCCTTGAGCAAACCATAGGAGCTGTTTCTTTTCAAGGCCAGGAAAGGATTTTTAAGGATGTACCTAGTTTGATGGACACATTCAAAAGGAAACAGTACCTTTAAGGTTCTAGTTGGGGCCCAGCCAGTGCCATCAATTGAGTGTTCTCTCAATAAACTGGGAAAAAAAAAAAAAAAGACACACATATTATACAGAGCAACTTCTGGTTAAACTGCCTTTGTCAGAAACCTTCTCAGAAAACATTAGGAAGTAATAGCAAGATAAGATCTAATTCTTGCACTATTATATCCAGGTAATGGAATTTTAAATCCCAGGAGTTGGGATGTCTGCCTAAAATTACCTTCTACACGGTGTCATTACAGAACTCCCCATCTGAGCTCAACCTCTGTCAAAACACCTGAATTATTTTTCCTCCAGCAGCACAAGTGTGACAGAAACCCTTGTGACAGGGTTCTTCTCTGGTGAAGAGAGAACCTTGCAGGATGACCCATCTCTCACCGAGTGGCACAAACCAATCCAAAAAGGGGTGTTTTGGGGAGGGATATCTAATTAGCAAAGAGAGCATCATCACTCACTATTCTGTGAAAGGACTTCAACTTCCTACAGGCAGAGATAAGAAGTGAACCAGTCTTAGTCTGTCTGCTCCAGAGGAAAAACTTCCTTATAAACTTGAATTCTGATATAAGCACACACAAATATTAATACATAAAATAGAGAATTTTCTGTATGCACACATCCAGTATAGAAATTCTATATGACCAGCATATCATGGTACATATTAAGCCCAGTGAAGCTGGTGACCTATTTGTAAGTGAAACCATTGAGGTGTTCAGGCATTTCTGGAGCTTTCAGATCCAAACCTCAGCAGTTGTGAGAAGAAGGTGCATTGGGGATCAGAGCACAATTGAGAAATAAGCTGAAATCTTGTTCAGAACAGTAATAATCTGAATGAAAAAAATCTAAAAAACTCCTTGAAGCATCATTTCACAATCACACCTTCCTCTGTAAGGAGTAATCTAAAACCCACAGCTCACACAGCAAAGCACAAAAATTCCCCACCAGCAGCAGCTTCTGCTACTGGAATGACAGGGTTAAAGTGAAATAGTCTTAAACTATTAGGTTTGAGCTATTTCCAGGCTGCCATGTATTAAGTAATTTTTAAATTACAGAAGATGACTAGACCATACAGGCTAAGTAGTTATTTAATGAACATGGCAAGTTTATACCAAAGGAAATTCAATCCTTGATCAGTGCAGAGATCCTAGGAATGGGATGATCAACCTGGACATGCCCATTCCACCTTAATTGTGCTGCTCATCTCATTTCTGTGTCTTTAAAAAGATAAAATATGCCACTACCACTAGTGCAACATTAAAAATAACACTTTGTTGCTGCAGTTTGTGTCCATATGACAAGAGCAAAAAAAGCTTGCTTTTTGTCTGTTCCATATCAAACTGTGGCAGTACTTCCATTTGCCTCTCCATATTGTGAAATTCCAAGTGAGGAGGAAGTTAACACACAAAATAAAATCATAAAAATACTCAGTGACAGAGCACCTGAGCAGGAGCTAAGCCTCATGAAGAGCCTTGCAGCTTCCCAAGGCCTCAGAGCTCTCCTGGCACATCTCCAGCTGGGGACACCACAGCCAGGACTGAGCAGACACTTGTGCCTCTCAGAGCACTCTGGCAGGAAAACAGTCAAGACACAGAAGTGTCCCTTGGGTTTAATACTCCTCATTTGCTGACAGAATTTGTTTTACCATCAGCAGAACCCTCTTTCTTCTACAGATTGGGAATGATCATTAAGCTCCTAAACAGAACTTTTTCCCAGATCTAAGGAGACCTCCCAGGCTATGATGACATTTTCCTACTGCAAAATCACTGCTTCTGAACTTTTAGTAACCAAAACAGCCACTGATGTGTCCAGTCAGCTGCTCAGCTTTCATTTCAACAAAGACCTTCTCATTCTGGGAGTAATTCCTGCATGGAAGAAAGCCTTGAGGAATTTTTTTCTTTTTAAATGCACACATCCTGAAGAGAGCTTTCAAAAACATCTCCTGAAGTGGGAAGTGCATGATTCCAGTAAGTGTAAAACCTTCTCAAATTCCAGCTGACCCAATCTGCAGCTTAAGTGACTACATTTTACTGTAAGGGGAAGATCAGTCCTGGAGAAATCTCCATTTTTTTCTATCCACATGTGCAGTGCAGCTGATATCCATTGTATGAGCCAGACTTAATTAGTAGCTGTCATTAATAATGTGGTCCAGGGTAACTGAAGTCCATAAAACACAGAAAAACTCCACTTTTCCTGCCCAGAACTGTTACACTTGACCACAAGTTTAAACATTTAGAAGGTTTTAATCCAGGGATGATTATCAAACCAACACATACCACAGCAGGAGGTATGTGGGGGGAAGAGCACTGATGAAGATGTTTTTTCTGCTTCTAAAAATAACTGAAGCTATTTGAATGCAAAGATTCTTGTGTAAGTTGATTGCAGATACTATACATAGAATGCATTCTCTAACAGGCATAAAGCAATTATTTTAGTTTTTCCATCTAATGCCAGTCATTTCCAAGGTTTGAGATGTTAAGGTATCTGATATCCAAACTGTTTAAGTGTGGATGCTGAAAAAATCCCTTCACTTCATCAGAATTATGATGCTCCAAACACCACATTCATCTCTTATGATTAAAACCATTTAAAGAGATGGAGAAGTTGTGGCTTCCCCATCCCTGGAAGTGCTCCAGGCCAGGCTGGATGGGTCTTGGAGCAACCTGATCTAGTGGAAGGTATCCCTGCACCAGGCAGGGGTGCCATGGGATGAGCTTTAAGGTCCTTTCCAAGCCAAACCACCCTGGGGTTTTATGAATGTGAGGCTTTATTAAATCTCAGATGATGCTGTGCTATAGCAGCAGCTTCAGCTTTGGTTTGGTGCCTGGTATTTGTTGTTCCCTGGTTCAAAGAGCTCACTTGTTCATTCCTTCACTTGCACTCAGAACATTTAAGTTTTCCTAAGGCTGATGAGCCTTAGGCCTGCCTAGAAAGGGCAATAAAAAACTTCACTTTCACTAGGATCTTCAACACAACACAAAAATGTTTTTTCCATCTAGTGGAAAAATTCAGCTTCTCCTTAAGCAGTGATTTGCTGAACATGGTGACAACCGTGCTGGATTTTCAGAAGAGCTTTCAAAAAAATCTCACTTATGGGCTTTGCTTCTGCTTCATCTGCTTCTGTGTGCCATTAACCTGAAAAATGACAGGCAGGCTTCTCACTTCTGATTCCGTTTGGTTTCTGGCCAATTTCACCATCAGTTCAAATTTCACTGAGGATGAAACTGCAAAGTTTCACAAATTCATTTGGGAGAGGAAACATTTACTATCAAGGAAAACCACCCAGCAACAGAAGCCCCTCACTCTGCCAAAGTAAACTTTCACGTTTCATATCCTGACTTATCTTAACCCCAACCCTGCTTTGTTATAACTGGCACATGTGTCTTATCTGTGGATATTAAAATTAACAAATGGCAAACAAAGAATAATTACTGCCAAAGTTTAGGGAACAATTTCCCCTTCCTTTTTGAAGTATAAAGGATTTTCAAGCTCTTGACATACTTGGCCATTAAATGGTAAAGCCTCACAGCCTCCCTCGGGGCCTGAGGATGATTCAGGTATGAGGGAGGGAAGAAAAACTCCAACTATATTTTGTTTAGGCTGGAGTTTACATTTTTACCCCAAGTAGAACAAAATACTAATGCTGAACTTGAAAAGCCAGGCTCTGCACAGTCCCTATAGCACAGCAAGAATGAGACTTTCAGTAGATTTTTATGCTCCTAAAAGTTACATAAAGAATCAGCAGAAAAAAATACTGTCATGACAATTACATCCAATATTTTATCAAACAAGAGAAAGCTCCAAGGTTAAAGAACTCCAACAGAATGTTGGTCCTACCTTAGGCAGATTTCTCCTGTCTCTGTAATGTTCGGGTGCCAGATTCTTGTCAAACATTTTACCTTTGGAGGCTGCCAGGAGAGAAAACAAATGACTGTGTTATCCTTTAAGATAAAACCCTGTTATAATTCATAAAACAGAAAAAGGCAAATATATTTGATATTCAACAGTATGGGTTAGTATGTTTAGGGCAATGATACACAATCTACAGGAGTCAAACCAGATTTCTCTGCACTTTTAGCTTTTCTCAACTCTTCATAAAAACCTGGGCTGGTATTAGGCTTTTCCTTAGAAAAAATAACTTTTAAGAAAGCCAGGAAAATTTACTCCTTCAGGGAAAAGAAAACACTCCAAGTCATTCAGTTTCTTCACACTTAACTATTAAGACAATAACCAAAATACTTCACCAAGGCTTGTCCAAATCAGGGATTTGTTAAAAAACAGCAGAGGATGCCAAGATAACAATATACAACAAATAAATAATTTCTTTCAAATACAGACCCTCGTGTTCACAACTGAGCAGGAATGCGCCAGAGCTGAATTTGAGACACTAAAATGAAAAGCCACAACCACTGAATTTCTGAATTTCATCCTGGGGTTCTGAAATACAGATTTTTAAAGTACAGTCTCCTTTGCTCTAGTTTTGTGAAGTAAATAAAGAGTGGGACATAAAAATTTCAGTAGCTTAGCAACAGCACGTTGCTCCATCCCTGCTCTCCCATTAGGACTTGCAGCTTTCAATCAGGCAGATTATTTCTGATAGGAAGTGTCCTGGAATCCATCAGCACCTTGCAGAACTTCAATTAAATCACAGGTTATAAATGTGGAGCCATCTCCCTCCACTTTTTCTAACGTCTTCAATCAAGAGGCAAAGCAAAGAGCTGTATCTGCATGGCAGCATCATGTGTTTTGTCTCATTTTGTTCCCAATTTCCCAATTACCTTTTTAAGAATTTTTTTTTTAATTATGACTCCTTGGAAAAGGTCAGAAAATATGCACGGCACTGAGATACCAAAACATACCTAAAAGAGATACTCTAGAAGAAAAACACTGATCATCACAAGAAATCTGGGATTGATAATGCAGATTTTGTCTTTCCTTCACTTCATTTCTGTGCAATAACTCAAGGGACGTCAGCCATGGCATTATGGGAAATTAAGTGGCTCACAGAAAGCAGTCTCAAATGTTTTGACCTCCAAAACACCTCAGAAGTTTTCTAACAGCACAAGCTTTTCATTAGCTACACTTTCACATTGTTTTGAAAGATGATGTCTAGTTCTCAAGCAAGGGAAAGCATAATTTATTCCATGCCATTAGATCAAGATAAAAGAGTAGATTTCTACCATATGCACCTTCAAACAGCAAATGTATTGATGAGTCAAAAAAAAAAAAAGCTTTATAAAAACACTTTAAAAAATCCCCAAATCCTCACAGTGAATTAGCTGGTGCCTCATTTTTTGTACTCTGGAAACAAAAGAATTCCTTTATCCTTTCAAAGTGATCTTCATTGCTAAAAGTTAGAAAAACCCACTCCTGACAGTAAGACAAAGGTTTTTCTCTCTCTCCTTTTTCCCTTTTAGGCAGACAGGACAACTGCAGCGCTACCATAAAATTTATCTTCAGACAAAACTCCTCCTTGGAACTTGTTCCAAGTCATTTTTGAACCCTCCCCAGACCAACACATACAGAAGTTCGATTTCCTCACCTGTGCCACTCTGCATAACAAAGCTCCCAAAATCCATTTATTTCCTTGCTCAAACTCCTCCTTCCCCTCAAGACACCACCAGCACAGGTAGATCCAGCCTCAGCTGAGGGGCAGTGACCACATTCACTTCCTTCTCCATTTCCAAGCAGCCACTTCTGCTCTGGGAGCCCTCATTTAGAATTAACAGTTTCAGTTCTTGATAAATTTGCACTCTAAAATGACAGGTGTACTACCAGATCTGGTATTTTTTTTTTAACTGTGCATCATTTATATATTTAATTTGATCAATATCCTCTAGATGTAACTTTTCTAGTGAAGAAATTTACCTAGAAAAGCGATGTGGCTCCCAAGAGAAATCTGGAATCAATGTGATTGGGCATGTTTTCTCTGTAACATCAGCTAGTCCCAAAGCATTCTGCTAAACCAACCTGCAACTGCAACTCCAGCTCTTATTTTTACAGTTTGTTAAAAACAGAATTCCCCCAGGAGGCCCTAATGGGAATACAAGTTCCTGGGGGTGAACTACAGTCCAGCCCTCAGATATTTGTTGCCACTTTCCACCACCAGTTTCTGAACAACTTCTGGAGACTGGCTGAAACTGAACACTACACAGAGTGAAGCATGGAATGGGTTTGGCTGCCGGTGACAATACAACATCTCCCTCTTTATTTATTTTATGCTCCACTACATTGCAATTCCACAGATCCACTCCTTTGGCTGGTGCAGAGGTGTGATATCCCAACCTTGCCCGTGGTTTGATATCCCAACCAAACCCACACAACTGCAAACACTACCTAGTTGTGACTGCAACTACTACACATAGATAATGCTGAATTTAGGCTCAGCACAGATGAGCAGGAACCAAAGATCTTCTCTGAAACTCTTCTCCAGGATCCTCCCCCACACATTCCTCAGCCTCTCTGAAAGAATTCTGAACTACCAACACCAATAAGACAACAAAGAAGAAGAATGGGGGGAAAATTACAGAACTATCAACCTTTTCCTTTTGGCTCACTTCTTAGATATATAACTTTTTAATGAGAATAATCATTAAATGCAGGTTTCATAATTAACAGGAGAGAGCAGAACCTCAGCCAGAAGGAAGGACACTCAGGTCTGACTCATATGCACTCCAAGAGCTTCTGCCACACAGTTGCAAACCTATTTTATTAAGAGACAGAAGATCCTCTCACAGGCTCAATGCCAAGTTCTCTGTGAAGTCCTGTTACCTGCAAAGAAAATCTAAAATGACAACTATGAGACTAATGACAAATACTCACCACCATATTGTAGGCATCAGGAACTTCAGTTTCAAACTGAAACTTTCCCCCTTGGTAATAGCCCTCATCTAGAAAAGGGAGAACAAGGAAAAGAGTTAAATAAGAGAAAAGCACCAAGATTACAACGACAGCACAGGGTTAGCATCAAATACTTAAGCTGCACCACCCGCTGCCACCTAATCCAAGAAATGTGTAAGCATCGTGTCTTCCTGCACTCCCAACATTTTTACAGCAGAAATTTGAAGTCAGGAGAGCCAAAAGTCCCAGAAAAATCCACCACCCTGACCACAGGAACAGAGATACTCAGCTAGAGGAACCTTGGACTGAACAGCTCACTGTAGGAAGAAAATCCTGGCACGTGGCAGGCAGGACCACATTAGTGACCCTTGCAATGAGCTGGAGAAATCCTGCACTTCCTAATGCATTGCTAAATCCTGCTCCAGGACTGAGCACATCTTCCCAAACTTGTGCTGGCAATCACTGTGAGTAGTGTGAATGATGTGTGCAAGAGCATATTCCAGGGTGTACTTCAGTAAGAGCAAGCAGGCTCTTTCATCGTAGTCATCTTGCTGTGATGTATCTGCTAGGAAAACACATTTGCCTCTGCCAACCTCAGTTCTGAGTTATTCAAATGGTTAAACTTTCAAATATGACATATTAGAATATCTACTTATATTTAACCAGAGCTAATAGAATGGATGACAGCCTGCAACTCTCGAAATAGCTGTGCTTGGAAGCTTGCAAGTGATCTGAAATGCACTTGGCATTGCCATTTCTGAGGATTTTCATTTAAAAAGGGAAACAGGTACCCAGCCCACACTGGGGGTTTGAGACATCTGAGGGATGCTCTGGCTCAAACCACTTTGAGCACTCCAGCCCCAGTGAAGGCCAGGAAGGCTGGCTAGCATTTTATGATGCAGGGTTTTTATATTTCTTAAACCAAAACTGCAAAGAAATGTTCTGTGAAACAATCCAGAGTTTACAGAAAGACTAAGAATATTTTTTTTATTTGAATCTAGCTTGTTCCAAACCACAAATAAACCCTAGTTTGTCTAATCCATTCTCCATATACCCACTCCCAATTCAATTCTGAAGTGTGCTGGATTTATTAAGCAATTTTAGACATGCTATGCTTTACTAGAAAGTAAAGGGACATGCACTAAATAAAAGCAACACAAAAGCATTTTTCTTTTGTTTTTAAATACACAGAGATAAAAATCAGTAAAGCAAGCAATTACTGAAGAAAAAGTAAGAGGTGATTTACACTGAGATACCCTTTGGTAAAACTGTTACCTGTCAAATGTGCAACACACACAGAGTGAGACACTGTTCCAGAAAAGAATCATTGGGAAAATGGTCCAGTGTCCCCCAGGAGCTCTAACACCACATTTATCCAACAGAACACAGACAGCTGACTGCACTTTATCCACCATCTAGCACCATAGTACGTTTTAACCAAGTGTCACTATCACATTTCCAAGTACAAAAAAATTATCTTCCTTGGCTTAATTTCACTTAGTTCCTTAATTTGCTGGACTTGGAGCAAAGCATGCAGCAGCTCTTCACATTCCACCCCTGCTAAAATGAAATAAATGCCTGCTGATGGATGTACCCAAATGTGTCTTATGTCCAAGAAAATCCTCAGGTTTAATGGACACTCACTGCAATTGTTGTCCAACAGAAACACTCAAGAACTTTCAGATCAAGTCTTCCTCCGAGACACTTCAATATTCATCACTGCCTCAAATTAGAACTCATATTTTGGTTTTACCTTGACACCAATCACTAATCACACTAGCACTAACCAAAAACCACACTGGGGAAGCTACTGGCTCTGCTATCAAATAAGCAAAGACATATTTATACAACTAGGAGAGCAAGACATCTTCTCTCTTTTATACAATTCCCCCTCTGAGTTTGTAAAGCAACAATAAAGCTACTCATTACCAATCACTCAAATATATATTAAAAACTCTGGAAAGCCTCAGTACCCAACCAGAAATCTTGCACTGCATTAACAAGGTAATCCTTCACAACAAAATCATCTTTCAGCATCTCAAGTAAATAGGTTCTCAGACTGGAAGAGAAATCCTCAATTTTTTAGGCATTGAAAAGTGGTGGGAAAAAAGTTCTGGCAGAGTTAACAGTGAGGAAAGAGCTATAAATAAACTCATCAAAGGAAACAGCTTTAACACATAACTTGGGAAGCTGGCCACAGAGAATTTTGCTAAAAAGGGAGTATGTCTGAGCCACAGTTTTCCTCCTACTGCTTAAATTTATGCTTTCAATCTGTATTAACAGAGCAAGCATTCCTCCCACTTCGGTCTCAAATTTCATTACCAACAACCTGACTAATCTTAGCTTGCGTTTGCAGGGTGTTTGAATGCTCGAAAGTGCTCTGGAAAACACTGAACCAAATTATTTCCTCACTTTGGAAGGAAATGCCAGATAATTAGGGCAGGCCACAAAGGATGCACTTTGGATAGTAGCTCCCTGAATCAGCCATGCTCACCAATATTTGTGAGCATTTCACCAGAAAACAGAGTCTTTAATAATCTCCCTAGAGTGCCACTCAAATACCCACACCAACCCCAGACTAGTCCAACAGCCTGGGAACTGCAGGGAAATTACATTTACTGCACTTATTCTTCTGGGATTTTTCACTTATAAGCTACCTAAAGTCACCTCTTTTATTTTTTTCCAGGTCATTACCATGTTTTAGTCCTCAGCTTCCAATTTCGTGCTCCAAATACCAGTGCAGCAAGCCTGGATTCTAAGCATCTTATCTCCTTATTTTCCTTAGATTTTAATCCTTTATGATACTGGTGCAAAAATAAGAACAGAGGCAAGTGGTGGCACAAGGGTATTTTTCAAAGGCAGAACAACTGTTTCAGATGACAAATGGGAAGAGAAGCTTGAGACTTCAGCAGCTTTCAGCAGAGAAAATCAGCAATGCCCGCGTTGGGAACACGGAGTTTTGTCTGCTGCAGCAGAAAAATCCAAGTCTTAGCCATTTTCTAGCATGTGCTGCTAAATATCCACTGATGTTGCACTGCAGAAAGCTGGAGCATACAGGGATTGGAATTTCTTCAACTATGCAGAGAAAAAAACAGCCAGTCTTATCAAAATTTTCTACAAAATCATTTTAAATTAAAAACTTTCTGTCACCAGGATAATTCTGCGCCATTAAATACTGGCTGAGAAAGGTGGTTGTGAGAGGTGCTGAGAAAGGGACCTGAAAGGGTTTCTGCTTCCTGGCCAAGTTTATTTTCTTATTCAAATTAGTCTTTTTTTGTGAAAGCCTAAGGAAGCTTCTTTTACTGTCCTTTCCAGACCAGCCACATTCAAAATGACTGCATAGAACAAAGTCAAGAGTCATGCAATGCTGTTCAGACAAAAAGAGTTGGCTGAAGCCCGCTTGAGCCATAAAACTTCTATGACAACCACTCTGCTGCCTCAGGGAAAACTAAGATTTAGAATACACTAGAGAAAACTCCAATATTGAAGAGAGGCAGAAAACTACAAAGATTTTCTTGGTCTGTATTGTGTTCTGCTTTTAGAGTGCTAAGCTATCACAAGATCACAAGATTCTACACCTGAATTATGTTTTTTCGAAAATAGATGTTTACTTGGGGCAGGCTGCAATTGCAGACTTCAGCTGTGCAGCTATATTTAGAGTAACAAAATGTTAATTAAGATCATCTCATTGGCAAGATCATTTCAGCAATGAAGCTGGCACAAAACCCATGCTCTGCATTCAACAGCTGGTTTCTGCCTGCACCATCCTGCTGCACAGCAGTGAACAGACAGAACAATTCCTAGGATTTAGACACCTTGGAGGCAGGACAGCTTTTTCATACATCACTCATTTGCACAGTGATGCTCTTGTAAAGTCAGCACCTTTCCAAAATATAATAAAATGGCATTGTGTAAACTGAAGGGCATTTGGTGCAAGCAGAATTAACACCAACCAAGTAAATATGAGCACAACTCCTACACAGAATGACAGGGCCAAAGTTCTAGATTAGCTCTTGCATTTATTTTCAATTACACTGACAAGGGCAGCCTCACTCATTTTGCCATCACAAAAGGGAGTCACATGAATGGACATGTTAACAGAGACCACCCAACATTTCTGCTGGAGGAAGGGCCACTTGGTTTGAGCTAATGAACAGCAACAGTGACACCTAGTGCTGCTCTGCCTTCAAAGGACTGGATTACAGAAACATTCCAGGCACTCCATCAAGTCCACACCACTGTTTGTCCAGTGAATCCACCGGGATGACTGAAACACCTCACCCAAATTCTGTTGTCAGAAAGCATTACAGAAAATGGGCACCTACAAGAACGAGCTGGCAGGGGGACACTGATCAGTGCACTGCACACAACAATGCTCTCATTTAAGCAGCTGCACAGTCTCAAACACAAGAAGTGTTTTTGAAGTTTAAATAAACTTCCATGCAAATTCATCCATAAAACACAACCTTCTATTCTAAAATGCACAGAAAACACTAATTTCAGGTGGCTATTAAGAAACTTACAGGGAAATAATAATTTATGAAAATGCTTTTCCTGACCAGCCTGCCAGCAAGAGCTTCATAGGATACTCAAGTTGTGGTAAAAACAAAACATCTGATTTCACATATTTGAACAATCAAAAACTCAGAGATTCCTCTTTGTTAAGCATCTTCAGGCATGTCTAGGTTTGAAGTTTTCCAGCACTGGAAATACATTGATAAACTCTGTCAACACCTCTGCAGGACCAAGCAATCAGTACAAGGGAATACACAACCTAACAGGGCCGTAATGCAAAAATAAATCAAGGTGGTTTGAGACTGGCTGAGAGTAAAAAGGTTCTCAATCAAAATAAGCAAACAAGATCTGAGTATTTTCTAACCCTGCTCATTTTTAAGGCCTTTTTCCTGGAATCTGGTTGTCAAAACTCAGCCCAGTTTCTCCATCCCATTAATAAAATAATCACTATTACAGCCAGACTTTCTTTGACTCAAGGCTTTATTGGAATTCCTCTTGGAACTACATTTCCTAAACACCAACACAAAAAGTAATATGTTGGAAAAAAATTACCTGGGGTTACAGTTAGCTGAAAGTAATGGAGCTTGTTTGGGTCAGGAAAATTCACTTTACATGTACCTGTGAAGCAAAAGAATAATTTACATCAGACAATGAGTTCCCCACTGTTGGCTGGCATGAGGAGACAAGTCTGTCATGGATATTTTATCACCCATATTATGCAGTCTTTAGCTTCTTAACCCATCAAGCTGGCTGCTCCTTTTCTGTAGTCAAGGAGCTAAGCAGTATCATAGTTATAAATCCTATTTGCCTGAATAAACTTAGCTAGAACTGTGCACAAATGCACAGTAATGCACTCACATTGCAGTAACTGAAATCACACATTCTTCAGGTATTTGTTACCCTGTAACAGAACCTACACTGTAAAAAGTTTACCTAAAATTAGTCTGTGTAAATCCTCTGTAACTGCCTTTAAGGCTTATATCTCAAGTAAGATTCCAGGTGTAAAACCATATTATCTTGCCTTTTTTTTTTTTTTTTTCAGGGAATATGGATCACTCTTAAAAAATTAAGTTTTCATGAGTATTTTCACTATTAACAAAGACATCAGGTTACATCAGGAAGTGAAAAAGCTGCAGGTTGACTTCATGTTCCCTGAGAGCTGAGCTATTTGCTCTGACCTTAAATCAGAATCTCCTCTTTCAAAAAATGAGAGAAAAAAGAAAGAACAGGAGTGAGGCACCAGTTGCATCCCTGAGTTCCAGGAACCTTTTGGGTGCTTTATAGAAGTTTTGCTGCCACTTCCCAGCAATCAAAAACTGGAGGCCAATTATCAATACTCCTTCCAAAGGACACTAACGAGGGTCCAGTTCTCCACAGCTCCGTAAGAGGAAGCAACAGAGAGAATCTGTTCCAGCCAGAGTGGTGGAGCTTTGCACAGCTTTCCCTGAGTTAACAAAAACCATTAGCATTCATACTTCAGTCAAAACGTTCACTTCAGTGGTCCTTTCCCCCTTAAAATGCATACTATGAAATGTTATACTCACAAGGTAAATTAGCTTCAAGGTCTGCAACCTCTGTTAAAAGAAAAAAAAAAAAAACA
This sequence comes from Rhadina sibilatrix, assembly GCA_013400275.1. Lineage (NCBI taxonomy): Eukaryota > Metazoa > Chordata > Aves > Passeriformes > Phylloscopidae > Rhadina > Rhadina sibilatrix. Next base: position 68,110 of record VWYO01013373.1, read on the forward strand.
ACAAAACCATTATTTATGCAAGCATAGAGCCCTTCTTCAAGTTGAAATTGGCAGATCTAATTTAAACCAACCCATAAATCCAATTTTACTTAAAAATATAATTAAGCTGCAGTGGAAGTTTACCTTGAAATTTCTCTTTAAGCCACTCAATTCATTACTAAAATGCTCATCTGCCCTACAGACATGGCAAATGTATCCTCCTTTGATGGGGAGTTCAGCTCTGCCAAGACTGTGCTGCTACCACACAGAGCACTGGCATTTCCAAAGCACAGTTTTTGTTACTGATATGCACTCCTATTCAATTAAATTTTCCTTTTATTTATTTCCTGAGCTTAAAATTCATAAAAGAAAGGAAGCATCCTGATTCTGTTCCACAGCCCCCAGGAAATTAAGTGTATTCCTAAGCCTGTCGAGTCACCTTCCCTGGAAGAACCACTGCTTTTGTGTATTTTACTGAAATCTTGCTTTCAATTTATATGAATGAGATGCATCAAGGTATCTCCCCCCTTTACTTCTGAAGTCCTAGGAAATAAAATTGAGTATATTTCTTATTTTTTCTCTTCTAACTTTGCTTTCAGGCCTCCACAGGCACAGTCCATTTTATTTGGGCTGACAACATGCAAGAGATTTCAATAACAACTCTCAAAAACAGATCTGAAGGAAACTGTCATTCAGAATTCTTGGCACTGAATCCAAACTGATTTCATCACAACTCTCATTAACTCTCCAGAACCTCTCCTGTCATCAATGCTTACCAAACCTGGCATTTCTCTGCAGTGGGAATGATGCCTGTTTGACTCCCATGGATGCCTTAAGTTTTAGCTTCCATGTTTTTCAGATTCTGTGCCACCTAGGGGTGTGGTTTTGAGCCACATATTACGTGTCAGTCAGCTCTCTTCACAGAGTAGAGAGACAAAACAAATCCTTTGCCAGACGGAGACCGAGGACAATGGTTACAAGTTTCAGGCCCAAAAGCATAAACAACAGCAGACTGAAGAGAGAAATAAGAAGGATGGGACTTCATAACCTGAAGCTGTAATTGGACAATTAAACCCCAATATGCAAATCGACCAAAACTTACAATACTGTGAGATCTCATGACCAGTCAGACATTTTTGTGACCATTTTGGGTCCACCCTGGGTGTAGCCCTGATCAGGCTCTTGTCCTGCCCAAGGTGTACCCTAAAGGCCTTTTAATAAATATCTACTTTATTCTCTAGCTCTGTCCAGTCTCTGTTCCAGGTCAGCCTTCCCAAGGCATCACAATCTCCCTTGTGCTTGGCACACCCCGCATTTACAGCCTACCACACCAAGAGAACAAAACACCAAAACAGAAGCATTGTGCTTCACCTAAAAAATTCACAACTTCAACTCTTTTAAAATCCCACACTTGCAGCCAGAGTTGATTTAACCAAAGCCATGCACTGAAAGACAACACTGGAGCCATACTTCTGCTAAAGTACTGTCTTTTTATAAAACACACACACAAATGTAATTTCAGCTATAATCAAGGACTTTATTTCAATTTTCCCTTCCTGGTTGATAAAAAAAGATGTGACAACCAACGCCCGAAGGCTGCAGCCATGAAAACTTCTTTAAGATTATTCCCTCACTCCTTTCTTTGAATTCACCAGCCTTTCCTAGTGGGAGGCACATCAATCTTCACTAGAGTGCAAAGTTTAGGACCTGATTCAATTATTTTAAGGTGTTGACTGCTTTCCTTTATTGCTTTCTGTGCTTGTGTGATGTTCAGCTTGATGAATCCTGCCTGCCCTTTCCCTGATCCCAAAAAAGGGAGACATTTAAGGGCAGAGCACGTTCAGTCCCAGCAAGGGCTGAGCTGAGCAGTTCTGCTGAGCCAAGGCCTCACTTCTGTCTCCTCCAAGGTTCAGTAGAGAGTTTACAATCACCAGAGCTCCTCTGAAATGTGAAAATTCCCTGTAATCTGTTCACACTTCTGTGCTTCTCTCCATCTTGGCACAAGAAAATGAGTGTTTTTTCTTGTGAAAACATGAAAACAAAATGCTCAAACCCGAAAGAAGGGAGCACTGTGCTCCTTCTCTGAAGGTGCGCAAACAGGTGGGAATGCTGTGCTAATAAATCCACACAAAAGTTTTGTAACAAAGGCAAATGGCCCAAATTTGAGATTTCTAATGAACTCTGCAACAGAGTACTGAAACTAAGAATGAAACAACTTCATAAAGACAAAGCACATAAAGGTCTGCTTCAATAATCTAAATGTTTAAAGCAGCAAGTAAGGCAACAGATGCTACTATTAATTGTGCCATATGAACAAACATTGGTGATTCACCAATTAACAAGCACATTTAACAGGGCAAAACTCGGTGTTTGAGTTTTCCAAATTCTGTGTCACTTTGGTAGTGACAATGTTGACATTGGAACCATTTTTGTATGTTGCTGCTCAGAAAGCAAACATTTTGACCAGAGCATTCAGGCTCCATTAAGATCCTGATGTTTTAACTTACACATTTTCTGCATAAAGCAGTATCTCCACATGAGCATTTTCTGTAAGAAAACACCCCTTATGCAGGCTGCCAATTTATTTAACAGAGATTTGTAAACAAGCAAAGCATGGAAGGGACAAACAGAGCTCCAAATGCACTGACCTTCCAAGAGTTGCAACACTAAAAAACTCACTAAACTAAGGAACAAACTTCAAGTTTTTCTGAGCTCCTCTTCCAAGAAATGACTGTCACTACAGCTAAATAGTGAAGAAAACTCAGTTTGACTACTTTTCATGGCCATTTTGTGGAGAATCTGCATCTATCTCTCAAAATTCACACCATTAAGATGATGAGACAAGCAGAAAATGCAAGCCTTAGGAAACTCCCAACAGTCCATCTGGTGTTCCCAAAACCTTGTGTGATCTGGTGCAGAGCAGCCCAAGTGGAGGTGGACTTGCAGAGTCCTGCTCTTGACCTACTACACACTTGCTTGAACAGTTCCAAATGCTAGTTTAAACCATAAAAAAGACGAGGCTTAAACTTGAACCCAAAACCAGCACTAGAAGAGTTGAGTGCAAACCCATTATGTCTCAGCTTTTCTGTCTTCTATACAGTTCCTGAGCTGCTTCGAAGCCTAACGCAAGCAACCAGAGTTATTTATAAATGATTTCACAAACAATAACTCTCCCTACCCATGACAGTTCTTGAGACAGAAATAGGAACACTCCTGCTGTGTGTACAAGGTTTATGAATGTTCAATGCACAAATCACAACCCCATTGCTCTGCTCCCTCACGTCCCCAAATCAGAATTCAGCAGCGCTTTGTTTACTAAGTCTTCCACAAAAAACAGGCTCTATGCTCCCCGCTGGAGTTTGGTTTTAAGGACACCAAATAAAAGCATTATTTCCTCAAGTGAACATTCTCATCCACAGTATTACTTCTCTCTGGTTTTGTCAAAAAAGCCTCCTCTCCTCTTTAGGTCCCTCTTCAATCTACTTCTTTAAGACTTCTCAATACAAAGATTAAATACCTTGACACTAATAAAAATTCCACTTTCTAAGCACTAATTCTAATATTCTATTAATTCTAGAAATGTTTGCCTCCTAATTCTTATCCATCTGTCTTTACAGCATTCCGTACTTAGCTCCTCTGAACTGTATAAACCAGTGTAACAAAAGAAGTATTTTCTCCCCTGTCAACTTTCCTCACCTGTTTTTGTGAGGAAGGATATTACTATTTTTGAAGCCTTGAAGAAAGAAAATAAATGGCTTCCCTCATTTTTAGTTGCAATGGATAGTCACCTCATTTTCATGATCAGTTTCTCACTTCCGTTCTCTCAGGCTTATACAGAGGCACACAAAGAATATTTTCTGGCTACATAAATATGGTTGTAAAAGCCCCAGATTTTATAACCGAGGAATAAACCTTGTTAACTCATTTTCACATAAATTATTTCAAGTTGCCACAATCAAACTAAGCAGCAGTGGTAATATAAAACTGAAGGAAGTTTCTGTGCACTACCAAAAATGCAGCCTAAGGGACAACTTTTGTCATCCATGAGCTTCTACTGCCATCCTGGCATGCTCTCCACCTTCAATTCAATTTAGCAGTCACCTTCATTATACAATATTCATCTTAAACACCACTTTGGTTTGTCCTCAGCCCTTTTTAAATTTCAGAAAGGATCTGCCTTTCAAGTTCAGCACTGCATGCTTGCCATCCTGGAGAAGCAGTCATGCGGCCCCTGCTCCCACTTTAATGAAGCTCCCCTTAGAGATGAACAGAATTTTTAATAAATCGCCTCTGCAACACAGAGCAAAATGAAAGCTGCTGAAGCAATTGTACTGCCTGCTCTATTTTAATTTGGGTACTAGGCCTACAGAATTAGGGCCTTACTCTCCAACTGAGCCTAGATGCAAATGCAGTGAAAACATAAGTACAGATGAGTCACACTAAATTTTGATCAAAGCTGTGCTTTACTAGACCCTCTCTACTGGAAGAGAATATCCAAATGACTCAGAAGTACTTCCCTACATATAAAACCTCAGTGATAGAGAGATTTATGTTCATACTATGTCCATAAAATAACCCCAGTGGCCTGAGACATGACTGACACCTGAATCTGTAACAATGCTGGATATAAGCAGTCAAAGGAACAACTTAAAGAAGAACTAACAAAGGGCACCACTATTTTAAGAGCAGCTGTTCCCCAAAAGTGGAACAAAGCCTGTTTAACATGCATCCATCAAAAATGTCAAGATCAGTGCCTGACACCACTATTTCAAACACCAACTGAGAGGTTCCTCCACAGCCATAGTGCCTGAATTAGCACTTATTTTTCCTACTTTCAGGCAGCATGCAGCTGGTCTACGCCAAGTCTTTCAAAGTTTGTAAGCATCACCTACACCTGTCAGTGGCTGGCGTCATGGTCACCACCTCAATCCAAACAGCATTGATCTATTGACAAGGCAGAGGACACAACACAACTGAGGGCTGCAGGGTTATCAGTGTGACAACACATCCTTCAGAGATCCTGCACTGCCCTCCTGGACTGGACTCTCTATCAACACAAACAAGGCTGTCTGCAATTTACCTCCAGAAAAAAAAAACCAGACACTGTCTGTGTCTGGACAATACCCTTAGCAAAGCTGGCAGACATCCATCTGCAGGATTTATTAGACTATCCCCAATTTATTGTGGAGCAGGAATAGGACAGTGGTGCTTCACCACTGGCAGAACACTCTGGGCCTTTTCTCATCTCCTCCTCCTCCCTTGCTGATGGCCAGGATTTCTCTTCTTTTCTGCAGGAGAAATTATTTTCTAATTTGTTGCCAGGACACTGACCTGATGGAGCCTTTCCCCTGCTCTGCCACTGTCATCTGTTTGTAACTCCAGCCAAAACACACACCAGTAACAACTTCTACTTCCAACTATTCTTCCAGGCTCCTACTGACTTTGGGACCCAGTACAACAGCCTAAGTTCAGCTCTTACAGTTCCAGACAAACAAGCCACAAAAGCAGTGGTGCTGGTCCAGCTGCAGCAGCTTCACTGCACACCTTTGGCAGGCAGCTCTGCACTCCCGTTCAAACTCATTCCTGCCATCTTTATGCCCTAGAAACACCATCAACACCACAAGTTCACCTCCACACAGTCTCACAACATCTTAGTTGCTGCTGCAGCTGATCTATCTTAAAGCATTGAAGCAAGTTCTAGAAACTTTTGTAAACAAATGGTCTACATTTAGCTTGAGCAGCTTAAAACAGAACATCCCCAACAAGTCTCCCACAACATTTCCCTCTCACTTTCAGCAGTTACACTGGAATGATCTGCTTCTCCTGTCAGTTCCCATTTCACCCAGAAACCATCCTCAGCAGACTGACAGCTGCTCCTGCAGCTCTTCTGGGAGAGCATCGTGATTGTGGTGATGCATCCTCTCTCCCAACCTCTGCCCTGCTCTGCAATTTCAGCAATTCCTATCGGGCCCTGGCCTTTGCCAGGGTGGTGAAACATTCCTGAACTGTACCAGGAACTCCTGCTGCCTGGACAAAGGTGGGAGATTGGGAGTAGGAATAATCAGTCATTCCCTGATTTGGCTTTGGAACATTCCTTAGCTGAATTATAGCCTGACTGAAATGGTACCATTCTCCCTTGAATTTCAGAAAATTCCAGTAATCCCCAAAAAGAGATTAACAGGACTATTTCATTGATTCTGGGGGGGAATTTTTTAATACCTATTCCCATGTATTCATACATGTGTGTGTTACCTTTGCACATTTGTATGTATATTTATATATATATATCTATCTTTGTGTATGTGTGTGCATTGACTTGAACACACTATAAAACAGTATACATCTTATAATCTTGAATCTACATTATGTTTACATCTGATTAATAATTAATACAACACTTAAATGCTTTTATGATGAAGTTCTGCTAATTCTTTTAGACATAACTGTTGAGTCCAAGCCTGGGACTGGGTCCAGTTGCACTGAGACTCCTCCCTGAGGAGTTTAGAAAGGCAGAGATTTCACTCTGAACCTCCTGACTCAACCAAGAGCTTCCTTTACCTTTTCCCCTTTCGTCCTTTCATTCCAGCCTCTGCATATATCACTCTAAATTGATTCTAATTTAATTTTCCTTTACACGTATTATCCATCCAGTAAGCAGTAGTGTAAACTCTGCCAACAACCTTTGTTGTGCTTTTGCACATTTATATTAAGGCACATTTTCACCAACGCCTTTGATGGTGACTCTTTAAGTGAGCTACACCACTCATTTCGCAGCAGGGATGAAACTTCCCTGCACAACCAGATCAGGATCCAACACTCAGTGCTTGTCAGAATCATGGGAGCACTGACCTGCTTTTAGCATTTGTCAGTCTGGGACTTGTTCAATACTTAGTTTGAACTTAGTTGAAATACTTGGTTTTACTTAGTTTTTTTTTAATACTTTATTTTACTTAGATAGCTGGGTTGCTATCACAGCCGCAGCAATTACAATCTCAATACTAATTTTCTGTAATTACATTCTCTTCCTCCCCTGCAGACTTGGGTATGGTTTTCAAAAACATGACTGCTCTAAGGGTAGAGTAAAATTTCTTCAGCACCTCACATGAAGGGTATTTATTTCACACTGCTATCTTCCCCTCAAGTCTATACCTATAGGTTAGGAAAAATCTCAGATTATATACATTCAGTAATTTGGCTTTGTAGCTTAGCCTGCTTAAAGAGCTTATTTCTCCTGCCTGACTCTTTCCCCCTCAGAACTGAAGTTAAATGAGGATTTCCAAATTGGAAGTGTAAGAGTGATCATGATTTAAAGCATATAAGAATTCCCTGTCCTTAACATGACACAGAGAAAAAACTGTGGATGTAACATTCTGACAGCCCAGCTGAGGCACTTCCCAGTGCACCGAGACAGCAGCATTTGCACTGACACCTTGCTCCAGATATCTAACAGAATTTACCCCAATTTGGAAAAAAACAATATGCAGTGCTGGTTAGGTAATATCAGTCAGGCAATTACAGCCTCGTCAGCCTCAAATCATTCTGAAACAAGCCCAGGAAATGTGGATTTCCTCTGACTGGCATGAATCCCAATAGCAGCAGCGTAACACCAACAGCAGTGTTGCTGCTACTGATCCTCTTCAGCAGAAACATCAACCTAAACAACGCATTCCTTTGCCACTAACGTTCAACTACTCCCAGAGGGAGTGAACCTGAGTTTAAATCCACAGTAACTGCAAGCTGTCAGCATCTATGGATTTCCAAATACAATATTATCTATGCTAAAAAAAAAATAAAAATTGAAGTGCAGGAAAGAGCTGTCCATGATTTAATTGTCTCATTAACTACCCCATTTACCCACAACTGCCAAGCAGTATGTTTGGGGCTTTTTCTCCACCAGCTGGTAAAAGCCTACAGCACCTATCCTAAAACACACCACACTGCAAGACAATCACTGGTTTATTATTCACAACTTCACATTCAACTTACAGTGACTCCAGGCCCACAAAATCTCTCTCTGCATTGCTTTTTTAATCTTTTTAAAGCTGCCTCTGACCTGTGCCATTAAAACTCTCCAAACACTGTTGTTACTTTCAAGATGTTTTTTTCCTGTGACAGGCAGTTATGGTTTTGCTCAAAAACCACCTTCCTACCAAGGCAAATATACTTCTGTTGACATTTTCCTCTGATACGTTCAGTGACCCTTAGGTGGCAATTTTTTATCAAGTTTTAATTGGTGACAGACTAATTTTCAACAGAGTAAAGAGGACACTTGTTTTGATTTTCATTACTCACTAGAAGTAAGTATCCTACAGGACATCTGAAAAATACCTGTGGGAATTTGTAGGCAGTTTAGCGCTGTTTACTGGCAGCACACCCAGAAACAGTAAATCCCCACATATTTCAATATATTCTTTCACCTTTAACGAGCAGTTTGTCCCGGACAGACACCCTGCGAGTGGAGTCAGACGCTGGGTTGGACGCACGGGGGCCTCTGACACCATCATCCCGCTTCAGCTTGCTTGCCAGCGTTAGCATTACTGCTGCTTCCCACCTGGAACACAACGGGAGGGCAGCGACAGTCACCAAAAACGAGGGGGAGCAGGAGAACAAGTCAAGGTTGTCAAAAAATCGTCAGGTAACAGCGCAGTGGTGATTAAAGGTGGGGGTGGCCCTCGGCTACTGAGGAATGAGCGCGTTTGGGCTGTGAATACTGAGAGAAGTGCAGTGCATCAGGCCAAGAGGAAATTCGGGTTTCTGGAGAGAGGACAGGCTTACATGAGTGTTTGTAACCCGACTTCACTGCCTGACGCTGCTCCTTCGAAAGACTGGCTGTGAAAACACCCCTCTGTCCTCCACACCTCACAGGACAACATTCACAGCTGCCCTTTGGCTGGCCAAAAGAGAAAATAAAATAAAAAGGAGAAAGGGGAAGGATTCCTGGAATTACTCTCTAACTAGGAAGTGAGCTTTGAAACAGCTCCCAAGGCACAGGAAAAGGACTGAGGCTGCAAACAGCGACACAGCCGCACAACACCAACTCCTTCCAGGGCAAGAACCTGACACACAGAGACCAAATAACTGAAATGAAGATAAGCTCCTGCTGTGCCAGACATCCACTCTAGAAAATAACTGCACTGATAAATTAATTACAGTAAAAGCTGGTCAGAATGCCAAAGTCATGAAGCCAAAACATCCGATCTGTCATGGCTTAGTGTGTTCTGGCCCTGAAACAGCTAAAATGGCCTGAGAATTGCTTATTCTTCAACTCATATGAATTAATTCAAGCAAATAAAGGGCAGAAAAAGGCAAAAAGCCCGGATATAATCTTTACTTGGAGGTTGAAAAGAGCTTAACAGAAAAGTGAGCAACAAAGCTTAAAAAAGGGAAATAATACATTTCACAGCAGACCCTGACAGTAGAAAACTCTGGTGAGATCTACACGAAGGTCAAGCTCCCTGACACTGACAAGTAATGTGCGTGTCAGCTCCGAGACGTGTTTAAAAACAAAAGTACAGTTCAGGGTAAATGTAAATTCCAGTTGGCTCAACTGAAACAACTGTAGGTTTTACCCTGGAGAAAGAAAAAATAAGCAGAACAAACCAGTCCATTTTTCCCTGGAGAAGGGAAAGACAACAGCTGTTAAAAAGGGGAAGAGGGGGTCTGAAAAGTCATGAATGCGACCATAAACTAAAGAGAAAAAAACCCAACAACAACAAAAAACCCTATAAACTGCAGACCAGCTCTCCCCTCAAAAAATACCCCCATCTTTTAGGTACTGATTCCAAATAAAATCAATTTTGATGGGCATTAAATGCCTAAATACTTTTACAACTTGTCCTAGACAACCAAAAAAACCAAAAGGAGCGTGACCAGTCTGGAAAAGAAATTATTCGCTTCGGCTGTATCCCAAATTCCAATGAAACATAGCAAGAAAGCACTCACAAATCGCAGGTAAAGCTTTACCGAGAAGACAGAGGAGGAAGGGAGAGGTGCTAGGCTTATTTCTAAGCAAGGGAGCAAGAGTCCGGGGACTTCTCCAGCACCCCCGGGAGCCAGGGAAGCCCCTGTGCAAGGCACGGGGATCGCGGGGGAGCGCGGCCGGGGTCCCAGCGGGAGCCGAGGCCTGGAGGGCCGGCAGATGTGGGGGCAGTGGGAGCGGCCAGGCCCGAGCCGGGGGCTGAGGGAAGGGGGACAGCCCGCACGTACCTGAGCGCGGCGTCAGGGTCCGGCTGCCGCGGCCAACACCATCCCCGGCGCCGGCCCGGGGGGAGCGGCGGGAGCGGCTCCTCCTTCCTCCGCCTTCCTCCTCTTCCTCCTCCTCCCCACTCAGCGGAGATCTCGCGAGAGCCCAGGTGAGGCCGGGAAGTGCCCCCGCTGGGATCTCGCGAGAGTTTGGCGGGAGCGGCAGGGAGGCCGTTTCCCGCCGGGAGGGCGGCGCCATGTTGGGGCTGCCGCCGAGGGGCCCCCTCAGGGAACGCCGCCATATTGGGGCGCTCCCTCAGCGCCGGCGGAGTGCCGCAGTGCCTGAGGGGAATTGATGTCGTTGGAGTTATCTGTCCCCAGGCCGAGTTTTCTCACCTTTCGTAAACGGAATCACAGAATCATTAAGGCTAGGAAAGATCTCTGAGATCACCAAGTCCAATCTTTGGAGTATGGCAAATATCAACACACCAAGAGGGAGAAAAAACAGGAATTGCCAGGGTGATTTCAGGAGCAGAGCTTAACCAGGCTGCAATGCTTGCCTTCTTGCCTGCTTAAACTAATCAACTATTTGTACATTCCAGCAGCAGGTTAGTGGGAGATTAGTGAATGAGATGGAATAGTCAATCCATATGCCAATAATAAGCAATAGTCAATCAAATGAAATACCAATCATATAGAAGCACAAGTCCATCAGATGGAATGTGTAAAAAATGATCATAAGAGTGCATTTAGTAACAGAGAGTGAATACTTGGGTATCATAACTAGACTGCCCAAAAACTTCAGAAATTTTCACAGTTCTGTTAAATCAGCCCTCCCGTCTGTAAAGTAGGTGCATATACTTATGTTCTTCCATTTGGCAGCTTCCACTAAAGAAGGGAACCAAAACTCAGCCATTAAAGCAGCGTCCAGGTTAGAAGGTGTGGTAAGGCAAAGCTGGAGACCCAACAAGGGAGGTTTGGCAGACAGCTACCGAAATACACAATTGTGAAATACTGAAAAGCTCACTAGGTTTGCATCCTAAACATTCACTGCAATGATACCACTACCCTTTCCCCCAAAACAAACTGGAACTGAGCTTACTGAAATCTAGTTAAAGCAGCACAGAACTGCTTAGAGCCCTTTCTTCCCTCCTTAGGCTTTTATCTCCAGATCCATGTATTGCTTGGATAACACAGTGTGAAAAGCAAAAGCTCACTCTTGGAATATGTTTCAAAAGTTTAATAAGGGAATAAAAAAGGACAATGTCCAGCGCTGGGGTTTTCCTGGCTATCAGCCAATGAACACAGCAGTACATGAAGGCAGTGTTATCTATATATCATTACTTTACTTAGGGACATACATATTCATACGTTTCATCCATTATTCAAACGTTCTTGTGAGTTTTTGATGTTATAAGAACTTATTTTTTTTTGTTTGTTTTGGTTCTTCACTCTGACTCATCTGCATGACGTCTTGCAGATCAGGTCAATATATTTTATTCCTTCTTTTGGCTTCATTCTGTTGTTTCCCACTTCCCTGATAACGAGGAGTTAACAAGTTCTTCTCTAATTCTCCTCGAGTGCTTTGGCTTGTGTCACTGTTGTATTACCACTTTGAGAGGTCAGTCAGCAGATGTGGGAAACAACATTAATTTCTTTATAGAGTTCTCTCAGTTACACAGAAGTATTTTAACATTTTCTGTTTTGCTAAGGCCTACAGTACTATACATTCATCACATCATTATTTCTATAAGCTATACAGTGTATACATATATATAATATATTCATCTTGCTATTATTTCCATGGGCTATACAGTGCATATGTAGAATGAGAAATTATGTCATATTAGCAAGCAGCTAAAAAGGGTTATAAATTGCGCTATATTTGAATACTTACAATTAATAATAATATCTAAAAGCTAATACATAAATGTGAAAAGATTTAGGGTTATTTGTAACAAAAGCACAGCAGATTTGGATAGAAATGTCCTAAAAACATCCTCCTCACACAGCCCAACCCCGGATTCCATGGGGAATTCCAGACACGCCCTCGGTGCTTTCCCCACCCTTGGGAGGCGTTGGCCCAAGGGCGATTCCCTCTGGATGGGTTTTCATTGCCTCGGGTGCTGCGGCTGACCTGAGATGGCAGCACATGAGTAGCGCCTGGGGCACGGCCAAGCGACAGAACCTGTTAAAGCTCTCCGAAAAGCCCAACATCCAGGCTTTTTTCCTCTCCCCGTCCCCAGATTAAAGGCAAAGAGGGTCGTTTTGGGCAATGTCCTTGCAAGGATGTGCAGGCGATACCCGTACTGCGGTATTGCAGAAAAGCGTAGTAGGAACACACCTGTGGCAGCTTATCTGCTTATGGTAGTTTAGTTAACTACTTTAGTTTTCATATTAAATAGCACATAAAAATAATTTATTTCGTTTTCATATTAAATAGCACAAAAATAATTCATTCAGGCAAGTATGCAGAATATACTCTTTAATAAATAGCAGGTAAAAAAATAGATTTCCTTACAAACATTTGAGAACAAAAAACAACAAAGGTACCCTGTAACTATGCATATTCACATTCTTTCAGGAAGGGTATTACTTTGCCTTATCCCGAGACAATCATTTAAAAGGCCTTAAAAAAAAGAGAATTGTTTCCTCAGCTCGCATAAGTGAGGAAAAGGGTTAAATACTTTAAATAGGAAGTAACAGCGCAGCGGTTTTCTCCCGGTTCTCGGGGCGTGCCTTGGGGGCGGTGCCGTGGGCTGGGGCCTGAGGGCCCTTCAGCACTTGTCCTGGAGGGCAGCGCAGCGGAGGTTGTCCAGCACTTGGAGGACGTGGAGGATGGTGGTGGCCCTGAGGCACGCCGTGCTCTCGGGGGTGTCCTGCGGCGGGGAAATGGGCTGGGTCAGCTCTGCAGCGGCGGAGCCGTGCGGGTGCTGACACCCCAAAACCCGTCACCCACCCCCTGGCCTGACTTACTGTTCGCATGGCCGCCTGCAGCTTGTGCAGCCAGTGCCTCAGCCTGCCCGAGGGCTGGTGCGAGGGATCCACCTGCAAGGAGAGCGGCTGGGTAAGGAGCGGCTCCGCAGCGCTGCCGCTGAGCTGGCCCGGGGCAGGGGTCTGGGGGAGGCACTCACACAGCCCCGCACGTCCTCCCGGGCCTGCCTGAAGAAGTCCAGGGGCCGCCGGCGCGCCTCGGCAAAGCTGGGGACGGCGGGGAGCTCCAGCATGGCAGTGGTGAGGTTCAGCTCGGCCGCTACCAGCACCGCTCGGTCGGACATCTGTGGGTGGGAGTGTCCTGGTTAGAGACCTGAAGCACCAGGACTGGAGGATGGGGGTCTCGAAGACCTCCCCGGGAGTGCGAGTGGAGGTAGAACCGGCTGACAGGAGAGGTGTGCCCCCTTTTTACAGCATCACCTCACTCTTACCGGCAAGTCTACTGCGTTCCATTTCCGGTGGAAGAGCCTGATGTTGCATTTGTGGTTGTTCACCTGCAGGCATAAACCAAGAGAGAGACTGAAAAACTCTCATCGTGACTTCTGGCAATGTTGTACAACCCGGGCCAGCCTTGAGGGGTCTGAAACCAGGATGAAATTTGGCCCAGCATCCTTTATGTCCCCAAACATCCTTGGAAAACATCTTCCTCATCCCCAAACTGCTGCAGAAAACATGCACCTTGACACTCAGATCTTGAATTCAGCATCCCCTCTGCCATGCCCCCTGCCAGCCCACAGCCCCCTCTTGCCAGTAGTACTCACAAACTCTTGTCTCATCCTGTCCACAGCCTTCTGCTCCTCGTGTGCAATGTTCTGGTACTTGGACAGCCTGCAGCCCTTCCTCAGGGCGTTGTGGGGAAAGGCAGCCCCCAGGCTGACCCCCAGCACCAGCACCAGCACCAGCAGTGGGATGAGGCTGAGGCGCAACATTTTGGCAACGAAAGCTTGACAGTCGCCGATGGATTACGATAGGGTGAGAAGGCTGAGGTGCAAGATGCCAGAGAGGATGAACCGGAGGACTCCAGGCAGGATTTGCTAAATATCAGATGCAGAGATGTCTGACAGGTGCCACAGGTGCCTTGCTCAGATGTGGAGCCGCTGAGCTGGTGGCTTTCCCAGGGAGCTGCTTTGCCTTGGTCGCCGTAGCTGCCTTGCTGCTCCATCTCCAGCCTTTTATTCCTTCCTGGTGCTTTCATGTTTGTAGGAAAACCCAGGGCTTAACAAGAAAATGAAAATGGTGCAGGGGGGAATCCCCGCTGTTACCTGCCCTGCTGCCTGCAGCCCTGTTGCCTGCTCTGCCTCAGCCTGGGATGCTGGGGGATGCTGGGGCTGGGGGAGATGCTGCTGCCAGGCTGTGGCTGGCAAGTGGGGGGGACACCAGCCCCACTCCTGCTGAAAGCTGTGGGAGACACCTGGGGACAACAGGTTCACGGGGGACAGGAGAGTTTTGGTGCCTCCTGAGTGGCAGCAGGAGTTGAGGCCTCAGTTTTCCTGTGGCTATGTGGGGAGGGGGCATAAGCAGCAGCCAGGAGTGGGCACTGCACAGTCCAGGCTGCAGGCACGAGCTTTTATGGCTGTGTTATCCTGAGGGACCAGGTTCACCACCAAAGCAGGGAAAAAGGTGAAAGCAGAAGTACTTCCACCTGAAGTTTTCCAGGTGGGATGCAGAGTTGTGGAGGGAGATGAAGATGAGCAGGGCTGCCACCCTAAAAGCCAATGGAGCTGGCTAGGGTCTCCTCCCTGGAGACACAAATAGGGTGAATTTACATTCCTCTGCTGACAGCTGGAACGGTACCTCTCAGCAAACTGTCCCTCTCTCAAGGGAACCTCCTGTGGTCACTGCTGTGCTTTTAGTCTCATGCATTCATCAAGCATGAAATATAAAAAACTAGGGCAATACCTGGATTTAAGAAACAAAAATAGTAAGAAAGTAGAAGGCATAAATGCACTTTGCAGGGCCGTGCACGGTGGTCACAGAACACTCCAGGAGGACCCAATTTTTAATGTTCATATTTGGAAATGAAGTGCTGATTTCAAGGAGTCCAAGAAAAGGAGAAAAGTTCTTGTGGAAGCATGTGTAAGGGTACACCTGTGGGTGAGCAGAGTGGCATGGATGTGTCATGGAGGTGGGCTGGGACCTCTCGACATCGTCCAGTCCAACCCTTGCTCTGGCAGGATCAGCTGGCACGGGCTGCCCAGGACAGTGACCAGTTTTGAGCATCTCCAAGGATGGAATGGACACTTCACAGCCTCTCTGTTGTTCTTGTGTTCAGATGGACTTTCCCTGGTTCAGTTTGTGCTGTGCTGTCACACCACGATGAGCCCCTGAGCCTCCTCTCTCAGCCTGTCCTCATAAGGAGAGGTGTTCCTGTCCATCGTCTTCATGACCTTGACTGGACTCCCTCCAGTCCTTGCCATGTTTCTCTCCCACTGAGGAGCCCAAAACTGGACCCAGCACTTCAGGGGTGGTCTCACCAGCACTGAGGAGAGGGGAGGAATCACCTTCCTCAGCCTTCTGGAAACACTCCTCCCAGTGCAGCCCTGGATACCACTCACCTTCTTTCCCACCAGGAAGCTTTCCTGGCTCATGTTCAACCTGGTACCCACCAGAACCCCCAAGGCCATTTCTGCTCCGCATGTTTTTCTCCAGGCAGCCCCAGCATGTCCTGGTGCATGGGGCTGTTCCTCCTCAGGTGCAGGACTTTGCCCTTCCCCTTGTTGAGCTTCAGAGGTTCCCACTCCCCCACTTCTCCAGCTTGGTGAGGTCTCTGTGGACACAATCCCGTGCTGGGTCATCCACTTCTCCCAGTTTGGTGTCACCACTGAACTTCGTACAGCAAGGGTCCTCTGGGCCTCATCATCCAGATCATTAATGAAGAAGTCAAGCAGGACCAGCTGTTGACTCACAGGGTCCATCCAGCCCTTCTTGAGCCCTTCTCTTGCTCCAGCAGCATCCCAGAGGGCTCAGATCTTTCCTGGAAAACCACAGTGGAGATGAAGAATGGGAGGGGGCAGCATGGGCTGGACAGTGGCTTGTTCCCTTTTGTCCAAACTGGATGCAGAGACAGCTTGGAGAAGAGCCAGGACAGCAAAATGTGGTGCTAAAGCCCCAGAGCGTGGTGGGCACCGGTTTTCCAGTCATAGATGTGGCCACTGGACCAGGCTGCCACCCAGGCTCCCATGCCAGCCTCCCTCAGCAGCAGGTATGGGGAGGTCAGTAATTAAAAGCCTGAGCCCTGGTGTGGGCTGGGTCTCTTGTCTGCCCTTTTGGTGAACAGGACAATGGCTCTGTCTTTCCTTTCTCTCCCATTAAAGAAACCCACAGGAGATTAATTTTTATTCAACACAACAAAGCTCATGATCAATATAGCTGTGAAATACAAGTCCAAACCAGCATAAATAAATCCACTTCTGTCACCCAAACTGGCACAGCTCAGCTGGACTAGAGGGCACCTTAGCAGAAAATCCCAACAGATGTAAAACAAATGTTGTCCCCAGTGAGAGAGGGGTGATCCACCACCAACCACGGTCCCACACCACCGATCCCTGCTGAGACACTTTTGGGTCACCCGTTGGGTCACAGAGCAGCATCACATCCTTGTGGGACAGCTTTGGCTCCTGTTTCCCATCACTGTGGCTTTTCTCTCCCGGGTGTCATTTCTGTTTGGAGAAATAAAGCGAAACCTCATCTCTTCACACAAGCAAAACGAAATTCAGAGCCACCAAAGAAAAGCTAAAGCTGCGGGGCAAAGCCATGCCATGGACGCAGCCCCCAGCACTCGCGGCAGCTGGGATGGAGGAGGATCTCTCCTGGGCACCTTGCTCAGGTATCTGTGCCACCCCCAGCCACAGCTGAACCCCCAGGGGCCCACTGAGCAGCAGTGAGGGCTTTTCTTAATGGGATGGGGCATTGCCATCCTGGGCTTTGGTGTGTCTTGCCCAGCAATGTCACACTCCACCACAGCCCAGCCAGCAAAGCACAGCTGAATTCGCCACAGCTCCTCCAAACCGTGCCAGTGCCAGCTCCTGCCCTGGCAGTGGAGAGTTCCTCAAAGCCAGCACGGGCTGGGGACATCACACTGTGCCCAACAGAGTCTACAGGGCACTGGGGACCCACCACAATCATCATTCCAGTCCCAGCTGCCGATGGTGCTGTGCCAGGAGAGCAGCACAGATGGTGATGATGGAGCTCCTTCGTGGGTTCATCCAGTTTGGAGGCTGGGACCATTCAAGCTTGCTTGGAGCAAGAAATTCCAGGTGTGGGATTTCCAGGTGCGAGAACAAAAGTGAAACCTGACTTTGGATAGAGCTGGCGTCAGCACCGGGTGAGGCAGTCACTCTGTGGTGACTCACGGGCTCCTGCGTGCCACAAGCGTGGGAAAGCTGCTCCTCGCCACAAGCCACGGCACCGGAATGGGTAAGGATGAGCCCAGATGGCTCCTGACCCCAGCGGGCTAGTCTGGGAGGAAGTGACCCCTGCTACACCGACTAAAGTCTGGGTAGACAAGATAGAACAGAAAGCGTGCCCCAAAAAAGCCAGGTTTAGAAACAAACCCATGGGTGACGTGTGGGAGCCCTGCCCATGGCCCGATGGTGCCAGGACAGGGGGCATCAGGTGGGCTCTGCTCATCAGCCATCACCAGACCTGTCCCTGCCACCTCAGGGTGTTGGTGCCACCAAAGTGCCCCCAGCCCTGCTCCATCCCCCAGAACCCCTCAGTACCTCCCAGCACGTGTGAGCTGCAGCAGCCACTGCAATGGCTGATGCTGTTCTGCTGCACCACCGTGCATGCTGGTGATGCAATCCCTGATGTTACATCATGGTCGGGCACCTGCTGCATGTCGGTACAGAGAGGGATTTAATTAGTGAGCAGACCTAAACTTGTTTTAAAGTGAGGAAAAAAACCAAACACTTTTTCCCACAGAGCCTTTTTACCAGCACTGCAGGGACACGGGATGTCACCTCCTGGGGGATCCCTCCCTGCCCTGGAATGTCTGCATGGATGCACCTCGAAGGGACAAGCCCTGCCGGCAGAGCAGAGGCTTCCCCAGCCCAGGCAGCCAGACAGGCCCTCAGCAGCTGTGGTGCCACCCAGTGCCATCCCGGACAGGAGTCACCCCTGAAGTTCACCCAGCAAGGGAGGCCTGAGAGCTGCTGCCAGCCCAAACCCAACCTGCACCTGGAGCAGCCCCTCAGCCAGTGACAGCAGGGCCTGATCCAGTATTGCTGCTCCAGCACCTGGCCAGGGACACAGAGACCAGCCTCCCATCCATGATGGGCTTCCCACACCATAGCTATCCCCAGAGACTCCATCACCTTCCTGGGGGAACAAGTGGGGGCAAGTCTTTTGCTCCCCACCCTGGGCAAACTATGGGGAGCTCAGTGAGGACCCTGAGAGCCCAGGACCTCAGCAGAAGGACCTCCAGCCCCTCTCAGCCCCCTCCAGGTGCATTCTCTGGGGCCAGGAGCAGAGGTGACACTTCACCTTTCTTAACAATGCACTGACGCAGAACAGAGTGAGGGCACAGCCCTTCCCATGGTGTCAGGGAAGCTTTCTTGCCAAGGACAGGAATTACAGGAAAGGGAAAGATCCCTGCAGAGGGTGGGTCTGGACTTGAAATATCTAGAAGGCAAACAGGAGGTGACCTGTGCCAGGCTATGCCCAGCTTTGAGCCCTCGTGTCTCCCTCTAATACTCCCTTTGCAGCATGGGTGGGTGATGGGGCACAAACCTCCTTCAGCAGTGATCCCATAAAGGCTCCTGAGCTGTTCTGAGGGGCCTCACTAGGGCCAAGGCAGGTAAGGTGCTGATACCTGCACCAGCCAGCAAGGCACCAGGGATGGGGGCACATTGTGGGTGAGAACAGCCCCTTTCCAGGGCAGCCTTCAAAGACAATGCACAGCTCCTCGCTTAGCTGGGGCAGGGAAAGGGGTCAATGGCCGTTCCTGCTCAAAACTCGCCCTCCCCACAGAGCAGAGGGGCACTAAGGGCATCAGGACACGCAGTGTCAGTGTAGCACAGTTATTCCCACACCAGTGGGTGCTCCACAGCCTCTCTGTAAAACAGGAACCACAGACAACATTTTCTCTGTGTGATTTTTAATATTATTGATTGTGTAAGAAATGCAGTGAGTTTCTCAGCCGATCTGTGATTCTCTTCTCCACGTTATTAAACCACCAGTCCACAATGGGACACTTGCAGTGCCGAGGGAACAGCACTGGGCAGACTGCAGGACCAAAGTGGACAAGAACCTGAGGGTAAAACCCCATCTGCTTTCCACAGGAGACCACCATTTCAATCAGCAAAATCAGCACCAGTATTCCCAAGGCGTAAGAGCAGTTACAAGCAGGGTTTTAGGGACAATCCACCTTCTCCTTCCATTGTAGCATCAGATCAGAAGAAGGGTTTGCTCTCTCAGTGTCCCTTGCACCCCAGCAGACAGACATGCCTCACCCAGAACTCCACCGGGGTCTCACGAGAGGAAACTCCCATTGTCTCCAGCATCCTGAAAGGACAAGCAGAGGAAGGGTCTCACCCTGCCCATTCAGCTCCCACCTCATGTTGGACAACACCCACAACCAGAGACGGATCTCCTCCACCCACAGTACACAGGTGGGATGGCAAATGCTTCCAGCTGCTGCACAAGGCTTGTTCTGGTCAGTGGATAAATGAGCAGGCACCCCTTCCCAGCAGGCCCTTGTTGGGGCTGAAACAGATGGATGAAGATGCAACCAACCAATATTTTTCATGGCCTCTGCCAATCAAAAGCAAGGTAAAGAAACTCAGGATAGTCAGAGTTTCATGATACATTAGTGCAAGCACACCCTACTGCTACACAGACTTAAAATTGAAGGATCTGCTGTTTAACCCCTGCAAGTGTCCACCCCAGGGGAAGGTGGGAGCACATCCCTGCACACTTGCAGCTTTGAAGGGATCTGCACAACCTCCCTCTGCAGGCACTGTATAGCACAGGTGCTCCACATCCTGCTTGTTTTCCCAAGCAGTTCTCTCACCTCTTTTCAGTCTCTTGGAGGAGGGATGTTGCAGCTTTAGGGTCCTTCTGCTTAAAGGTTTGATATGAAGAGGCAGACTCCATGTAACCAACCACACCCTCAACAGTCATGGGAATTTGGTCATAGATATCAGTGACTCTACAAGAGGCATGGGCAACAAAGGAGCATTAGCAAGTTAAATCTCAAAGGCAGGGGAACACAGATGACAGGCTGACATGGTAGTGGATAAAATATCTGACACCATCAAAGGTGGTTCTGCTCACCTCTTCTTGTCTGGGAACGGCAAGGCCTCAAAGATCTCTTTGTAGTCATCCATGACATATTTTATTCTGTTATGTGAGTATTCTAAAATCTTGTCCCAGCACTGTAAGGGCGGTGCATTAAAAACAAACACAAATCCACTTGAAGTTCTCAGATGCCACTTAACTCAGGTTTGGGCCTGATACATTCATGTATGTCCTTTTTTTTTTAAAGACTTGTTGCATGAAAATACACCAAAATCTTACTTAATGTCAAGAATTCAATGATCCTATTATAGAAATAAGGCTCCTGTCGTCCTTACACAGTTCTTACTCATAGTGGAAAGTCTCCTTTTATCCAATTGTTTAAACACCCTTTGTCCAGAAAGATTCCTATAAAAAGGACTACTTTCCAACAGTTTCTACTTCCCATTCTTTTCACTGTGCTCAGGGCAACAGGAAAAGTCTCCTGGACAATACCATCTCCCAGACCTGCCCTGGCACCCTTCTCTCCCCCACCAGAGCCTGCCCTATCAGTCCTCATGTCCCTCTCCTCATGATCCAGCCGGCCCCATGTGGAAGTCTCTAAACCCCGCCTCAGCCTTATCCCTGCATTTACCATCCCCGTGTCCCATTCTGCATTAGGATTCCTCAATCCCATTCCTTCCTCCCTGCATCCGAGTGCTACACGTTCCCCTCCGCCCTGAGCTTTGAGCAGCTCACCTCCCTGAAGACCCTGGTGAGCTCTTCGGAGCAGTCCGCGTAGCGCAGGCTCATGTCCACGGTGTAGGTGCTGATGGCCACGCAGCCGCCCGGCCTCAGCACCCGCTGGGCCTCCCCCATGAACCTCTCGATGTCAAACCAGTGCGCGGCCGTGAACGACGTCAGCACGTCCACGGAGCCGTCCTGGAACGGCAGCTCCTCTGCAGGGCACACGCTGCAAGGGGAAGAGCCACGTGTGAGGTGGCAATTACACAGCAGCACATGGAGCCAGAGCGCATTTTTTGATGGTCTGGGATGCAAGACCACAGCTTCTGGAAGTCTAATGCCTGTCCACACTGGGAATTCCAACAGATGGAATCTTTGGCACCAGCTGGCTCCTACAATAGTCCTGCATACTCACAAACCACCACCTCCACGTGAGGAGCTGAATTCTGCCCTTGGCTGAGCGTGCTGGCCTGACACTCACAGGTAGGAGATGTTGGGCATGCAGGGGGTGTCCTTGGCCTCCTGGACCTGGGCTTCACTGATGTCCGTCCCCACCACCTTCTTGAAATGCTGCCCAAGGAAGTGAGTGCCTTGTCCAGAGCCACAACCAACATCCACTGCCAGCTCTGCAGGGATTGCTTTCTGTGGGGAGGAGTGGATGTGTCTCAGTGGGCAGCCACACAATTCCTGTGCTTTTATCCCATTCCTTCCCCCAGCATCCACTCAGGAGCAGCCTTGGCACGGCAGAACCTGTAGAAGGCCTCTTCTGTGCCCACTTCTGGCCTTGAGCTCTGCTGCTTTATCTTTCCCTGAGGCACCAACCATGGTGACACTCCCAGCAAGGTAAACACTGCCGCCCACAATTAAACACTCCTTGGATTTTTCCTCCAGCCTGGCCGTACCCCGCTCACCTTTTCCTGCAGGTAGGAGAGGATGGTCTGCTGCAGCTCTTTGCCCGGTGCAAACCTGTATTTTTGGTAGACGGCCGCATGCCCTCTGCCCTCGAACATCTGGGTGGCCATGCTCGGCTGACCTGGCACCTGGGAGGAGACAGCAAGCCGGGGATGTCACAGGGACCGAACTCCTGCCGCCTCCTTAGCCCGGGACCGCGGGCACTGAAACCTTCAGTGTCCGGCGGGGCCACGGGGAGGACTTTGCCCGTGAGGCTCCAGCAAGGGAGTGAACCTGCTCTCTAGGAACCCTCCTACTGCCCTAAGCTAATCGCAGGAGCAAACCAGCGCTGTCCAACACGAAAAGCTTTCCAGGTTTTTACACACTCCCTAAGGAGTGTTTAACTCCTTTGCTTCCGCCACCCTCCGGCTGTTTTCTCAAATAATTCACTGAGCAGTGAAGTAGAAAAACTACCAGTAAAACATGGGCGTTTTTGTTGGTTGGATTTTTTGCCTTTTTTTTTTTTTAAGAAATCCATTTCCTAGTAATAGCAGCACAGTCACAACTCCACCTTGCGCTTTCTGAACCACGTGTTATTTTTTGGCCCTTCCCACCCAAAAGCCCCTTATCCCACTGAACCCATCACCACGAGTGGAGGCGAACGGGGCCCTTCGGCGTCGGCGCAGCTCAGCCTCAGGAGCCAGGGAAGCTCCCCGGAGCCCGGGCCCATCGCGCCGCCCCGGAAGGCTCCCGGCCGTATCCTGTTTGTGCGTGTGCCCTGGGCAGCCGCAGCTCCCGGGGCTCGGCACCGACCCCAGGCACTGCTAAAGGGCTCCGTGCCCTCTTTCCCGGGGAAGGACATCCGCTCGTGTGCCCGCAGTGAGTTTATCGAGCGATACACAAATGCATAGGGAGATGAAGGGTTATTCTGCCTTCATGCAGGAAGAGATGCTCAACGGCTCAGGGCTGGAGCTCCCAGCAGGGGACAGCAGCGCTACCAAAGCACTTTCTGGAGGGATCCTCCCGCTGCTTTCCATGCGCTCAGAGGAGCCTTTTCCCCGCAGCCACCCCCGCTCCTTACCGCCGGTAACCCCCGCACCAGCGGCTCCCACCGCCTTCCAGTCCGGAGCTGTGGGGCCGGACGAAGGGGAAGGCGAGGGACGGCCGGCGCCGCCCCCGCTACTGCCTGCCCGCCCCGGCAGCGCAGCCCGGCTGCTCCCCTGCCCAGCCAGGTCGATATCGGGGGTAAAACCCAGGAGGCAGCTTCTAGAAGCTCAATCCCACCGAGATCCTGGAGCTGCAGAGCCGAGCCTTAGCCTTTACACACCTCTGTGGTTACTAATTACATAGTTACAGCTTTCAGAATGCCCAGGGATCCCGGGAGTGCTCAAGCACCCTCTACATCTCGGGAAACAGATGAAGAGCCCAGAAGATGCTGCAAGGTAGCAGAACAGGATTGAAATGCTGCAGGCAGCCAAAGCCATACTTACTGAGTTCCCTCTGTGCTGAAGTCCCCTCCTGGTGTCCTGCAGAAAGAGAAAATGCAGCAAGAATCCCCAATAACAGCACTTTAAGAGCTTAGAATGTTGATATTTCAGATCTAGGCAGTTTGCCCTGATTCGGGGCAGGGTTTTACCCCTTCCTCAGGAGGGTAATGTTAATTCCGTGCAGCTGAGGCCAGCGGAGCTGTGGTTTGCTGGAAGCACAGTCCTTTCAGTTTGTACTTTGCACAGCAGTCATGGGTCCATGCTAATTAAATGCACAGCCTTTAAGCCACTCCTAATTTTAAGAAAAATAAGTGAACTTACTCAAGGACTGAAGACAGAAGCTGGATTGAAGCAGTTTGCTAAATCAAAGCATGGGTTGCAGTTCCTGGGCTTGCGTCATTGATTTTTTTTATCTGGGCCACCTGCTGCTTAACTGTGCACCAAGAGAAAACACCACAAAACCACCAAATGCCCCTGTGTTTTCATAACCTGGTTCTTTGGGGTTTGGACACCCTCACTTTGCCTGTATTTTGCTGAGAGCACCACTGCAGACAGGGAGGGAAGATGTCCCAGGCCTGAGTCACCTGGCCTGTTCTGAACTCCGCGGTCCCTGGGCTGCTCTCATGGGCAATGCCCAGGTGATGTTTAACTGGGGCTGCACCTGACACCAAACACCTGCAGGAACACAGAACACCAGCCAGGCACAGGCTGCAAATGGCACCAGGCCTTTCCCAAGCTCTCCCAACATCTGGCACACCGGATTCCGCTGCCTTTGGCTCCCTCCTCCTTCTCTGTTGTGTTCCCCAAGTCTCGGGATTTTTGCCTCCCAAGATTCAGGTGGTTGAGAGTCCCCCACCCTCCGAAAGGCCCTGAGCCAGATGCAGGAACAAAGCGGAGCCCCCAGATCCCTGCCCCTCAGAGCTGCCCGCTCTGTCCATCACCTCCCACCCCTCCACCCGCTCCATGCCCAGCCAAGGTCTCTGCAGCTCGGGCATCAGATGACGACCAATTATTGATGGAGGCTCAGCACCTCTCATACCAGTTATTACGTATTTATTATTTACAATTATACACCAATATCTATTATCTATACCAAACAGGTCATTTATACTCTGACCCAATCTCCTTAAAGTTAATTTGTGCCACTTTCACAGAAGAAGATGGAGAAGAAGAAGAAGAACTCAGGGCACCACCCAGAATCCTCCATCTTGTCCCCATTTGCCTTCATTCTAAAAACCCAAACCTACAAAATTTTCCACCCTGTGATAAACTACACTACTGTCTTTCACACCTTAGTGGCTTGCAATTCCTCTCAGTGTTGGAAACTTTTCTCATGGACTGAAGTCAAAGTCAGTGTTTTCCTGGGCTCTGTGCCAGGGTCTGTAACCCCCCTGTAGAGATTCCAAATCCCCGTGTACAGGTATCAAACTCTTTTGCTCAGGTCCCAGACATTTCTGCCGAGGTCCCTGACCTTTCAGAGTAACTGAAGGAATGCCCTGGACTCCAACACCCAAGGGACAGCTACTCTCTGATGGCCCTGAACCATGCAGAAATAAATTGGGCTCCTCAAGATTTGGGTTGCTGAGCCTTAGGCCAAATGTGGGTTTAAACATCAGGCACAGAGAATCAGACACTGTCCATCACCCCTGCCTGCCCACTTATTAAATCCAAAGGCTTTAAGGAATGCCAAAGTGTGCCAAAGGAATGCCTGGGGTCTTCCCAACTTGTTCCCCAAACCTTCAGACTCTGTGGATTTTAATTATATAGCAGGGTCCTGGATTAATAGACCTTCATTGGGAATGCATCTCACTCTGAAACTTTTTAAAACTAAAAAAATGAATCAATCTATTTTAGGGGACAAAAAGGCCAAAGGATGTTCCTGTCGGTCCTCCTGTGTCCATTGGTATTTTTTACCAACAGGTTTACCTGTGGATGGATTGCTTGGAGCTAAAGGAAGAGGAGGCAAATGGCACCATTACCCTGCTGCATTTAATTTACAAATGTTATTGTTTTAAATTTCATTTCAACTTTGACTCAGAAGCTTTTTGCTGGACCACATAAGAGGGAGGATACCCATAGGGCTGGGTGGGCTGAGGTGCACCTCCTCATCCCCAGGATCCCCTGAAGATCGGTGATATTTCTCCTACCTTGTGGAAAACTTGATTTGATTTTAAGATCCCAGTAAGGCTTCAGCTCTCGAGAGACTCTCCCCTGTTTATTTGTTCTCTGATGGAAAAGAAACAAGATTTATTTTCACAGCGGGGAATTAAGGAATTGGAGGATAGCTGGTATTTCTTTAAGGATAATTTAAAACCTAGAGAGCTCAGAGTTTAAATTAAAGAAGAACATAATTCTCTTGTTTTAAAAGCAGTGGGGTATTGGATAAAGTTCCTTGTAGGGAAAGGAATTATCCACAAATTGGGGATGTCTCTCTTGGTGTGTTGGAGCTGTGCCTCAAGATCTCAGCAGGCAGCAGGGCTATCCCTGCCTGCTCCCTGGCATTTGCAACCCAGGAAAAATCAGTATTTGTGTCAAAAGAAAGCCCAGATGAACAAGAGACCTAGATGATCAGGCAGGGAGGGGCGGGAAAAGGGAATTCCCGCAGCAGTGGCTATTTTGGGGGGGTGTATCCGTGCCCGTGCAGTTCCCAGACCCTTCCAATCGAAGCAGCAGTGACTGGTGATTGCCGTGCTCCAGCACACAAAAGGCTGGAGGGGAAACAGAGGCAGGCAGGGACGCGCTCAAGGGCAGAGGAGGAAGCCCGCAGAGGAGAGCGCCCTTGGCTTTGCAATCCCGCCTCGCCCCTCGGCTCATCCGGCCGTAAATGCTTCCTGCTGGAGTGACTGATGAGCAGAGCTGGGAGCAAAGCCCAGCACTGGGGGCTCCCAGAAACAATAACAGCAAGTCCTTCTCCCACCATTTCACCTTTGAATTAAGGAAGATGGGAAATCTGGTTGTGGAGCCAGTGAATTAAATGAAATCTAGAAGTCACTTGAGAATCTCTGTGGCTGAGCAACCTGAGATCTCCCATTCCCCACGCAGGGGCCGGATCCACTGCTGATGAATTAACAATTCTGGGATAACAGGGGGGAGAGAAATGTGAGCTCAAAATGATCTTATTTCACCTTTCCTTGCACGCACACACTGGGCACGAGGATGTAGTAGCTGATATTATTATATCTGCTGGCATAAGCAAAAGGTCCAGTGGCGTCAGGAAGCTGCTGTGCTAAAATTAAATAACTCTTGGGGATGTGCATGGGCAAGCCAGACTCAGAGCAATTGTTCTGGGCCTGGCTGATGCCTGATGGGCTGTTCTGAAATGCAGACAAATTTGTGGCGATTCAACAAGATCCAGGACCAACTTAATCCAGAGTTTAAGCTTTTCCTCCTTGGGCTCCCAGCCAGCCAGATGATAGGAAGGTACTGACAGTGAAAGGAGTGAGAAGGATATGTCTTTACAAACAAACTGTGAGCCTGATGGTAGATAAGGCCAGATAGCAGAGGGAGAAAACCATAAATTCCATAGGATTTCCACTAATTGAAAAAAGACTGTTACTCACTCAAGAGTGTGCTGTATCTTTGGATTTAGAGAAGAAGAATAGAGACACAAAGAAAAGAAAAACAGAGGGTGGGGGGATATACATTAGAAGGGATCTTGGGTATTGAGTGTTTCAGGAAGTCTGTACCTCTCAAGTACCTCAGCCAATTGGGAAAGAGAGAGGGAAATGCAGACAGGAAATTAGGATTAAAAGGAGGCTTCCAAGAATTTGGGACATCCCAGGGGAAATGTCCCATGGCCTCTCCCTTTATTCGAATAAAGTAACAGGAATCCTCTGTCTCCTTTTTGGACATAAACCTGTGATGTTTGTGGATTAATTTTCCTGACAGCAGGAAGAAAAAAAAAAAAAAGGAGAAGGCAGCAATATTTTAGACTTTTCTTCCTCAAATGCCCCTGCACCAGGAGACAGCAGACTCCATCCCATTGCAGCTCCCAGGATCACAGCCCTGTGTCCCAAAAGCCAGGTGGGAACAGGCCTGGAAGTGTAGTGGTGCTGAGGGTTGGAAAAGAGGGATTTTTGGATTCTGGCCATGCTATGAAGGCAAGTGATGGACTGTTCCAGAGGGAGCACAGGGGCTGGAGGCCCCGAGGGCAGTGTGGCATTGAGGAGGGTGCAGGAGGGCACAGAAGGGTGTGAGGCGATGCAGCAGGGCGTGGGAGGGTGTGTGAGGATGCAGGATGTGCAGGAGGATGCAGTGGGATGGAGGAGAGCGCGTGAGGACGCAAAAGGGCAGGGAAAGATGCTGCAGAGGGTACAGGAGAGTTTGGAAGGATGCAGAAGGGTACTTCAGGATCCAGAGTGCAGGGGGGTGAAGACGAGTGCAGGAGGATGATGCAGGACAGTGCAGGAGGGAGATGCGGGAGGGC
>VWYO01013373.1:96320-124887 GCA_013400275.1 Rhadina sibilatrix
AGAAGGAGCCCCTGCTCAGGTGAGACCCGGGCCGCGCCCCGCGGAGGGGGATGCGCCCACCCGGCCGCCAGCCCTTTCCCGTCCCACTGTGCCCTGCCCCGCTCCTCGCGCTCTCACCGCCGCTGGAGCGGGGCATCCATCCCCTGCCGGAGCGCTCGAGGCTCCGGAGGGATCTTCCCCCGGCGGGATCTTCCCCCGGCGGGATCCAGCCACTTCCCGCTCCCTTTCCGCCGGGGTCGGCTGCCACAGGGGCTGGACTCCTCCTGACGGGCGGCGCGGTGCCCGCAGGAACCCTGCCCACGGCATCTCCTCGGTGCTCCCCGTCCAGAGGGACGATCCAGCGCTTGTCTCTGCTCTCCAATAGAGGAGTTGAGGCACTAACCGAGAAGGGGAGCCCTGCTTTCCTAACCAAGGGGTCAGGTCCCACTGCCGGGCAGCTCTGGGTTGTGCAGAGCTCTGTTCGCAGGCTGGGGTCACAGAATCCCAGAATGGACTGGGATGGAAGGGGCATTAAAGATCATCCAGTTCCACCCCCTGCCATGGCAGGGACACCTTCCACTATCTCAGGCTGCTCTAAGCCGCGTCCAGCCTGGCCTGGAACACGTTCCAGGATGGGGTAGCCACAGCTTCTCCGGGCAGCCTGTGCCAGTGCCTCGCCACCCTCAGGGAAGGTGCCAGGGAAGAATTTCTTCCTAACATCTAAACTAAATCTTCCCTCGTTTAGTTTAAGACCGTTCCCCCTTGTCCTATCTGCTCCAGTAAAAAGTCACTCCCCCCTTTAGGCACTGAAAGGGGCTCTGAGGTCTCCCTGGAGCCTTCCCTTTTCCAGGTGAACACCCCCAGCTCCAGCCTGGCTCCGTTCAGGGATGCCGGGGAGGAGATGACGATGCACAGCGAGAGCTGCGTGCGCTGATCTCTGGGGAGCAGATCTTGCTCTCCTGCTGTCGGTCGCATCTGCTTTGTGCACGCAGCGTGAGCTTGGGGCTGTTGTACGAACAGAGCTTCCCTGTCCCGTGGAGAAGAGCTGTGCAGGCACGTAAGGAGGGTTTGCACGTGGCAAAACACCCGTGTTTGGCGGCGGCTCTCCCTCCTTCTCCGATGCCAGCCGCCGTCCTGGCACCGCAGAGCGTGTCCCAGCCCCGGGACGGAGCAGGGACCGTGCCCTCCAGGGAGGAGGGTGGGATGCTCCCGGCGTGTCCTGCAGCGGTGTCTGCTAACAGCAGGGCTGGGGTCACACGGCTGGAAACGTCCTGATGCCGCGCTGGTAAAGCAGTTACCGAAATAATAACCGGTTAATCCCAAGCGTGGGGCCTCCAGCCCAGGAAATTGGCATTAACCTCCCGGGGAACGAGCACACATGCGGAGAGGCTCCTTCCTGCTGCCCCGTGGCCACGGTGGCTGTCCCTCACCTGGCGCCTTGCTTTAGTAACATGCTGGCGATCCAATTAATGCTGGCTCTAAGAAGGAAAGCCTCTGTAAATTCTGGGAATTCGCAAGGCACTTGGTCCTACACATGTGTGCTTGCATAATTGATCTAACAGCCTGGTCGCTGTCCCTAACAGCCTCATGCTTGCCTTGTCTTATTTCATAGCGGGGATCTTGCAATAGCTTGCTGGCTGCATTTTTATTTTCACTGCAGTGCCACTTAAAGTGAATGAATTGCTTGAGATTTCAGCTCTTTTAGGTGAGTTTTAGGTTTGGGAGCTGGTGTTGCAAAGCATCCAGGCTGCTTGGTTGTCTCTTGATGTGTGAAGGTGGGGTCTGGCTCAGATGGTGCACTCAGAATGAAAATAAACGAAATATTTGGGCTCTAAATGTCAACACTTAATGTGAACTGAAAGCTCCCTGGAGCAGAAGTCCTTTGATGAAGCATTGGTGCACATCGTTTTCTGGATAAAATCCACAGTGTGAAATGCTCCCTGTCCCTTCTGGTCCCACGGAGATTCCTTAACCTGCAAAGCCACTGCTGTTCACATGCTTCTTTTCTCCCTCCCACTTCTTCCTTTGCAATGTTGTTTGGAAGAGCTGTTGGCAGAGCTCTCCATGCTGGTATGGATTTGCTGACTCCTGGGCACTGCTACATGCCTTACAGGATGCTCCATGCTGTGATTTGGAAATGGGAATGTGCTGGGAAGTGCCCTTGGAGCTGTGAGGGGAGGGAGTGGCTCAGAAAAGCTCAGGTGTGGCAGTGGTATTGCTAAATACTGGTGTTTTAAATAAGTCAAATGTTAAGCATACTGGTAAATGCCTGAGTGGGAAGAAGCTGTGGGAAGCAGGGTAGGAGTGAACTCCTGCTGATGGCACAGCTGGCTCCTGAGTGCACCCTCCCTGTCTGCTCCACCATTGAAAAATGTTTGTGCCCCTCCACACCCTCCAAGTTACCTTTGTTTGCTTGTCTTTAATGAGAGATTATAGGAGATTATCTTCCCCCTTATTACCTGTTGCTCAGGTTTTCAGTTTGTTGAAAGTCTAATTAACCTTCCAGCTGGAATGCTGATGGGAATTAGTGTTTTTCTATTTCACCCATGTGCTGGAGCTCCTTTTAGCATCATTTTATGGCTTGGTGCCATGGCACCCACAGTGTTACCTGAAGTTTCTCTGGATGGGTTTCTTGGGAAAGAAATGGGGTTTGGGTAGCAAGCAAAATAAACAGTGGGTTGTTCTGACAAGAAGTGAGCAGGGATTGCCAGAGGGTGGTAAGGCCAAAAATAGTTCTCCACCTGTATTGTTCTGCTCAAGCAGCTGGACATCTTGATTAGACACTTTTTGGAAATCCTCTGCTAAAAGTTCTCTTGGCACAAGTGTCCTTGTTAAAAAATGGCACATCCCAATAGCAACCTAAAGCCATAAAACACAGAACTGCCCCAGTGCAGAGAAAAGCTCCCCACCTCTGTGGGGACAGCCTTGCCAGAAGATGATGCTCAGCTTTGCTAAGCAAATAAAGGCTGGTGTTCATTAGAAGGCTGAGGACATTTCCACTGCCAAAATAAGACGAGGCTGAATCTATTTTCCATGCCTCATCTGTTGTTGCACAGCCCAGCACGTCACTGCAGCTCTGAGGTAGGAGCTGCTGCGTGGGGGCACCTGTGGGCATCGCATGGCTCGGTTTGGACCCCAGTCAGGATGTTTGCTAAGGAAAAAAATTCTGCCTCCCCATTCCCCGCTGCTCCCCTCCCTCCACTCTGCCCACAGCACCGGGCTGGGAGAGGGGAGGGCAGAGCAGTGGGCGCAGGGGCCGGCCCGGTGCTGATGCTCCCCCTCTCTGCCTGCAGTAACAACAACCCCTACGCGTCCTTCGGAGCCACGCTGGCGCGGGATGAGGAGCAGAACCTCTGGAGCACCCCCCACGACGTGACCCACACCGAGGCCGACGACGACCGCGTGCTCTACAACATGATCGTGGTCAGGAACCAGCTGGACAAAGACTCGGAGGTGAGGCGGCGCCAGGCCCGGGGCTTGGGGCATTCCTCACCCTGTGGGCTCTGGCAGTGAGTGGTGGTGAATCACAGAATCACAGAACGCTTTGGGATGGAACAGACCTTAAAGCTCATCCAGTGCCACCCCCTGCCATGGGCAGGGACACCTTCCACTCTAGGCCAAGTTCTTCCAAGCCCCATCCAACCTGGCCTTGGACACTTCCAGGGATGGGGCAGCCACAACTTCTCTGGATGCCCTGTGCCAGGGCCTCAGCAACCCCACAGGGAAGAACTTCTTCCTAATATCCCATCTAACCCTGCCCTCTGTCAGTTTGAAGCCATTCCCCCTTGTCCTGTCACTCCAGGCTCTTGTAAATAGTTTTGCCCCATCTTTCCTATAGGATTCCCTTCAGGCACTGGAGGGCTGCAATTAGGTCACCCTAGAGTCTTCTTTTCTCCAGGCTGAAGAATCCCAGTTCTCTCAGCCTTTCCTCATAGCAGAGCTGCTCCATCCTTCTGATCACCTTGGTGGGCTTCTCTGGACTGCAGGTCAATGCCCTTCCTTCAATTAAGCTGCCATGGAGACACCAAAGTCCCCCAATGTAGGCACCGGGTCCTCCCACCTGTTCCATCACCCTCCAGATTTTATCCTGCATCTGGTGTGGATATCTCTGTGGCTATCCCATCCCTGGGAAGCTTGGGGGTATCTGCAGCACCTGGTGCAGGAGGAGCTGCCCTGAGGTGTGGTGTGTTTCTCATCTCCATGGTACCCTTGGGTTCATCTCCCTCTGTTGTGAGAATCTCCATGTTCTCCTTGGCTTGGATACTCTCAGTGCCCTCCCCATTGAGCATTGAGCATAAATTGCCTCCAGAATCTTTTCTTCCCTCACTTCCCATCCCCTTCAGAAATCTCTATTTCTGTACATCTTTGGTCAGCCCAAACCAAAGGTTGTGTGCTTTCCATGGAGGTGTGAGGGAATGCAGGAGCCGACACTTAAAACCAAGGAAGTCAGGAATGGGCTGTGTACATGCAGGGATGTGGGAAAAGACACAAGGTAGGCTTGAGATGGAGACCAGGGACAAAAGGACTTCTCAGGGAAGGAAACTGAGAAAAGGAATAGACGGGACAGAGACAGGAAAAGAAAGTGACAGGGAATGGGCAGAACATGAGGAAGATGCTTTACAGTGGACAGGAAGCATTTGTTTCTCCTGGATCAGGAAGCAGGGAGATTCCAGGGAGGCTTCCCAGGCATTCATGGCAGCTGGAACACGCTTGGGAAGATGCCTTGAAACCACCACAGGCCACAAAGGTGTGCTGGGAGCACTGGGGCCCAGCCCCGTTTCCTGCCTGCCCAGGCTGCAGTTCTGCTTCGATATTTCCTTGTCCTTCCCGTGGCCAGGCTGACGTTGGCGCGGCCCCGGCGGCGCCCGGAGCTCCGCTGCCGCTCCGGGGACGTGTCAGGTTCAGTCCTCCTCCAGTGGGATGCACGGCAATTCTCGGGAGGCAGGGAACTGGCACGGCGCTTAGCGGGAAGGGAAAAGTCATGGCTGTTACATAAAGGCTGTTCTGCAGCCCTGATTTCCTTTGCTAAGGAGGCACTTCAGCTCAAAGGAGATTGCAGTGGCCTGATTAGGAGCAGGCTGTAGCAAACAGTGACACGTTTTTCCCCTCTCTGATTGCGTTCATGACTCCACAACGTTTTCAGAAAAGCCTGGGGGTTTCGTGTTTAACTTCAGCGTGATCCTGCTTCATCCAAGAGTCTGCAGGAGTGTCACTGTTTCTCCTGTCCTAGTCTCCCTAAATCAGCTCAGCTTTACAAAGAGCCTTAAACACCAGAGAAATCAAAATTACAAGTTGTGATTAGCTAAAAGAGGTAATGGAATCCTTGCATACAGTTGGCCAGAATCCCCATTTAATGGGGTTGTTTTTTGGCGAGTTTGATTTAATCATGGTGTTTACAATGGATGGTTTTGTAACAACATTTTCATGGTGGCATGTGACCTTTACAGCTCTAACTGGAGATCTTTTCCCTCCCCACTGCTCTCTACCTTGAACTGCTTGTCTGAGAGAAGCCAGGGAGCTTCATCCATCATCCCAAGGTGGCTTAAGGAAATAAGGACAGCTGCATTTAGGGAGCTGCACTGGTGCACAGGAGTGCTGTGTGTCACCCTTGTTCAGGGCACAGGGAAGAGCATCAGTTATGGCTGAGCAGGAAAGTGCTCCTGCCCCTGCACGTCCTAAACCCAGTGTGCCTGCCTGTCCTAAATCCTGCCCTTTCTCCTGCCTTCAGTGTATCTGTGGGGTTTTCAGCAGGTCTGAGCAGTCCCTGTGCCTGCCAGTGGAGAAGGAAAGCCCAAAACTCCCAGGGCTTCCTCCCAATAGCAAAGGCAGGATCACATCCTCTGCTTTTGCATGCAGTGCAATCCATAAAAAGCCCGAGGAGCACAACATCAGGACAAGAGTAAGGAAAGTTTTGGGGAAAACCAATGCACTTCATGCTCACTCTGAGTGGGGCCCCTGCGCTTTGCAGCCCGGGATTGGCTGTGGCTCTGCTGTCCCCTCTTACAGCTGGGAAACTGAGGCACCACAGGGAAGCCCAGCAGGCTGCTGCAGTTCCCAGCTGCAGCCATGGCTGGGTGGCAGGACAGGGAGGGGCCTGGACAGCAAAGCCAACATTCCTGTGCTTGGCCCCTGGTGCCAAAATCTCTCCTTACTGCAGCAAGCATTTTAAAACTAGGCCAGATTGCAGTGCCCTCCCCTCCTAATGAGACTTC
The DNA here is from genome assembly GCA_013400275.1 of Rhadina sibilatrix. Classification (NCBI taxonomy): domain Eukaryota; kingdom Metazoa; phylum Chordata; class Aves; order Passeriformes; family Phylloscopidae; genus Rhadina; species Rhadina sibilatrix. Next base: position 102,512 of record VWYO01013373.1, read on the forward strand.
AGCTCAGAGAGAGAGAGAGAAAAAGTCTAATTGCAGAACAACACTGGGCTGCAAATGCCATCATCTGCTTTGGGGGCTGCTCTGCTCCCAAAATCCCCAGGGTGAGCCTGTGGATACTGTAGCAGGACAGAGGATGGAGGAACAGTTTCTGTGTGGTGCACAAGTGTTAACAAAACCATAGGTCCTTTTCCTCCTGCGGTTAAAATGGACTGAAAGGAGAACTTCCTGCATTTCTGCTCCTTCATTTACCAAAGAAATTCTGGTGTGCAGTGCACTCACTGTGTGCTTTCCCATTTCCCACCTGTATCTCAGGGGTTTCCCAGCACAAGCCTTTGGAAGCATCCCAAAGAGCAGGTTGCTCTCCATTGTGTGTTCTTTATCTGTATGGCACCATCTTGGCAGTGCTGGTGCCCTCCCTTGGGGCCAGTTCTTTGCCTCCACCATGGGGCAGGACCCACACCTGATCCATGTGGAGCTGGGTCTTCCTCCTGTCCCTGCTGGCAGCTCTGCTCTAGGAAATTTGGCAGCTCCAGCCCAAACTCAGTGTGTCCTTGGCTTACATAGAGAAAACCAGGAAAGCCATTGCTGAGGGGCTGGTCAAGCAGATGCAGCCTTTGAAGATCAGAGCTGTCATCACAGTTTTTGAAGTCTGGGGTCATGTTTCAAATATGGGAAAAATGGGAGGGTTTTTTTCCCATATTTGAAATTACTCTGGCTCTGCAGCATCACTGAGCCTGTTGTAGGGTAAAATAAATCTGAGCTCTGGTGGTGAAATGAGCAGCAAGGGCTGCACTGGGATTGTTGCTGGGCTAATGAGTGTGAGGTGCACAGAGTCCCCTCCAGCAGGTCCACCTACTGGTTTCTCCATGGCCTGTGCTGGGGTGTGTGGAGTTACCCAGCCGTGGGCAGGGGGCTGTGCACCAATCCTGGCTTCAGAGAAGGAGCTTCAGAGAAGGAGCCAGGGCCAGGGCAGCTGTGCCACAGCTCTGGGAACAGAAACTAAAGGTGCCATTTTGCATGGTGACTGAGGAAAACCCCCTGTTCTCATGGCTTGCTGTAAATGCAGCATTTCTCTCTTCTCTTGGCTTATTCCCTAGGGAAAGGTGGGATCATAAACCCCACAGCAAAGGCAATTCCTCAGCCTGCATCCCTGCCAGGGGCCTGGCTAGCAGAGCAACGCTGGCATGATCCCCTTGAAAAGCCCATTAATGAGCTGGCAAGGCCTGGTTTTCTTTCTCCTCCTGCTCTCCTACAAGATTATTCTTTTCTAAACAGGTTACAGAGAAGGTCAGAATTGTGACCAGCTGTTACTGGGGCATGGAGAGGTGATGGGATTTATCCAGTGCTGGGGATGCTGGCTGGGCAGCCCAGACCCAACTCTCTTAATGTCTGCATGCCTCTCTTAAATTGAATCCATCTTATTCTGAGATGTCAGTCTATAGTTTATATTTGTTCAGCTGCTTCCAGTGGAGCCAGAGCAGGGGCATCCCTGGTACCTGCCTGGACTGATATTTGGCAGTCTTTCCCTGATAACTCTGTTTTGACCTCATTTCTAAAATAACTCTTGAACAGAATGGTGACCTCAATTGCTTTAAAGAGAATAAAGGCAATGGATTTTGTGGAGGATTGTTCTAGCAACGTGAAGAAAGCTCTCTAGTAATTAGGAAACTTCCATATGATCAGGGATGAGAAGCTGGACAGTGCTGCCTGTTCTCTTGGCACATTTTTCCCAGAGCTCTGTTGCCTGGCTTATTCCAAGTCATTTGGCATTTGCAGATTTAGTGTTTCACACTAGAGAGTCTGGGGAAGTTTTCCAGGTAAATATTTGAAGGGCTGAGCATGTAGAGAAGGGAAGCAGTGGGGTTTCCCTGCTGCTCCGGGGATATTCTTGACTCACACACCCAGGGTTTTCTCAAGCCCCCACTGATATCTGTTGTGCCCTGCTCTGTAGGTTTAAAGGGCAAAACCGGCTGCAAAAACCAGGGCTGGGAACTGCAACCTCCCTTGGTTTCCTGTGGTTAACTTGGATTGTGACAAAAGAGGCAATTTCTTAAATGCTTCCATTCGAGTGCATGGCTGGCACGTCCCAGGCACAACCCACGTCGGGTGTTTCAGTCTCCCCCGTGCTTTCCCAGGCCGGGGTGCAAGCCTCCTCCTTGCCCCAGGAGTTCCAGCTGACTTCCCGAGGATCCCGAGGGAGAGGGGTTTGGTGTGGAGCTGCCTGCCCGGCGGGGCTGAGCAGCCCCGTGATGTGTGCATTGCTCCACACCCTCCCTGGTGACTCACCCGGGAGCTCCCTCCCCACAGCCTCTGATGTTGCCCTTGTCTGTGCACGGGCAGGGCAAGCTTTGCTCTTACTCTGCTGCGTGGCTCAAGGCAGATGCTTTCTAGAATAATTTTGGGTGTGGAAAGATGCTGTTGAGTTGATTGCCTGGTTAAAGGCATACAGAGGACAGCCCATGGCAGTTCAGATGTCTGCTGCAAGGAATTGCCTGGGAAAATCCAGTGGTTTCTGAGACTGATGAAGAGCAGGGCACGAGTCCCTTTGAGGGCTCAGCCCAACATCATCCTGATAATCTCTGCTTCCCTAGTTCCTTTTCTGTGGCTGGGAGCATCCTCCTCCCAGCTTTCTACAGAAATGTAAACAAAATCAGCTCCAGTCTCAGGCAAAGAAATCCCACCAGAACAAGAGGTCCCCCCCAGGCACCACAGTTTAGCATCATTTTGTGTACCAAAACCATTCCTTTACACACTCCCCAAGTTCTCCATCAACAGGACACTGTCAGAGCTCCCCTGGGACCGAATATTCACCATATTCCTTTCCATAACACAACTCAGACACGATGATGTACAAGAAAGCCATAACCCAGATTCTCTTAAAACAAAAATAGACAAGGGAAAACACACTGCTGTTAATCCAGAGAAAATCAGGAGCAGCTTCCCTGCATGCTAAGCACTGCTGGCTGTACTTAGTAAGGAGTCTGGCTCATACCATGGGGTAAATCCCCCCACAGCCCTGAAAGCTGTTGCTGGGTGCCAGGAGGCCACATTTTGTGGAGAGGAGCATCTTTCCCAGTGCCCCAGCTCCCTAATTCCACAGTGTGAAGCACGCCTGGGATCACAGTGGCTGTCTGGATGGATTGTCTGCACTGAAGGCCTTGTTTATCTCCATGGGAGGGCAGAGGCACCAGCATTCCCCACCAGCATGCCCAGACTGCCTCCCTCTCCTTTCTGCCTGTGCCAGGGGGTCACGAGAGGGCTGAGGCGTTTCCAAGGAGCCCCTGCCAGCGGGGACCAAGGCATCACGCAGTTTTTCAGCCTCTTTCTAAAAACTCCCAAGTTTTCAATAAACTTCCCACAAAGCTTTAACACAATAACCCTCCTCCTTTATTTTCCACCCAGAGGAGCTCAGTTCCCAGCTCTGAGCTGGTGTCACAGGAGAGGAGAGTCTTGCCCCTGCCTCATTTCCCTAGTGAAGGGCTGTCCTGGTGCTTTGTGCTGGCAGCCAGGCACTCTCCTGTGCAAACAGCAAAGCTGTTCTCAAATGCCACTTCAGGAGAGAGGGAAATGTGCCTCTGGAGGGGGATTTTGCTTTCTGGGAGCGGGTGGCTGTGGCAGAGCCAGTTCCCCTGCTCTCCTGACCTGAAGTCACCACTGTCTTAACCCCGCCAGCTGCTTTTTCCAAAGTGTAATCTCCCAGGGCTTCCTGCAGCCAGTGCTGATCAGCAGGAAAACAGGGTTGGCTTTAAATCTCTGCAGTCGTGGCGTGTCAGCCACATTCAGGCAAAAAAACCCCTAAGGAATCTTCAAATCTTTATAGAATCAGGTCAGCTCTTTGACCAAGTACCAGAAAACTGGGATTTCTAACACACAGCCGACCTCTGTGGGTGTTGTTTTTCTGCTCTGAACCCAGCATGGCCTGTAGGAAAATCTCAGGGTGACAGCACAGATTAACACCTGTTTATTCTTCAGGAGCCCATCGAGGTAATCCCTTGCTGAGAAATGAGATTAATTAAGGTTGTTACTGGAAGGAAGTTACCAGGTGATGTTGTGACCCTGCTGTTGGGCTGCTTCTAAAAATGCACCCTTGGCAGTGTGTGCATTGATTAAACTCAGCTAGGAAGAGCTGGGATGAATGCTCCTGGTTTTCTTGCAGAACACATGCATTTCCACAGGAATGCATGCCTATGGAATCATGGAATCATTTAGGATGGAAAAGTCATCTGATACCATTGAGTCCGGCCATTGACCCAGCACTGCCAAGCCCACCATGAAACTCGTGTGGTTGTGTTTAAATGTGCTGGTGTGACTTTAATAAATAACCCCAAACCTCCTCTGGCCCTGTGTCCCATTACCCAGCTCTAGAGCTGGAGGTCCAGTGCAAGGATTTCAGCTGTGCAGTGAAGTGAGGCATCAGCTGCAGCAACGGGCAGCCACTAAGGATTATCATATCAGCCCTCATCCATCCATGTGCACCTCTCTGCATCTCTTTTAATAAAAAAGAGGTACCCTGATCTTTAAAAAAAGTCTGTTTTTCTTGTTTTCCAGTACTTTTGAACACCTGCCTGCCCCAGTTCATGCTAAACAGGGCTCCATGTCTGACTGAGGAGCAGTTGTCAGCAACACCTGAGCTAAATTCTGTAATTTTAGGGAAACTGGAAGCTGTTTTGAACAGAGAAGAGAGAGGAATGCTGAGCCAAGTGTCAAGCTAAATATTCTGTGTTGGTCAGTGTAATTTCTTCCAGGGGCAACATCAGCCTGGTCATCGACCTTCACAGCCACCACTTCATAGCTCAGTGCCTACACCAACTCTGCACCTCTGGCTCCCTTCCTCAAAGCTGCAATTCCTTGAAAAGCAGCAGATTCCAGTGACTGAGTGTCTCTCACCCCTTTGCTTTGCAGGGGTGGCAGAAGCTCAACTATGACATTTATACTTTACGGCAAACCCGCAAGGAAGTGAGGAGCAGGTGGAAACACATTTTGGAGGATTTAGGTAAGCTGGAGGACAAAGGGATGTAATTCCAGTGGTGCTGCATGTGAGATCCCACCATAGCTGAGGATGGGAACAGCTCCACAAAATCAAGCTGGAGAGGAGGGAGGTAAAAGGAGGATGCTGAGCGATGCCCTCAGGTGTCCCCCATGGTGTCTGAGGCTCCCCAGGGCTCAGGCACGGTGGGGAGGGGACAGGGGACAGGGACGCTGTGTCGGCAGGCACGTCAAAAGCCCATGAGCCACCATCAACTTCCAAGCCCATAATAGCATGCACAGTCATCCATTTCAGGCTTCCTTGTGGAAACCTTGCAGTGGCAGTTCACCCTGGGTTTTTCTAAACAAGATAAGCCGGAAGGAATGCATATTCCTTTCAGATGGGAACACAGATACATCTATTTCATCTTCTTAGCCAATGGCAGCTGATCAGAGCTAAGCCACTCACCTTGTCTGCTCCCAAGTGGGTTTGAAATATTCTTTCACCAAGTGGAGTTGCTGCACAGAAACCCTCCTACTGCTGTTTGCAAGCAGTGGTGGTGGGTGTGGCGGGGTTTTCCCAATTGCCTGGCACACAGCATGTGACACTGGGGATGTGCCAGCACATCAGCTGGGTGACTGCCATCATGCTCTGGAGGTGGCTGGTGGCTGATGAGAGGAGGATGAGTGAATCTATTTTAGGATACCCTCAATAGGAGCCAGAGATGGGTATCTCAGCCACTCCTGCCCTACCTGCTGTTCTGGCAGCTGGGTGGGAGGAACATCATAAATCATAAATCCATAATCAGGCGTCAACTTCATCTCCACCCAGGTGCTCACACAGCCTGTGCAGGCCAAGCTTGGGAGGGATCACTTGGCCTCCTTCCATCTCTCACTGCAGGCTGACAAAGGTTCTCCCACATCCCTCTCACATCCACAGTGGCTCCGGAGATGTTTTGCAAAGGCTGGGGAAGCTCAAGGCCAGGGATCATTTGGCCTTAGTGAAGCTAAATGAACAACCAGAGATGAAACCTGCTATCTTCTGTTATCTAGGCCTCTGCTTTAATCATAAGCCCACCACTCTTACCCCATAACTGTTTTCATGTGAGATGCATCACCACCAGCCTCCTGGAGCAGAACAGAGTGGTAGCCATTGCATTTAAAGACCCCTGCATTCACTCTCCTCCACCTTTCCTTCCCTGGATACCCTTCCTGTAATCGATGCTGACTGCTACAGGAACAATTACCCTGGTGTTTATCACTGCCACAGCTTTTATCCCTGTTACCTGTTTTAGGGAGCCCCACCAGCCCTGAAAGCTCTGGTAGCGTCAGGAACATGGCAGAGCTGAATCAGCACCCTGGGTCGTGCACGTTCACATACCTTTTCTCAGGAAAACCAGCACTGAACTCGCTCTGACTACTTTTGTGATTTATTTTCCCCACCAGCAAGTTTATACCTGTCCCACAGCCTGCCTGAGGGAATACTGGTTTGTTTTAGGAAGTAGGGATGCAGCTGCCCAGGTGGAGGGGGAATAAGGAACCTTCCAAGAGCCTGAAGGGCTCAGGGAGGACCCTGCTCTCATGTTTGACTTGTTTCTGTAACATCTCCTTCCCAGGTTTCCAGAAGGAAGCAGATTCCCTCTTGTCAGTGACCAAACTCAGCATCATCAGCGACTCTCAGAACATGAGCAAAGCCCGGGACATCTTGTTAAAGCTCTCAGAGGAGACCAACATCTTCCCGACCAGCTGGGAGCTTTCTGAGCGCTACCTCTTTGTGGTGGTGAGTACTCTGAGCACAACATCCAGCTCTGCAGGGAGCTCACAGGAGAGGAAGAGAGCAGGTGAGCCAGAGGATGCTCAGATACATGGTGACATCTGGGGCGATCCTGGCAGATGCTGCACTTGGAGCTTGGCTATTCCATTCCCTCAGAAATGCCAGCGTTGCAGCACCATAAATTCCACACCCCGCTGCAAGTTCCGTGCACCTGGATGCTCTCGCATCCCGTACACGAGGTGGGAAAAGATGAGACCTGATGCCTGAGAGCGGCTGTGGACGGAGGGAGGGCCCCGGGCAGGGATGTTCCTGGGACATCCCGCAGTGACCACAACCCCCTTTGTTCGGCAGGACCGCCTCATCGCCCTGGACGCTGCGGACGAGTTCTTCAAGATGGCCAGCGCGGTGTATCCGAAGCGGCCCGGGGCGGACGAGGGCCCGAGGCCCCTGCAGAGCGTCCCGGCCGCGGTGCCCTGAGCAGCGTGCCTCGGCAGTGGGACACGGCCAGCGCTCCGGGACAGGCTGCTCTGCCCGCCCGGGGGCAGCACGGAGAGTGCCCTCCTCGTTTCCCTGCGGAGAAGCGAGCGGGCGGCCGGAGCAGGGCAAGGCCGGCGAGCTGTGCCCGGCAGGGCTGCACGGAAAGGCGGCCGCTGGCCCCGGGGTGCTCCCGGGCACCGGGGAGTGAGAAGCGCCCTAGAGTAGCCCCGCTGGGACTCCACTGGCCCTAGTGTACGCAATAGGCACGGGGAGGAGCTGCCACGCAAGGAATTGCTGCCAGGAGCTGCGAGGCTCAAGTGCCTCTCGTTTCCCAGAGGAAATCCACCCTTCCACCTTCCGCTGGTACCTGCCGCTGGCCCCTCCCTTGAGCCTGCCAGCCAGGAGGAGCAGCGAGAGAGGAAAAACACCTCCGTGTTCTTCTCTATAGCTCCGTGACTCTGTGCGCTGCCTCTTCCTCACCCCAGCCCTCCAGGCAGGTCCCAGGGGATGTGGGAAAGAGGCAGGAGCCTCTTTCCAGGACAGGATTTAATTCCAGGCAGCAAAGCCTTGGAGCAGTGTCGCAGTTGGGTGCTCCATCCCTAGCCATTAGTGGTTGAGGGATGTTTTTGTCAGGGGTGCTCAGCTTGACATCTTAAAAGAAGGTAGAGTTTAGGAAGGTACCAAGTTCAGAGCTGCTGAGAATTTGGCTCCTGGAACATTGGCTGCCCAGCATCTCAATCTCTTTTGAAAAGTTTTGGTCTTAATTGCCTAAAAAAACTCCACCACAAAGCTGCATGTACTGGCAATATAAAAATCCTCATTACCAGCAGGCATGGTATAATGAACATCCTTTTTATCTTGGGGTTTTGTCTGATAATGAGCAATAATTTTTAGAATACTGGATTTGATAATTTAAAAACAAGCGGAAGTTCTTCACTGATAAACACACATGCTGCTAATTGGCCAGTTGAAAATGCTGGTTACACAGGGCCTCCCAAAGTAGCAAACCAGAGCTTTTATTTGTTTATACCTACAACGTTTGAAAAAAATATATTTAAGAACTGTTTTTGTTTGTCAGTCTTCCTGGGAAACGTTTTTTGTCAATTCAGAACAGCAGTGAAAGCTGAGTTTAATAAAGAAAACATTACAAAACTAGCCTTTCTTATTCTCTCTGTGAACCTATTCAGGTAACAATGCTTATGTTGACTGCTGATGGCAAAAGGGTCGGGATATTTGTGGAGCCTCTGCAGCTTGTTCTCCACACACTTTAAATTGCCTGTTGACTTATAAGAGTTATATTTGACCAAAGTCTTTGTAGGAGATGATGGGGATCAAATTTAATTTCAGTGGGATTTTGGCATTAGGTACCCATTTCCTACTGGTTTATTTTTTTTCTAGCAGGAGTTCAGCTGCCCTTTGGAGAACCTCCTGTGTTTTTATAGAAAATAAACTTTGATACGTGACAAATCCAGGGTTTGATTTGAACAAATTGTGGTGGAACAGAGAGATCCATGTTCTGAGGAGCGCCATGCCAAAGTGCCTGACACCACCCAAAAGTCAGCCCTTGGCACATTGTCAATACCTGTTATTTAAAGTCACCTGATGAGTCTGGAAACCTCGGAGGCAAGAAGAGAAATCCTTTTAGCTGTGCTGCTTTTTCTGGCCACGGAGGTCAGCGTTCAGCAGGGCCTTTGCAGAGCCACCTCTCACTGTCAAACCGGTTCTGAAGTCACCAAAATGCATTTTGTTGTAACTTAATAGGGCAGACTGCCCCAAAGGGACAATAATCAGTATCTCTTGAGTGAGTTTAGCTGCTGAAATAAAGCGCTGAGTTTCTGAGTGCAGCCACAAGGAGGAGCTGCAACTTGCAGGAGCGTTGGATCAGAGCAGAGCTGCTCTTTTCCACGCTCAGGGAGGAGTAACCGGGCTCAGAACTTGTGTTTATGGACCGATCACAACAGGAACAGAAAAAAGCCTGTCAGTCCCAGCACTCAGATAAAACTGGTCATGGGGTGTCCTGAAAATACTGGAGAGCAGCCTTTGGTGAAGTAGAAGGATGCAGAGCTTTGGAAAATCTGCAACTTGAAAAATGATAGAAACCAGCAGAAATTGTTTCCATATAGATCCAAGCTCAAGTTGGTCATTCTGTCCATCTCCCAAGGAAATGTCCTTTCCTGCACTTGGGATAAGAGACTAATAAACTGTATTTCAATTAGCAAAATGCAGAAAATAATTTGCCTTTTCTAAATCCCTTTGCAAATACCAGGGAGATGCACAACGGTCCCGGGTCCTGGAATTCCTGCCCTGACAGAGGGATTCCCTTCTTCACTAGAAGCAATTTGGGATTTGATGCACCTCCAGCTGCCATTCAGATGGGCTTGAGCCCCCCCACCCGATATTTGGGGAGACGTCTTGGGCATCCTGCATGTCCCAGGTGCCACTGGGGAGCCAAACCCTGCCCATGGCCAGGGAATGTTCCAGCAGGCGCCTGGGAAGCGGTGGCTGTAGGAGAGCCCAGCGAACACCAGATGCCACTGTTCCCTCAGCATGGGAAAAATCCTGTTTACAATGCAGGGGAAATACTCCCAACCTTTTCTTGCATGCATCGAGTCTCTCAAGCCTGCAAGAACTGGCTTTCTGTTAAAGGTTGGGGGTTAGACATTCAATAATGACTCTGGAGCTTTCCAGGAGACGGTGCTGAGCCCATCTCTCTTCCAGGGCTGGGGCCAGGGCCTCTGCTCCTGCTTGGAAGTGTCACTTGGCCTGAGGCTGCCTGCTGCAGGGATTAGCATGTTCACTAGGAACATTTATTTTTCTAAGTAGAGGGTGACTTTGGTATCCCTTCCTTCAATCAGGAAAGGAAAAATACCAAGAGTTCTTTAAAATGAGTGATGTGAGAGGGTTTAAAGTACATCTGGGTTCACTTGGCTTTCAGATACCTTTTCCCCCCTCAGCTTGATACTGCATTTAGCTAATATTTCATAAGAAAAGAAAGAAAGAAAGAGAAAGAAAGAAAGAAAGAAAGAAAGGAAGAAAGGAAGAAAGGAAGAAAGGAAGAAAGGAAGAAAGGAAGAAAGGAAGAAAGGAAGAAAGGAAGAAAGGAAGAAAGGAAGAAAGGAAGAAAGGAAGAAAGGAAGAAAGGAAGAAAGGAAGAAAGGAAGAAAGGAAGAAAGGAAGAAAGGAAGAAAGGAAGAAAGGAAGAAAGGAAGAAAGGAAGAAAGGAAGAAAGGAAGAAAGGAAGAAAGGAAGAAAGGAAGAAAGGAAGAAAGGAAGAAAGGAAGAAAGGAAGAAAGGAAGAAAGGAAGAAAGGAAGAAAGGAAGAAAGGAAGAAAGGAAGAAAGGAAGAAAGGAAGAAAGGAAGAAAGGAAGAAAGGAAGAAAGGAAGAAAGGAAGAAAGGAAGAAAGGAAGAAAGGAAGAAAGGAAGAAAGGAAGAAAGGAAGAAAGGAAGAAAGGAAGAAAGGAAGAAAGGAAGAAAGGAAGAAAGGAAGAAAGGAAGAAAGGAAGAAAGGAAGAAAGGAAGAAAGGAAGAAAGGAAGAAAGGAAGAAAGGAAGAAAGGAAGAAAGGAAGAAAGGAAGAAAGGAAGAAAGGAAGAAAGGAAGAAAGGAAGAAAGGAAGAAAGGAAGAAAGGAAGAAAGAAAGAAAGAAAGAAAGAAAGAAAGAAAGAAAGAAAGAAAGAAAGAAAGAAGGGACTTTTTTTTATTATTTTATAAGCCATGGTTATGCTTCACTTGGATTTCTTTTCCTAGAACCATAGGATGGTTTGGTTTAGAAGAGACCTTAAAGATGTTCCACCCCATGCCATGGGCCGCAACACCTTCCACTCTCCCATCTTGCTCCAAGCCCTATCCAACCTGGCCTTGGACACTTCCAGGGATGGGGCAGCCACAGCTTCTCTGAGCAAAATATTTTAATATTTTTGGGTCATGGGGAGCAGCACTGGAGAGTTCCCTTCCTCCAAATTAAAGCTAAGAAGTGAGCATAATGCAATTAATAGAGACCAGCTAGAAAAAGAAATCAATTTACAGACCATGTTAATTGTGCATATTCACATGTGGTTTCTTCTGTGTATTCCAAGGTTTCCTAGGACATACATCCTGAATTCGGCAGGATGAGAAAAAAAAACAACAAAAAAACAAAACAAAACAAAACAAAAAAAACCCTGAAGTGTGGTGGAAATTCAGCTGTGAGATGTGAGACAGGCAAAAGGTGGCAGTGCAGGTGTTTGGTAAAGGCTGGAGCAGCAGCAGGCAAAGGAGCTGGGATGCAGTGGCCTGGAAGGAGTCTAGCTTATCCATTTCACTTGTTAGGGATGTAAATCACAGCCTAAGTTCTGATAAATAATGAGAATGGACATGGGAAAGAAAACTGTCATCTTTTAAATTTCAGCTGTAGGAAAAATTACCATTTCAAACTGCTCAGTTTCAATCATTTCTAACATTAGAAATTCCAACACTTACATACTCTTCCTGGAGGGAAAGCATGTACTTTTCTGGTCTAATGAGGATCAGTAAGGTTGAGTGACTGGCCACAAAGTAGCTCTCCAGAAGCATTCCTTTGAAGACAAGCAACCATTTTTGTGTGGAAAGTCCTTGTTAAGCAAGTTATGGATTATCAAAACCATTTCTTTGCCTTACAAATCACAGACCTTGCGGACACATCCGTGGCGAAGCTGTCCTTGCACAGGGGAGACCATGGAGAAATCTCTTAATAAAGGCCTGAAGGAAAGGCTGGCAGAGAAAAAGCTTGGCTGTTTTGCCTGTCTTGTTTGGTCTGATGAAATGGGCCACTCTCTCTGTAAGCCTTGTCCTGACTCTTGGGGAGAACAGCGGCTTTTCAGAGTGATAATAAATTTAAGTGAGTATTTTGTTGGGCTTGGCTTAGGAAAGGGAGGCCGTGGGTGCCCTCCATAGGATCTGAGCAGCATTAGAACAGATTTAGGCAGCCAGAGAAACAGGCAGAGATGGAGCCACATGGCTGGATGGGGCTTCGAGCAACCTGGGCTAGTGGGAGATGTCCCTGCCCATGGAACGGGGTGGGCTTGGAGGCCCCTTCCAACCCAAACCATTCTGTGATCTCAAGGCAAAGGCAGGAGAGCAAATGGAGGCCCAGAGGCCCAGGCACTGCCCAAGGAGAGGGCAGAGCATTTATTTGGTGTGTGCAGCACTGCTGCCAGGATCTGTTGTGATGGTGCAGCGTCATCTGGGGAGCAGCAGCAGGATGAAATGTGTTTGTGCATGCCCCAATAACCACCAGCAAAACCCCTGCCCGACGAGAGGCACCAGCACGTCAGAAAGAAGAGAGATTTATGAAAGGATGTGTTACCAAAAGTTTATCCTTCCCAGAGTGGCAGCTTTATATCTGTTAAGCTGCTGGGATTCTTTCCACTGGCTTGAACTGGGTTTGAGTCAGACTTTGGAGACACAAACACCAGAGCAAGTCCAGACACCACTGCAGTCATAAACAAACCTCCTGCCAGCTGCCCATCTACTCTTCTTCTGCATCAAAGTCACAAAAATAACAAGTATGGTTCCTGAGAAGACTTTTTACAAGTGATGAGAGGATCTACCTGTACTTCCCTAAAGAATTAAAATAAAGCCCAAACAATTTCTCACAGCCAAGGGATCACAAGGAAAATTCAGGCTGGAGAAGATCTCAGGAGGTTCTCTCAGCCAATCTCCTCCTTGCTTGAAATCATCTTCTCTCCCCTTTTGAAAATGGCATGGACAACTTGTAGGGAAAACACTGTTGGCATACACAGTGTTCCACCTCTCCAAAGTAGTACTGGTTGGTATGAAGAGAATAAATTTCCTTTTTGTTTGAATTAAGAGGAATAGAATATCTGTGAAATCCATGTGGAGGGCAGGTTTGGAACAGATCAATCCCTCCATGAAACACTGCTTTGATACCTGTAACTCAAGTGACCATGGGTAGCTTTAAACCTGTATTTTCCCATTCCTCCTTAGGTGAAAGGGCTGGAGGGAGGAGTGATGAGAGCCTGGAACCACCCAGGGTGATTCAGGCAGCCTGGGACATGGCCAGAGGGGTGATCTGGCCAGCAGGGAGCCAGCAGCACCCACAGGGTCAGCAGTTCCCCTGAGCCTTTTGGGATGGAGGGGGAGGAAGGGAAGGGATGGGTGTTATCTCAGTGATTGGGAGTTGGCCTAGGATTTGGAAACTGAGCTGCCATTCCCAGACATGCCCCATCTGCCTCTGCCCCTCAGGTCACCCAAAAGCAGGATGGGGAGGTTGTGCCTCCTAGAACTGGTGGCAGAATGCTCTTCCTGTGCTGGAGGTATTGTCAAGGTCTTGATATTTCTGCATCTGTCTTCAAGTAAAGCTTTGTATCTCTAAAATGTTCACAATGCTATTATCCAAAAGACTCTGCTATAATACTTTCAAGATGTTTTGCTTCAATTTTAACTTTTTTTTTTTTTAATAATGATCTGCAGCTTTTTAATATAAGCCAACTCAAGCATTGTTTCTATCTAGAAAATAACATTTCAAATTTAGATCACAGCAGTGCTGAACCGGTTGGGTTCTTTCTAAATTCAGGGGAATACCTATTCCCCCAAATAGTTTCAATTTTGATCAATCAGGATTTCCAGACAGAATACCAGTTAGTTTAGTTTTAAGTCCTAACCCTGCCCAATACTTAATTCTTTTTGTGATCTGCTTGGGGATGCACTAACACAGTGTGCTGCACAGCTGTCAGGAACATCCCATTTGTTTTTTGAGGGAAAATTACATTTCAAAACAAAAGGGAAGGGCATCTTTTAATCATTTTGACTATGTTTAAATGAGATCACCAAGAGAAACTATAGCTCTGCATAGACATGTGCAGGCATGCCTAGGAATTTGGCTTGCCTGCAGTTTATCTGTCCCAATTAAAGGCAGATGCAGCCTTTTGCTTCCATGGACATTTATGAACTGGCAGATGTGCTAACAGGGAGAGAGCTCACACACAGCAACTGGTCCTGATCTAATCACACACATTCTTACAGTGCTGCTTGGCTCCAACTTGCCCAACTGCACGAATATTTTCAGTTTTCCTTCCTACCTCCTTGGACAAGATGCAGCGCAGGAATCACCCAAGTTTGGGTAATCAGGCAGTTTGCAGTTTATGTCTCTTCTCCCCAGTCTGTGGCAAAAGAGGGGAATTACAAGGTGCACAAAGTGGCTTAGGCTCCAATTCTGCCTTGCAGATGAGAAGGAGCTTCCCTGGAGTACCTGCAGACATAATGGGAATGCTGATGAGTGGCTCAGGAAGCCCAGCAGGTCCTGAAATCTGCCTGGTGCTCAAATATCCAAGGAGTTCACTGGAGCTGAACCACCATTCCCACGCTGGAGTGCAGGGCATACCCTGCTGGTGAGCACTTCAGGTACCTGCTGAAGCTGCCCAGGCTGCAGCTTGGATGGAGTGGGGACAGCAGGAGACAGCGAGGTCTGACCAGCTCCCCTGCAGCCCTGGTGTCACCCATAAACCCAGTCTGACCCAGACACACACCTGTCAGAGGTCAAACACTGCCAGCTCCTCTCAGCAGAACTTGTTCCTTCAACAGCAGCAGTGCACAGAAAGCTCCATTTCCAGAGGCAATGAGCCCCCCTGCTCATGGATCCAGCCCCCCTGGATGTGAGCCAGCACAAACCCCTCCAAGCACACCTGGCAGACAAGCAGGATGTCTCAAGGTAAGCTCAGAGCAGTTGTTGTTCCTGTGCTCATAAATACCCCTTGCTAACCCTAATTTCTCTACCAGTTATGTATTATCAAGAGTTTCAAGAAGTCTCACAGCAATGCCCATGCATTCACTGCAAATCATGCACTGCAGAGCATATGCAGGACCAAAGGCTCTTTTCCATCCTCCCCAGTCCTTATTTTTCTTAATAACAATTTATATCACTACCCACCACTTTTTTTTTTTAAGATTCTTTCCTTACCTTTATTACTCTTTTTTCATGTTATGTTTATCTTTACATCTTTTTTACCTTTGAGCCTTCCCCACCTGCCTATTTCCCAGTTTGCAATATTGTAAATCTGCAGGGTTTAAAAGCTGATGAGGTGGTAGGGGCTGACTGGGAACAGGACCTCCTGATGTAAAGCAGTTACCAGGCCTCTCCTATATTTAGGGAAAGATGTAACCATGGAACTATGTGAGGTGACAGTCAGCAAACCTACAGCTCGGCTGTGAAATATGCGGCACAGACGTAAGCACCAGCCCCTGACTGTCTCCCACCCATTCCCCTGCTCAGGAGAACTTGCTGGAGACAGCAAAACTCTTCCCTTTTTTAATGATTCATGCAAATACAGCCACTGACTTCAGGGGAGAGAGCTTGAGGCTTGAATTTAGGGGGGCTGGTAGTCACTGTGCAGTTTCTAGATTAAAATAAACGTGTTTCTCAACACTGAAGAAGGATCTTCCAGAAAAGGTGAGTGGCCCACTCCACCCAGCTTTTCATTCCTGTGTTTGCAGCTTCTTTTGGAGATGCTGTTCTTCATTTTTTCCATTTCTTTTAGATTAGAGTCCAGTTGAACTTGGTGGACTGGATAAAAAGGTAGGGGGAAAATGAAGATGATCAAGGAGAGGGATGGCTGTGATCCTGAAGTCCTGAGCATTTTGACATTGGGTTTTCCCTTGCTAAGCTAAAACTCAGAGAACCAGCACTGCAGGGTAATCCCTCCAAATACACAAAAGGCCATAATGTACCCATTTAATCTTACAGCCTTGCACAAAAGGGGTTTTATGTGCAGGGAGGATAATTGTGGGTAAGGAAGAGGTCAGTGTGGATGATGGGGCTAAGTTGTAAACACACCTGATTGAGGCAGTTTATCTTCTTGCTTTAAGTGCACCAAACCCTATTTCTCACTTGGATTCCTTTGTTCAACACCTTCCTGGTTCAGCAGGATGTGAGCCCACATCCCCCAGGCCAACAAAACACTGTCACTCATGATAAGTGCACCCCTGAGGGGTTTCTGCAGCTTCAGAGGTGGGTGAGCAGCAGCAGGTGTAAGGATGCCCAAACCTCCATGTGCCAGGGCTCCCAGGGTGCCATCCCCATCCAGCTCATTCCTGTTCTGCAGTGAATATAGCTCAGGAAAAACCCTCAGTGCCTTGGGGAAGCTCTCCTGGTGACATCAAGGCTCCAACTGATGCATGAGCACAAGTTCTGCGCCCTGGAGCTCCTCACATAAATCACCACAGCTCTGCTGAGCCCAGGTGTCCTGGGGCCTGGCCCCGAGCACTAGGCTTGTACAATTTCTTCTGGCTGTCCTGGAATGATTTGTGCCTTTTGAAGATGCAGAAGGGACTCCATCCTGAGCCAGGGCCAGTGACCTGTTACTGGGGTTGGTATGTGATAAATGACAGCGAGGAGCGAAGGGCGTCTGCTCTGACTTTCACATATGCCTTCAGTAAACGAGGGGTGCAGGCAAGCACACATTTTGCTATTTTAACCTGCTATTAGCTTTTCAGTTTGAATTTCCAGCACTTGTTACAGCCTTTTTTTTTTGGAATGATTTTCCAGCCCAGGAAGAGGCAGATGTGATGTTTTCACAGGCTGCAAGTGCTTTGTGCTTGCTTTGCCCTGTGCAGGTCGGCACCTGGCTCAGCTGGAGACCATCAGTGAGCACAACCAGAAAAACCATTTTAGCTGAGGATTTTATTTCGTTTTAGTCCTCTTTAGGACCACAGGCCTGCACTGAGAGGAATGAAGGATGCCTTGCCAGGCAGAGGTGGGCATTTAGGCAACACAGTTTGATGGGAGAGCTGAAAAAAAAATGTGACCCTGCATTTGCCCACTGTGGAGCACAGAAACTTCTCCCTAAAGGACTCTGGGAGGAGGAGGGGGTAGCAGGCAGCTTTTTCCTTCTACCCTTACCAGAGGCACTAACCCCTCCTGAGCTGATATAATTCTCTATGAAATAGCCTATAAAAGATTAAATTCAAGCTATCTGTTTCTATTTGTATTCCTCCTGTGTAGTCCTTTGAAGCATATTTTAATTCTCCCTGTTCCCCAACCTCATTTCAGCTCATGGTGGTGGAAGGTATTTAAAGTTACAGCCATAATCCCATGGGCCACCATGAAAGAAATCAGAGAATAAAAAAAAAAAAAAAANNNAAAAAAAAAAAAAAAAAAAAAAAAAAAAAAAAAAAAAAAAAAAAAAAAAAAAAGAAACCCAGAAAGAAACCCCAGGTCTGTCTGATGCAGAGCAATGCTTATATTTCAATTACAGAGAGCGAGGGGCCAGACTCAACAGAGTCTGAGACAGGGAAAGGAAGAATTATGTTGGAAAACCAGACACTGGATCCATAAAAGAGCAAGTGGCTGTAAATGGCTAATCCAGGTAAGGCAGTGGGCAGGAGGTGACCATGCTTCCCACCCGATTTACAGGGCCTGAGGGAGTGACCCGCAGCAGTGCTGCTCCTGGCGGGCAGGAGTGCCCCCCGGGCGATGCCATTCAAGAGGCACCACTCCGCAAACGAAACTGCTCAGCTGGCACAGAGCTGCTGCGGGGCGGGCAGCCTCCCGACACCATTCCCTTGCTCCTTCCTTGCTCGGGGCGCGGGCAGCGAGGGATTTCTGTGCTACCCACTGGTGTTTGCCTCCTGCACAGAGCGGGGAGGCAGAGGCTCCTCAGCTGAGCGGCCCCGGAGGGATGAAGGAACTCTCTGTGCTGCCAGCCCGGGCACAGCCGCTCCGATAAGCGAACCCGCCTGCGCCGAGTCCCAGCCTGACCCGGGCAGGGCTCCGCGCACAAATACGCGGGATTGTGGGATTTCGTGAATGAGCCTGGGCAGGGATTTGTGCGTCGGAGGTGACACGGTCCAGCTGCCTTCCCCGGGGAGGCTGGGGGGCAGATAAACAGCCCGGCTGGCTCCTCCGGGCCGCTTCTCCGATTACCCAATATTTTCCTCCGGGCTCTGTTCTCCACGTCTCATAAATCCCCTCTCTGCTTGGCCCCCGGGCAGCCATGGGGGCTGTGGACACCCATCCAAGCGATGCATCCTGTTCCCGGGCTAACAAGGGAGTGTTTCAAGGAAACTCTGAGCAGGGTGATGCCAAGCCAGAAACCTCGCGGAGGATGTTGCAAGCCGGGCTTTGAAGGCAGGGTTTGTTTAGGGACGTCAGGTTTCGGCTGGATCCTCTGATACCGGACGTGCCAACGAGAAATCCCAAGTACCAGGCAAAACTGAGTAAGATTTTCAGGATTTGGGTACCTTTGAGCAGGTACATAAACATCCTGCCCTCTCCTCAGCAGGGAGGGGAGGAGAAACCACTCTGGCTGGGGCGCTCTGTCTGGGTTAAATCAGAGCTCTCAGACTTCCCCAAGGAGCACAACCATCAGCACCTCTCCCTTCCCCGTGCGCCCAGCAGCCACAAACCAGGGGCAGCAGGAAGCCAGCAGAGCCTCAGTTTAGATTGTGTGTGTTTGAAGAGTGCAGACCCAAGACTAGAGCTGAGCTATGTCAGCTTCCACTGTGTTCCTACAGAGATGTCAGTCAGGCTTACTGAAGTCACCAGGAGAGTTGTAAACACACAGTGCTGCTTCATCTTTATAAAGGAATTAAATCGTAAGAAATCCTGCCTGACAACAAGGACAATGAGAGAATGGGATATAGCCTCCTGAATTTCCAAACTGTGCCTTGCATCTGATCCTGTTTAAGAAGAGGGTTTCAAAAAGGGTTTAATTCTCTCTGTCCCTGCCTGCCTCTGGCCACACTTTTCCAACAGGAGATGGGGCCAGTCTTTGTCCAGAAGCCACTCCAAGTGGGGGATGCTTTCTTTCTGGTTCGCTGCTCTCAGTCAGGTCACATCACAAGTCCTGGAAGCTGTATTGAACAGCTTGATGCTTTTAGGAGATGCAGCAGATGCAGCCAGGCTTTTATCTTCCAGAGCCTCCAAATGGCTGGATTTGTATTTTGTTTCAATGATCTCTCAATTGCTGATGATTACATAGAGCAGGAGAACAGACCCATTTGGATAACTCCTGCTTGGTCAAAGCCTATATTTAACCTCAACTCCTGTCTCCCTTTCCAACAGCCCAAGATAAGACTTATTTTCCAGCCAGCACCTGAACACCCAAAAATCCTCAAGAAATCAATATTAGAGCTGGAAAGGATCCAAGTCACTGTGCCTGCCAGGAGCTGAGACCAGCACTTCTAATTGCTGTGAGCTCCCTTTAGCCACCAGTGAATCACCATCTCTAAGAGTGGAAGCAGAGCTCCTGCACCAGCTCCACCTGTGAAGGGTGTCAGCTGCCAGTGGTCTCTCCAAACAGTTCCCTTTCATCCCTTCACTATCCATCTGCAGCTGTATTCCCCAAGTCACTGTTTGGGAGCTTGATGACCTTATAAAGCATGATTGGGTTTTGTTTAAAGAAACAAAACCAGCTGCCTGCAGGGTACTTTGATCCTAAACAGTATTTTTAAGTACCAGGGCTGGGTGAAGCTATGAAATAATCTGCTGGTGGGTCAAATCTCTTTTTGCAGGGACCCTCTCTGTCAAACAGCACACCTGATTTTCTTGCTCAGAGTCAAATATTTGCTGTCTGTCTGAGTAGAAAGGCTATTTCCCAGCAAGCCCAAATATCTGTCTTTGCAGCGGTGCATCCTTTCACTGCTGCCTGTTCTCCCTCACGTGTGTACACACACTCAGTTGTGCAGAGGAGCCAGACACAAAGCCAAGGTGAAAAAGCAGTAATCAAAGTTGGCCACAAAGTACAAAATGCCCCCAAATGCCATTAACTTCTAGGAAACAGTAAACCTTGAGATTCCAAATCACCCTCGGTGAGAGCAAGCCCAGCTCCATTAGATTCAACAGACTCTGTTACAATTCATTGAAGTAGGTCTTTTGGGGTTTATTTGAGGTTAACTGCCCAAATCCCTGGCTTGCAGAGCTCTTTACGTCCAAGATAACAAATGCAAAGGCAAATAGAAGCTAAGAAAGAAGCTGTGCCAGCGCCTGGTTCCCTGCTCTGGCTGCCTGTGTTTGCTGACAGCACAACTATGCAAAGCATTTGGCTCCACACACAGCATGGCCGTCCTGCTTTTATTCCAGCAGCCCCAAATATGGCCCATTTCTCTTCTGTTTGTTCTTGGGGGCTTTGCATAGCAGCCAGGTAGGGATACCCACAGAGAGCAAACGTGTCTTATCAGCATTTTTCCTTGACAAGGAGAGTGAATTATAAACAGGGCCTGGCCATCTGGGGGACAAAAGCTGGGCTTTGTCTGCACCTGGAGGATGCTGCAGTGGGAACAGCTGGGCACTGGTCAAGCTGGGACAAAGCCTTATGCTGCAGGAGGCCAGAGCTCTTGGTGCCATAGAGGTGCCCCATAGGATGGATGCTCCCAGAGCAAGGGCAGTGGGACAGCTGGCCATGTCACTGCTGCTCCGTGGTGTTGTTTTACATTGCTGCCCAGCTCCAGGCACAGTAAATCCAGATGCAGATCAGCATCAGGCAAATATCTCAGTGCCTGGCACCCCACAACACCTCTGTATCCTGCTCTGCTCTCATGCACGAGCAAGTCTGGTCTCTATTTGCAAGTGCAGCAATTAAGCTCATGTTCAAGTGTCTGTGTGATCCAGGACTTAGAACCAGGAACCTCACAGTGAAACATCAAACCAGCCTCTCTTTAACACATAATTATCCCGCAGATAAAAAACGGACAGATGAGGTGGGGGGAGGAAGAAGGAACTTGCCTTAAGGCCTAGGAACTAGGAAAAAAGGATTTCATTACTCATGTCCTCAGGGTTCAGCAGTAAAGTAGCTCTAATTTCAAAAGAATACACATTGGGTGCAAGTGCTGGGAAGCAGAAATGGGGTGTTTGTTGGTCAGCTGTCAGTACACATGGGATCTGATTGGTTTGTTTTGCTATGGGACAGCTTCTCCTGGGCTGGCACTCAGGCATCCCCTCCCTCCTGGGAACTCTGCTCCCCACATCAGCCACCAGCATCCCCTGACCCAGTGCAGGAATAGCGTGGGAGCACCTGCTCGCCCATCCTGTCTGACACTGGTATTTTCCAAGAGGCAAATTTCTATCCCACTGTCTCCACGCCCACCCTGGGTAACCCCAGACCTTCACTTTCACCCAGCAGTTCCACACTACAGGCTGTCATTTCACATCAAAGAGGAAGCTGGGGACATGGTGACTGCTCCCAGGAACCAGGTTGGGAATTAACTGGAGAGAGTCCAACAGCGATCAGCGAGAAGAGTAAGAGAACAAGATTTATGTGGAAAGAGTGAAAGAATGAGGATTGTTTAGTCTAGAAGATAGATGATCATGACCTTCAGATTCACTCAGGATGAATGGATTCATCCTTTCCCAGAGGTTGTGGTAGATAGTAGAAGTAGTAAGAGAGAAGCTTAAGCTGCATCAAAGAGGACTTTGGTTATTATATATTAAGCAATACTTTCATGCTTTCCTATGCTTTCTCTCCAGACTTACCTATGGAGTTTTCTTCCCTGGATTTTTAAGAATAGGATTCATTTATTGGTTGATTGCTACCTAGTAGGGCCTAAGTCTCAGCATACCCCCTCCCTTTTTTTTTTTTTTTTAATTAATAGCACCAGTGCAACCCTCACCAATCTGTTTCTTGTAATGGAAAGAGTCCCCATGTGGGAAGGGGTTTGGGGATCAGAGCCCATTATTATCTTGAGGCAAAACAGGGTCATTTATTACAAGAAAACACTCCCAGTTCCCAGTTGCCTCAGGGGAGATGCTGTGGTGCCTCTTCCAAAGAGAGAGCACAAAGCCACAACTGGATAAGTCTTAAGCACCTTACACTTCAGGAACATCAACATCTCCCTGGGCTCCTGCAGAGCTCCAGGGAGGATCTGAGCAGTGGTGCTTGTACCTGGTATTCCCAGCATTTTCCAGCTTTCTCTGTTTTGGGATCACCTGCCTTCAATGCCCTTGAAGCCTCTTACAGCTATTTACACTTTCAAGAGAAGCCAAACTACCAAGAGCTGCTGGCAGGTGCTCAGTGAGGATGGGGCAGGGCGCACTGTCTCATGTACTCACTCTAAATAAACACTCCTTCCCTGTAATTCCCAGAACCATGCAGGGATGCAGAGACACACTTGCTGCTCTTGCAGCCCCAAATTTGCCAGAGTGATCACAGTTAACCAAGGGCCCCACTGGATTTTTTTTTTTTTTTTTTT
>VWYO01013474.1:1215-18477 GCA_013400275.1 Rhadina sibilatrix
AAAAAAAAAAAGTCACGTGCAACCTAAAGAGTAAAATTACATATTTTTTTTAATCAAACATTCTGATTTGATAGTAAATATGCAAAGGTTATAAACAGGTATTGTATAGGAATGTATTACGTACATGCAAATGTTCAGATGCTAGTATTTACATTCCACTTCTTTCTATCCCCTGAACAGGTGCTGCATAATAGCTAAGGACAAAAAATTGGTAGAAGGGCAGTAGTCTGTCCTTCATGGCTAGCTTAACCCAACGCAGAAGGAAATGGAGAAATAATATTCATACTTCTTATTGATCCCTTTACATTATTACAAGCTAGAAAGTCAAGCTATTTATTGACTGAACTTTGGATAGCCACCTCTGATTAGCTCAGCTTTCATGAGTAAACCTTACAGTTCAGTGAAAATGCTGCATGCTGTCAGAAAGTGTAGGAAGATGTGAGGTTACAAAACAGATGTCATTTTTCTTCTTTACCAAACAAATTCAAAAATATTCAAGGTTAACCTTATCACAGTTGATGACAAAACAGAAGGTGTTGACATGCTTCTGAACTTACATTTTTCTCATTTTTATTGACAAATGAGTTAATACATTTGTCAAAGATCGACAAAATATAGGTTCACAAGAAGGGAAATATTCAAACTATAAGACTTTTTCTGCTTACTGAAGTTCTCAGACCAAATGTAATGATGCTTCAACATTCATATTGGCTTTGGCAAACATACTTGCAGAGTAATATCTCTTAAGTTACAGCCTGGCATTCTCTGGTCGCAGAGGTATTTCTCCCTGGAAAACTTTGAATTTGCATAGACCAGCAAGTTTGGATTCTTTACTGGAAAATCAAAAAGAGCATAGGGACCTGCTCTGGGGCACTGTCCTGTGCAATCTTTAGCACAGTCTTTAGATTCAGACAGAGAGGACAATGCAGCCCTTGATGTCTCACATTCTGTATCTTCTTAGCAGTCTATACCAAGCTCAGAAAAAAAGAAAAGAAAAAAAAAATAAAAAACAACAACAAAAAAAAAAAAAACCCAAACAACCCACAAAAAAAAAAAAAAAAAAAAAAAAAAACCACAACCACCCAAAAAAAAAAAAAAAAAAAAAAAAAAAAAAAANCAAAACCCACAAAAACACAACATCCTACACACACAACAACCCTCTAAATACAGCTATGAGATCAAGAAAATCAAGGGTCATGAGTGTTTACAGACCTGTTCCATGAAAGAAATCTCCTTACAGTCTGAAGACCTTTAGTCAGAGACTATTCTGCGCTCCACATTCAGTGAAAACAGATGTCTAACACCCCTTTGGTGATCTGTTTGGAGAAGGCAGAAATTTTCTTCAGACTCCAGATCTAGAGGTAGGTGTAACCATGAACTTTTGAGCAAGACACATTAGCTAGGTGCCTGATAACTTGGATTTACTAAAGATATACTCTCATTTTAAACCTTCTTTCCAGAATATGAAGGCTTCAAAATATTACAGCTCAATTAAACAAGAATGAGAATAGAGGAAAACTAAACTTACAAATTAGTGGAATAAAGTAAGAAAAAAAAAAAAGTGGAATTAAGACTAAGGAGACATATTTAAGTATTCTCAGAAGACAAGTCTTCTTTTAAAATCCCATAATCAGACACTCAAAATCTCACACACCCAAGTTTAGCTGCACAGAATAGACCCTGGAGCTAAAAGTTAAAAGTAGTTAATCCATACTAGTTGTCTTCATGATGCTTTTCTAGAGATGATCTGAAATACCAAGCTGTCACTGCATTCTTTGGGTAACAAAAAAACCACCATAGAGTCTAAAATCTAACCTTAATGACCATTCTTATTGATCCAATTGGATAAAAAAATTAAGACCTAGGGATTTTCTTCCTCCAGGGGATGTAGAGTACCCAGTTCCCTCCCCTGGGATGATCAGCCATGGGGAATCCAACATGGCAGAGTCACAACTTTTTTCCCCTCTTCCTTTGGACCTGCAATGAGAGGCCACTATTTCCAATACAAACCCTCTCTTCTGAAAGAAATTAATTTCCAAGTTAAATCGCATCAGTTGTAGTGCTGGAAAGCACTGGTGGACTTTTGCTGGCATTTTCCTAAGCTTCTTAAATTCATCACGTCTTAAATCCAGAAGATAAATATTCACAGGATTTTTGGTTTAAAACTAGTCCTTTTGGGGTGCTTTTTATGAGCAAACTTGTAAAAGTGTGGCCTGAAATGAAATGCAAAGTAACAGCATCTTGGATTAACAAACAACCATTTTAAAAATAGCTGCTTTTAATTACTGAGCTCTAAATCAAAAAGTCAGTGCAACATCAAGGGGTGCTTTTCTCTATTGAATGTGAACACCATTTAAAAGTGAGATGTCTTCTAACCCTTTAATTTACACCTTCTAGGGATGGTTCTGAGTCACAGTTTTAATTTCTCCCTATTTTTTCCTCCATGGGTTGCAAAACACATTTCAAAGTCTCGAATAACTGAAGAGACCTGATCCAAAATTCCTTGGCAAATCTCCCTCCTATTGTGAGGAATACTGGCTGCCAAGAGTCCAAGACTGAACTCTGTAAGGACAGAGTTTTTCCAACACTCCTGGGTCACTTCAAATATCTTTTGAAAATCTGGTCTTTGTATATCAGGTGCCTGAAGTTTTGCTATCCGTACTGTCCTACAGCAACATTCCTTTATTCTTAACACTGGCATAAATTTTGACATTTATTTTTGTCATTTTGACATTTCAGAAAATTAGAAGAATGCTTGGTCTCTATGTGTCTCTTGTACTCAAAACAGAACCTCCATGTGCCCCAAACTCACATAGAGGAAAAGGACTGTATTAAATGTTGCCACCACTGAGCTCTAGTATTCCTCCCAAAAATGTAGTGGAAGACTATCACAATTATGTAAAACTTCTTACAAGGCTCATAGTGTTACTACCACAACACTGCTTCTGACATGAATGAGAGGAGTTTCATTCACAAGAGAGACAAGTTTCATTCAGGTATTTGCTACATCCTACTGACGACTTGTGGCTTCTAGTATGTGAGTTTTTATCTTAGCTAATGGGAAAAACCCCATTTCTTGGCTATGGTATTTTCTGAAGCCAATTTATTCAAGAGGTGCAAAAGGCAAGCAGTGTGGTGGGTGATTACTAATGTTCTGACAGTACATGGTTTGGTATGGGGGAACATTTATTGAACAAACAACATTAACTTGACCTAAGACTGAAGTTTGATCTCTAACAGGAAGACCTATCTAATGATTAAACCATGGAATTAGGCTGTTAGAACTATAGCTAATAAATGCCTGGGGTGCTTATAACTGGGATGCTGCAATTCTTCATTCTAGACACATGCTGACTGCAATGAAATCCAAGGACCGAGGGAGATGATTTAAAGCCACTCACTGAGAAAAGAGCTGCTTCCAGCCAGCCCAAGGAAAGGATTAATACAGGAGTGAAGGCTGGACTCTGACCTCTTTGAGGCTAGGTGCCTGAGGGAAGCATATGAGGTGATTCACAGCAAGGCAAGATTCATTGAACCAGAAGAGAGGTCTTAAGGAAGCTGACTCCACTTTTCTTTGCTCTGTGGTATGTAGCTAAGAGCAGGCAAGTTCTTCTTTTGGAGGGCTGTTTTGCCCTAGGCAATCACAGAAGGGTTGGAATGACCCTGAGGCCAGAGACCAGAGATATGTAGGGATCCCCATCCCAATAGGGCTGTGATTTAGAAAGTGAGGTACAGCCCAGGAGAGTGGGCTCCCTTGGGAGGAGAAAGGAGGGTCACTTTCGCACACCTTGACACAGCAGATTGATTTGGCTGAATAGATGGGAGTGCATAATGCTGCCACTCTTCCCCTCCCCTACCTGTAACAGAAGCCTTTAAGCCTTAGAGAGGCCATGCTCCTGTGGTGACCAGATAAGGTTTCCAAAAACAGCCCAAGAGAAAGGAAGCACTGTTAATGCATGGTGTTTTATGTGTTCTGATCTAAGTTTTTTTCTGTAGCCAAACATAGAGCTTTTAACATGAGCTACAATGATTACAGTAAAACCAATGAGAGAGCTTTGGAGTTTAACAAAATTAGCTTTAAAATATGCAAATTTGGTGAGTTTTTTGCAGTGGGTTTAGAAATAGCTGTCGGAATGTCCTTACAATTTGCAGTATGTTGTGGCATAATGAATTTGGTGCCACCACCAAATGTTAGATGCTGAGGCCCAGTTTTTTTGAAGAAATTTAGGTACTCAATCCTTTGAATGTAAAGGGGGCTTGGGATGAGAGTCAGCTGCCTAAGCTCACATGGCCAGAGTCCTTTCAGGTTCCTGATGGTACCAAATAATCTTCATTGGGCAGGCAGACATGACACGGTCCTGACATGCATGAATCCCATACTCTGCTGGAAAGGCCTCTGAGGATGACACCCTATGGGAAATCCAGTGAACTCTGAACATCCATGACAAGGCACATGAACCACTTTGTCAGGTTTTGGGGCAGTGTTTGCTGTGCACACAGAGATGCCAGTGTGGGCTCTATATGCTCAGCACTTGCTGGGGTGTTCCACAACCCACGGCATTTTGTGGGGAAAGACCATTACAGTGGTAACATGGATACAGACAGCATCCATGTCAAAATACACCATTTTTCAAGGGAGGAATATTTTTTTATTATTCTGATCTGTGAAACCTAAGTGAAAATTGAATCCCAAAATTATACTTTATTATGTGTTGATAAAGCACTGCGAAGATTTTCAATGCTTTATTAAAGGTTTTTAATATGCTTGATTGCATATATCCCAGCCAAAATCTTCTCCATCCTACATAGGTATTTATCTCAGCCAGCAGATTTTGTTTGCTCAGAACCAAATTAGAAAGTATTTAAAGCAGATAGCACATCTCTAAAAATATACTGAATTTACAATGAAGCTTTAACATTCTCTTGCTAAATTTCACACATCTGATTTGATTTCTGAAAAGAAAAGGTAAACACGGAAATTTTCTCCACTAGTTCTCATGCACTGCTTGCAACAATAAAAGAGGAATAATTCCTGTATTGCTACCATGTATTTCAAGTAGAGAACAAATGCTCATTCCCTTAACAGGCAAGGAAGTCAAGTTTCCAACTGCAGTTAATGTCGTGGTATTTATTGGTAATGTAAGCTCCTATGCAAATTGAATGGCTGCTGTTCAGACCCAGTTGAATACAACAGGGGAGGATGGAACCAAATTACTTCTGTCTATCTTAACAGGACTTTTTAATAAAATCTACTTTACACAGCCACGAATCTTGCCAGGTTAAATTCTCACTTTAGCCGTGTTCACATTCTTGTTAATTTATTTTAACTGCAGCACAGAAGGTTAGGGTAATAGGAAGATCTGTAAGTGGAATGGTTACAGTGAAACGTGCTGCCTGTATTTCAATAATTTTCCTTCCAAGTGACAGACCATTAAACCTCTAAATTGTTTCATTTGCTACTAAAAAAAGTCTTTGCTTAGTCTTTGAGTCCCAGGAACAAATCAAAGAAGCCTTAGAAGAAAATCAGCAGATTCTGTAAAAATAGAATGAATATGACATGTAGAGCTTGTACAATACTATAACTTTTGACTTTGTAGAAAATGAGATAATGCATCAAAAACAAAAACAAAATCTTTTTACAGAGATTGCAAATGTTTATTTCTCCCTTAATTTTAAAAAATAGTTGTTTCAAAATTCAGGTTTTACAAACTGTTCTAGTCACTACTTTAAAAAAAAAATCAATGTCTACATTAAATGTATTTGGTATCTTATACCAATTCCATTATTTTTTGCTAGTGAGCAACAGAATATAAAAAGGGTTTAAGCTTTAGTGTCAGACAGGTTTATCTTTATTTTTATCCCAGAATTCAATACAAAGAATGTTTTAAAATATTCATTTATCCAAAACTTTTAAGAAATTCTGTAAATCAGTTTATATGATATCTTCTCTTTTTTATACCTTTTTTCTCTTCACCTGATACACCTGGTAGCTCTTCACTTCTTCTCCATCTCTTGGTTGGTCCAACTACTGCAAGCACTCAAACTAGCTGTGAAGATAACAGGAATTGCTGCAACAATACAATACACTTCTCCCAAGTTATGTGCTTATAACCAAATGTTAGCAATACTCATCAGCTAAAGACTTAAAGCTGTCATTATGCCTTTGTGTTTGAGTACATTACACTCTCATATTTGTGTAATTTTTCTGTGTATTTATGGTGATGTCCCACTTGCTAAGAAATACAACTTTTTCTACTTCTATGAACATTAACGTTTGGTGAGAGAGCCCAAGCTGTCCAAGTGTGTTGGGGTTTTCACATTTCACACACAAGTCTGGCCTTTAAAAACTGCTAAGAACATACTCCTGGGCAAAAATGGACCCTGAGCTATCCACAACAGATCTAAACCAATGAAGGAAGAAAAGATGACTGTATGGCCTAATGTCTGTACTTGGGAGTATGAGAGATTTCAGGCAAGGGAAACAAAGAGTGACAGTGTGATAAAAGAAAATATATGCAGCAGATTTAAAATGGAGTTTTTAATTCATTGTAGGAAGAAACAGTATTTAAAATACCTGTTCCAGGCTGCAGAAGAAACTTTAAGCTATTATGTTAAAAACAAACAAACAAACAAACAAAAACCCAAAAAACCTACTTCCTATTCATGACAAAGTGGGGAAGTTTTAGCTTGTTTACAGTTTCAGAAATATCTCAAATTTATAGGATAACTTTAGTTATATCAATTTTTTTAAGAGAGCAGGGCCCTAAAAATGTAACAAGGCAGTAAAGCAGCTGTTAGAAAATATGATTATCTTTGTATTTAATACAGGATTCATTTTGATGCATGCATGCAATACACATAGGACTCCATTTCTTTCATAGAAAATGTGGTGCTTTCTACTGTCCATCGAGGCAGGTCTTGTGGATGGCATGTAGTGCCTTGGCTAGACATTGGCAAGGAATTTTTCAGGTACAATACAAATATAACATTGTTAAATATATGTTTTATTTAATCTTCTGTCATGACACCTGAAGCTATGGATGTTAATGAAACACTAAATCAACAGAGTACATAGAAGTAAAAGAATTGGCTTTTCCTTTTTTTCCTTCTTTATTTTTTAAAATTTTCTGTACAATATGAGTCAATTAAAGTTATGATGACTGAAAGAAAAAAAATTCCTTGTTTTTACAACGAAAAAGACATTCTTTCTTCTTATCATAAAGATCACTTGCTGCTCTTTGAAGTTAGTAATGCCCAAATGCTCAGCCCAAAGAGTGAGAGGAAAAAACCAAAGGGGCTGCAGATTTCAGCATTGATAGAAACTGTTTTGTCAAGAACAAAGTCCTCATTTCCTTAGTTGTACTTGCATTTTTTTTAATATAGACAAGTGATTAATGTGGCCAGTCTGACCAGCCTGGTCTTCAAGAGGTTGGATTCCTTGTATGCTTACCATAGAGCTGTCTGAACTGCTAAGGGTTGGGGGTTTGT
This sequence comes from Rhadina sibilatrix, assembly GCA_013400275.1. Lineage (NCBI taxonomy): Eukaryota > Metazoa > Chordata > Aves > Passeriformes > Phylloscopidae > Rhadina > Rhadina sibilatrix. Next base: position 8,704 of record VWYO01013474.1, read on the forward strand.
TTGTTTGTTTGTTTTCTTTTAAGTGGTGAAGCAACCACTAGCTAGTGCAGTGTGCCATTTTTCTAATCTATATAGACTGTATCATTTGTATGAGATCCTTATTATTTTGCTCTGTGAACCAATTTCATGAACCATGAAACCCAAGAGTCTGCAGATAGCCTAATCCACTTCCTCAGAGCAAAGCTGTGTTACTCAAACATATGTTCAAATATGTTACTGAATTTGAAAGGAGCATTTGAGGCACGTTGTTCCCAAATTAACCCCTCACCAGAAAAATACAGGATGGAATTATCAGTTAAGACAAGTTTCTACCAGCAGGATCACCATGTCCTACACTTCTGAAATATTTTTTTTTTTCAGAGTTTCGAGCATTTAATAGGAGCATCCTGATCAAGAGTGGTGCCCCACTACTCTTTCATGGCCTCCTGTGAAAGCAGGATCTCCACTCACTATTCTGATTTCAACAAAAGTGGCCATTGTGAGGTTGTATTGGATGGACATCCCATTCCCCTGAGAGGACACAGCCTTGGGGGAACCATCTCACGGGACCTGTAGCTGAAAGCAGAGGCTGCTGTGCACCTGGTCACCAGACCTGCTCCACCAGCCAGCTCATTCAGCTGGGCATGCTGCTCACAATGATAATGGTATTTAATCAACGTCTGCAGTTAGGCCCATGGAGATGTTCAGGAGTGTTGGGACCATTAATTTCCCCCCACGCACAGCATGGAAAATTTGTTCTGTAAATTATATGGCAAAACGACCTGACCAAGTTGTTGCCTACACTTTCCTTTTATGTAGCACCAGACTGGATGAGACAACATTTGTTAGTGCCCCAGTGAGCAGCCAGTCCTGTTAGGTGCTCCACCTTTTGCTTTCACACACCATGAGAAGTGAAGTGGGCAATGCATCATATTTGGGGAAAGAATATTATGCTCAGAATGAAATCATCCTTTCAGATTTTTATTTTAATATCAATTTTTGCTGCCCTAGGAAAAGATAATCAGACCGTGTAACCTGACTATTCACAATGCGAGTAGCATGGAGCCTTTCCTGCATGAAAGCTGTGCCATATCTTGGAAAAAAGACTCCCAACAAACTAATACCAGCTCACTAAGCAGAACTGTATTTATCTCACCAATAACACCTTCTTCATGATACACCATCTTCCTTTCCCCCTTGTAGCTTCATAGGGTTTGGAAAACATGTTTTGAAATACCGCTATGTGTGAAGCTTATTAAATTAGTCTGTTCCTTTCAGTAATAAAAAATAATAATTAAAAAAAAAAAAAGTAGATTAAAACTCAAGTCATTTCATGGTCTGAAAAGAGTGTCAATAAAAGTGAAATAATGTTTGTACAGTTTAGTAAGGTGGGTTAACCTTTCGAAGAACATAGCAAATGCTTTGTGGAAAAAGAAATTACATTCACATGTCCTCTTGGCTTCACAGAGGTAGTTTTCTAATATATCATGAAAGACCTGCAAATACATGTATTGAATAACAAGTATGCTGATAGTTGCCCTGTGGCAGGTTTAAGAAAGGCGACAGCCAGAGTACACAGCAGAATGGTTGCTGTGTCAGTTTTGACATCTGTTTTGGAAAAATTTTGTCTGTCTCTAAAGCAGTGTGATCCTCAGTGTACAGTCATTTTGGAAGTGTTAGCTAGTCCACGTTGTGCTGAGCACATTGATGCTTTGAAGTGTCAAAAGCTGCTCAAGATATTTTAGCAATATATAAGCCCATTTCCTTTGACAGAAGATTCAAGACAAGGCTGTGGGAGAGTGAAATTTCTTCTGGAAGATTACACCCATTTCTATATTAAGTGGCGGAAAATCTTCCAGTCTCTCTAGCCTGTGAAAATTATGATCTAAATTCTGAGTCTGCTTATATCCTTCCCCTGACTGGGCGGCTGAAGCTCAGGAATTGTCTCCACTGAAACAAACTGACTGTGGATGTAGATGAGGAAAGCTCTGGGCTTGAAAGAGCCTAGAAGAGTAACCAAAATGGGGAAGGCAGGGGAATGCGGTGCAGCATGAAGAACTTGATGCAGTTTAATCATTTTCCTACACACATTTGTTCTGTTCTCTGTAATAGCTTATTGTAATCTAAAATTCAGTTCATTATGAACGTATTTTTTTTCCATTCTGTTAATTTGAGAGACTTTTACAATTAGAATTCTTAAACCAAACTCATTTAATGTTCAAAAAGACAGAATTGTGTCTAATTAAAGATAACAGCAAATCAACCACATAAAACAATCACATGCTGTACTGAGTATGATTACAACAGCCAATGTGTTGAGCACTGTGAGATATATCCTCTGTTGCTGACGGGGAAATATGCTGTGTCTTCTCTGATATTGCAATTTCCCCCTGCCTTTGCTCAGGTAGCATTTATCCATTTTTTAAAATGCTGTCATCCTGCAGATTAGTTGCAGGCAACAAGGCTTTTCATAGTCTGGCTCTAATTCCCCATTATGATACACCACTGTGCCTTAGGCAAGCAATAGCAAAGATTTACTTTCTACCAGTCAATGCTGCACAGGCACCAGAGCCAATCCTTCTATCGACACTGCCTGCTTAAACAGCTATGGATGGTTCATCAACCCCCCCTGTGCTAACAGAGAACAGCACTCAGCTCTCATCATTACTTTTCTTCCCAGTTTTCTTCATCCTTCAGTTTTATTTTCCTTACTGAAGATTTTAGCAGGCCACAATGGAGCGTATCTGGTTAATAGGCAAGGCATAAAATAAGTTTGGAAACATGTTAATCAGTTTGAGAGAAATTTTTAGGTACTGAAATCACTGATTAACATCCAAACTTGTGCATAGGCAGAGACACACATTATCAGCATCAAACTAGATGTCAGTTTAAACCTGCTAACTGAACTCAAGCTCCCCTTCAAGAAAATCTTGGGATGTACAGGCAGATATTGAAAAATAAAAAGCCTTGAATTCAGTTGTTATAATTGGAATGACACTGAGAGTGTCTGGACTAAACTTTTTCCAGTCAAGATCCCACCATTAACCTTAAAGCCCAAGCTTAATCTCACTTTATATAAATTAAATGAGAATCTGGAGAGTCAGATAGTAGTCAAGAGGGTCTACTTTTGTCTTAAGATTGACCCTCATTTATGAGGTTGTGGGTACAGACTTTAACTGGCATAACAGGAATAGTGACACTAAAGTGTGAATTTTTTGAGAGTCAGTAACCTTCGTATTTCAGACCACTGCTACTAGCACAGAAATAAAATAATGAAACAAGGATACAGCTCATCTCTTGGAGGACTTAGCAATGTTTAGGATACTTTGGCCGCTGGCAGATGCTAACTAAGCTAGAATAGTAAACATAACCTTCAAGTGCTCCTCTTTGTAAGAAAGTATATATCTGCCCAGCCAAATCAGTTCAAAAGCCAAAGTATGGCTGAAGACATATAAGACTCCCATGCAAAGAAAATGCCTGTTCTCTTCTAAGAAGCAAAGCCACCTTTATTCTCACTTATAATGGACTTGTTCTGAACTTATGGGAGCATGAAAAAGAATTGCAAAACTCCCTTGCCAGTTTTGCTCACTTTCAGGGATTCTTGAGCTGTCAGAAGGGACAGAAACTTATTGTTCATGAGAATCAGGCCCACTGGATTTAACAGCACATAGTAATATTTGAAAACTGTTCAAGAATTAATAAACCTAATAAAATAAAGGTAATCATTAATTAGATTTGGAATATATCACACATCTCCCAGACCAAGGAACTTTTAATTAAAAATGAGTTTGCAGATTTCAGTTTTCCCTGTATGAAAAAGTTGTACACATTATTTTTATCTACAATTGTTCTTGGCAATCCATGCCAATCTGTAAATACTCTGGATTTTGTCCCAAAATCCTCCAGTAAATGACCTCATTAAAAATATAGCAGTATAGAATAAATTGGCAGAAAATGATTGCAGCTTCCAAAAGGCTTAATCTTTTAATATGCAAAATTACTTTAGTAACTGGGGGCCAAATGCAGATTTAGGTGGAGAGTCTCTTCTACTTAATAGAAATATTAGTATTTAATATCTGTTTGTGTCTAGATGTAGTCTGACTTATACTGTCAATTGACTTAACAAAGGTACTGCTAACGCATTTTTTTTCCAAAATGCATGTTTAAAATCTGTGAGGGTAATTTGAAAAAACTTGTTATTTTGCAGACATAGCCTTATTTTTGTAGCTACTTTTAATCATCAGGATATGTCTGGACATTTCTGAATCTCACAGTTTCAGAAACATGTGAAACACCATTAGTACCAGAGGTCCCAGGTCACATCTCTTTACAGAAAACAGAAGCAGACCAGTGTTGATTTCATTAACATTGCTCAGTGTGAGAACTTGGAACTAGAAATGTTATTATACATAACAAGGAAAAAAAGTAGATTTTTACTAAAAGTTAAGGACTAATTTTTCCTTAGAGTAGGAAGGATCACTATCATCCCAGTATTTCTGGTCTTCTGTTGCTCAGAGCACTAAGCAATTACATCTTCAGTGCAAACTGCTCAGAAATTCTGATGTTAGGAGAGCATTTAAAAGTGTTTTGTATCAAGTCAAATACCTTCTATTATTTTTATAGGTATAAAGGAAAGGATTTATTTTTAAAGACCACGATGAAAGCTTCATTTGGAAAATGTATGTTTACACCTTCAAACAGAAGTGCCTATAATTCTGATTATGTGAAATCATTTTTTTCTGCAATATTTATTCAGCGTTCTTGACAGTCACTTTAGCATCATCTGCTCAGCATTCCCATTACAGCCAATTATTTTAGTATGTCAGAGTAATACCCTGGAATCCCTTTGACATGGAGATCTCCCTGGGTTTGGGGACTGCTCTTGTTGCAAGGAGCTGATTTCATTAAGCAGGATGGACTAAGCTCTCAGTCCTGAAAACCCAATACAGTCTTGCTGTTACTTGCCATGGCAATCCCAAGGAAAACCCCAGGGGGCCCAACAGGAGCACCTGGTTTCCTGCCAGGGAGTGCATGGCTTCCTCCACACTCCAGCTTGGTGCTCTGGATTCAGCTGAAGGGGTTGAAGTTGACAGCCCATGTCCATGTAAAGGCCTGCTTGCTCTGGCACCTCATGTTGAAGGGACAGCCTGGACAGTTCCATGCTTGTTACCCAACATTCATTATATGACTTTGGGTAGCGCCGGTCTTGGCGTGCACAGGTGCTGATCCCCTGGTCTCAAAGGCTCTTCCTCTCCCTCCTCAACAGCACAGGGGGGAATGGATTAGTGCGAGGTGTGATGAAGCCACTGCAGCAGCAGGTTTACTCCTCAGCTGCATTTCTTAAATTTTCCCCTCAGACTCCTGTCACTCCTCTCACTTTATTAAAATTAAATCTGCTAAAAAATTGTTTTACTGTTAGTTCAGCTGAAAACTGAGCCCCGGTTTTAGAGTGCTTTAGTCAAGTTCATTCATGGTCACTTATCTTTCTTCATTTTGTTGGGTTTTTTTGGTGGGGGGGGTTTGGTTTTTTGGGTTTTTTTTTGTTTGGTTGGTTGTTTTTTTTGTTTGTTTTGTTTTGGGTTTTTTTGGTTGTTGTTGTGGGGGTTTTTTGTTGTTGTTGTTTTTTTGTTTTTGTTTTTGTTTTTTTTTTTTAACAACAACAAAAACTTATGTAATACACTCACCTTTCCTCCACACAGAGCAATAATCCTCCATTGCTCAAGGCAAGAACTATCCTCCTAGGTCCTCTTTCTCCACGTGAAACCCTGGACAGTACGGACATGCTTTGAAAGTTTAAATGTCAGTACTCTTCCTCAATGCCTGTTGCTGATCAGGAATGGCAAGAAGACATCTTCATGAATGCCAGACAGAAAGAGACAAGATACATTTGGGGTTTCTAAAAAGAGTGGCTATAACTGCACCACTTAGACTATCTGTCCCGTGATTATCTGCATGCCTTCCTACCCTCCCTGCCTCCCTCCCTTATCTTCCCAGTTTTCCTAGTCCATGAGACAGATGAATGAGCAACAAGTTTTTAGAGTAGCAAAGGCAGGAAAGAAAGACAGAAGGCTTGGAGGATGGTGCTAGCCCTTCAGAATATGACTGCCAAAAGTAATGGCCCACAGAGCATAGTCCCATCCCTTAAGACTTGTTGGTTTTTCCACCAAGTCTTTCCACCTTGCTGAAGGAGGGTTTACCTTCATCTTGAGTGTTGCCGATCCATGCTGAGTGGCAGAGGCAGCCTGGGCTCAGAGACTCATGGCAGAGTGTGAACATTACAGGTGGAGGGCAATGGGTGGGGCCAGAGCAAGGGAGGTGCAGCTCCCTATCCAAGAACACAGTTTTTAGGAAAAAAAAACAAAAACATGCCTTGTATGTGTATTGACTTTTTCATGGCATGTCCCAGGGGAGGTTGAGCCACAGCTGCTGTGCTGGGTGAGTGCCTGTCTGGATTGCATTTGCTCCACCACCTGTTGCAAGTGGGAAATCACATTGTCTATTGTAGAAGCAACGACAGACTTGACAGACTTTAATTGCAAGCAAATAAGCAAGGGTATGGCTGCAGCTCTGCTGGCTCTATTTTGACCAGCTGCAGCTCCATGAAGAGAATGCCCAGGGGAGAAGAGAGGTCCTAAGCCCTGGTAAGAGACTTTTCAGTAAAAGCAGAAGAGAAAATTCATTGTTTGCCCATAGAGATTAAGGATAAGGAAGTAAATAAATAAATACAATAGCTCTCCTTTAATTATTTTCTTCTAGCAAAGAGATAAATCTGAGCTCCTGTTTTAGTTCAGAGGATTGCAGTTTATTTCTAGATGCTGAAATTTATACAGAAATCAACAGGTTTTCCTGTCTAAATAAAACATGGGAGAAAAAGCTGCAAGCACACAGTTGCCTTAGAAATCTTGTATGTATGTTGCAGTGAAGATGGGAGAAAAACAGCTACTCTTGCTGAACACGTCACTGAATAATCTGCTCCGTTACCATGATAGCCACACTGCTACCTTGAAAGAAATCGTGCTTGTGTTAATGTGGCATGATGGATGAAAAAAATAACCTTGGATCCACAAGGAGCTGGAGAAAGAACTAATCAATCATGTTCTGTTTCGTTCTCTCTAAACAACTATTGTTGCTGATAACAGGTAAGTAAATAGAATTTATTATCCCAGTGGAGGAAAGCTGAATTAGTTGCCTGATGATAAGCTTCCACAGTGTGAGCAAATTGCCTGTTTGCAGACACTCCAAGCTCGAGGGAATGTGTAAGGTCAGAGGTATTCTTTCTGATGAAACAGTGCACTTGGTTTTAAAGGCTGTGCAGCTGGTGATCCTCACCCAGCAGGGAGTCACAGGCTGCATTTTGAGACCGCCCTCGCTTGCAAACTTGGCTCGGCAGCACCAGTGCTCTTTATGTGGCCAGGCATTCCCTGTCCAGGAACCCCGGATAAGGCTTCACAAATGTGGGGCACAAACTTTTCTGAGAAAATCTAATGCTGTATACAATGGAAAAAACTTCTGCAAGATGCCATATGGGGAATGAATCCATTTGGCCTGGAGAAACGGGGCTTGGGTGCTCATGTGATGGATTGAGTAACTATGGGTGTGAGTGTGAATGTGGGCTGGGGGAGTCTATCTCAGCTCACATACTTGCCACTGGCCAGATCTGACAGCAGGTCCAGAGCTATGCAATCTTCACATCCTGAAAGTTTCATGAAAATATACTGTAATACAGGTCTAAAGGCCATCTTAGTGCTTCCTCCAAGGGGAAGGCTGCTCTGAAATTATACCCCTTATATGTATATATACCACATAAAGTAAAAAACAACCGAGTTGCTCACTTAAAACAAGTAAACAAACAAACAAACAACAACAAAAAAACCACAGTGAAGATGAGGTAGTTCACAAATTCAGAAATCCCTGTAGGAACTGTCACTACAAGAATTTTATGAGTGATTAGTTGCTCATCAAGTTATTCCTCCCTCCTGCTTTTCCTCAGATAGTTCCCCTGTTAACCTACTACAGCTCTATAAATACATTTAATTACTGTGGAGCAAAATAAAAAGTCTGCTACAGAAATGTGCTTTACAAGAGCAGCAAAAAATTTGAAGACTCATTGCCCTGTGTGTGGGATCAGGCAAAGGTCATGTGGACGAAATATAACATGATCACCTAATTAAACTCTCACAGAGAGCACACACATGGAGAATGTTCTGAGTCTCTGTTAACTCCACATGCTTTTCTTAAACTTTGAGTGTTTTGCTCTGAAGTACTTTTTTTCTTCTTTTCCCCTTCATAAAAAGGCTCATTTGGAATTGTCCTGGAGGGCTTAATGATTTCTTCACAAAACAGGCATGCCTCATTTGAACTTTAGCAGCAGCATTGTTTATACCCACAAGTACAGCATAAATCTTGGCTTCCTGATCACTTTTGCTTCTGGAATAGTGGGAGGTTGTGCTAGACTGCAAGCCAGTCATTCAGAAATGAGAGAAGGTGAGATTCACACGTTGTTATTGGGTATCTTAGATATTGACCAACAGCAGAAGGGTGGAGGTGCTCCTAGGATCAACCTGACTTCCTGGAGGGCAGAAAACTCCAGTGGCTACAGACTGGTTGCCTCCATAAATCTCTCTCTTCTCCCTCTTACCACATAATTTGGTCTTTTATCCATCTAGACCACACACCCCAGTGTCCCAATATTTATCCTATGTGCATTTTTTCTGCCTCTCTAGTTGCACTCTAGTCCTCTTTTCCCACAAATGGACCCTCCCTCAGCCTTGATATTTGCTCAGATGCACCTCTTTTAACACTCACTCTTACCTTCAATCCCAGGCAGGTGTGGTGCCCCAGGAGAACTTGCCACTAGAGGATTTGTTGATGTAAGAAAAATGCTTTTATTATACGGTGAGAAAGGCTTCTCTCTTATGGATCCTTGCAGCAACATGTCAATATCTCCTAGGTTCTGTTACTCCATTGGTTTGTTAAGATGATGTAAGTTTATATCACCTTAGTTCAGCCCCTCTTTTCCATGTATGTATGTTCCCCAAAACGTCCTCCCTTCCTTCAGTCCTCATTGGTTTCTGTATCCCTGCCTATCTATCCTGGCATCCTCTATTGGTTGTTTGTTACCTTTATCCCACCCTGTGCCCTCAGACGAGTGGTCTGATGCTCTGCTCCATCCTCACTTGCCCTGTACTTAAACCTATACCCTCTGTGATTCTTGGTCTTTCTGTCCCTGGAGCCCTCCAGCAGAACTTCAATAAACTCCACTGGAACCCCACACGAGACCCTTCTGCCTCTCATTCCCCCACTTTTACCTCTTGTGTGTGACTGTGTGGACAGAGCCCTTGCTTGTGTGCCTGCCCAAGCCACTTCCTGTAAGGAGACACTTTTGGGAAGGTTGTAGCATTCACCATCAGCGCATGATGCCACAGCAGGCAGGAGTTTCTGCCCCTTCAGCTGGCAGGAGCCCCCACAGCAAGATGATGAGCTTCCTGCTTACAGGGTTTTGACTTGAACACAGCCTCACCTGACTGTGGAGTAAGCTGGCTGCAGGCAGCATTTCAGAAGATGAGTGGCCTCCCCCAAAGCTGTGACAAGGACAGTGAAATAATTCACTTGACAAGTGAGTCAAAAGAATGGTTAATGGTGGGGCCAGTCCCCTGCCTATTGGAGAAAATTATTATATGATCATAATATTTCTTAAAATGAACAGTAAAGTAGATTCTATCCTCATCCCATCCACCAAAGCTGTTCTGTTGAAAAACTCTGGATGGGGGAAAAAGTCACCAGGCAGAAGATTTT
>VWYO01013474.1:18528-36382 GCA_013400275.1 Rhadina sibilatrix
CATGGGTTGCTGTCCTGCAGTTACGGTGCAAGGCAGAAAATCTGGCTGTTGGATGGGATGGAGTCTGTGTCATTGTGGGGATGGCTCTCCATTCTGCCTAGTGCAGCAAACCTCTGCTAGCAAGAGGACAAAACTCTTTGGAGAGGAAATAATGGCAAGCGTTTATTCTGCTTCTCCCACAACCCTTTTGCAAAGAAAATGTTTATTGGGGTTCCCAATACCTCTGAGGATGTCCAGCACCTCACAGAAAATGGCTTAAATCAATAGCAAGATGGCTCTTCAGAGGTGTTTTGTAAAGTAAAAGGTTTAATAATGACAAAAAATAATAAACATCATAGAACAAAGAAAAAGCCAAGCACAGGTGTCAGAGAAACCTCTGACACCTTGCTAAAAACATTCCAAAAATCCCAGAGCACCTCTATGCTGTCTCTTTAGTACTTGATAGTTTAGGTGGACTATTTGACCCCTTGCCCAATGAAATCGGCGACAGATTTTGAGGTACTCTTCCCAAGCCCAATCAGTGCTCCTGTGCTGGAACCAAGCCAGCCACAATGAGAAGGCTATGGAAAATCCTAGTTTAACTTCCTTACATCTTCCGAGGTAAGATGAAACCCTTTCCTTTATACAGAAAACACCTGCTCAGGTGTAGAAGTGCATTCCTGCAAATGTTCTCTATTCAAATGCCCAGTGTACCTTCTAGGACACCTAGATAACCTCCATACCCTTGAAATGGAGGTGTCCTGGCCACATTTGCAGACCAGTATTTGCAGAGGTAATGCCTTGTACGACTATCTCACTGGAGGAGATCCAAGCTTGGCTGGAAGCAAGCCTTTTGTGATTCCCATCCTCACAGAGCCACATAATAGAAGAGGACTGTGATCCAAAAGCTAAGCTTTCATTAATGCCAGAATGAAACTCATATATAAATAGAATGTGAACCAGGTCATTCTTGCCAATCCAAGTTTGTAGACAGTCTGAAATAACAGCTCTGAGCAGTATATAAACTGTTCCCATTCTTCTCAATGTGGTGCTAACTAGGAAATCTAATTATCACAATTTAAATGTCAGCATCATTAAATATTTTGCTACTGAATACTCTAACAGAAACATCCAGCTAATATGCTCTTATTACATTCCCAAACCACCTCCCGTATTTTTCACCATGTGCCAGATGTACCACCTGTCCTCTGCCCAGTCACCAAAACCTCCAGATTCCTCCCTACAATTTTGACAACAAAGTTATTTAGCATTGTCAATCTGACAGCCTGGGATACATTTGAAAAGCTTAGGAGAAGGTAAATAAAATTTGGTGTTGAAATGAAGACAGCAAGGAATCCTTTGCATGCAGTAATACAAATTTAATTGAATATAATACTGATTTTAATATTCTTTTTTACATGCAGTTTGACACAGTAAGATGTTCATGATTGCATTCATCTGGATCTGATGGCATTTCAGACAGTTTCATTCCAGCTTGTTGAGGAGCTGGTAACAAAGATGTTGGCTAGAAAGATGAGGCAACATGTAAGGGTAACTATTTGTCAGAAGAACAGTTGCTGCTGGTTCCTCAACGCTGTTCTCTGATTATTGCATATGCTGTGCCAGAGGCCATATTGAGCAAATGGCTGTTAAAATTTTGCAAATAAACTCGTGATTTATTTCACTATTCATCCAAAGCTTTTTCTTTTTTATTTCCCTGTTGAAGATAAGAACCTTTGTTTGAAACACTTGAATCAAATGGTTGTTTGAAATAAAAATTGAATTTTCAGACTTGCTCACAACAAAATCATAGAATCATTAAGGTTGGAAAAGATCTTGAAGATCATTGAGTCCAACTGTTAAAACAGCATTGCTAAGCCCACCACTAAACCACGTCCCCAAGTGCCACATTTACACACCTTTTAAACACCTCCAGGGAGGTGACCACCACTTCCCTGGGCAGCCTGTTCCAATGCCAAACACTTTTCGTGAAGTTTTCCTAAACCTCCCCAACTTGAGGTTATTTATTCTTTTCCTTTTGATTAATATTTGGGAGAAGAGCCTGACAACCACCTCATTACACTTCCTTTCTCTTAGTTGTAGAGGAAAATGAGGTCTTGTGAGGCTCCTTTTCTCCAGGCTAAACATCCCCAGCTCCCTCAGCCACTTATCACAGGTCTTGTGCTTCAGACCCTTCTCCAGCTTCCTTGCCCTTCTCTGGGCACATTCATGCACATCATCAGCCCTCCTGAACTGAGGGGCCCAGAACTGACACAGGATTTGAGGTGTGGCCTCACCAGTGCCGAGTACAAGGGGACAATGACTGCCCTGCCCTGCTGGCCACACTATTGCTGATACAGCCAGGGTGCCATTGGCCTTCTTGGCCACCTGAGCACACACTGGCTCATGGCCAGCTGCTGCTGACCAGCTCCCCAAGGTCCTTTTCCCCCAGGCAGCTTTCCAGCCACTCTGTCCCCAGCCTGTGGTTCTGCAGGGGTTGCAGGACCCAGCACTTGGTCTTGATAGAAGGACAATGAAGCTGGTGAAGGTGTGAACACCCATCTACATCCATGGGAAGTCAGTTGCTCCACAAGAATGTTGTAGGAAACAGTCTCAAAGGCTTTACAAAAGTCTAGGTAGACAATATCCACAGCCTTCCCCTCATCCACTAAGCAGGTCATCTCTTCATAGAAGGAGACTGGGTTAGGCAATCAGGACCTGTGTTTCACAAACCCCTGCTGGCTGGGCCTGATCCCCTGGTGATCCTGCATGTGTCATGACATTTATGATGGTCTGCCTCATGAGCCTCTACAGCACCCAAATCAGACTGACAGACTGCCACGCCTCTAGCAGCAAGCCTGTAATGACCTGGAGTTTGTGTGCTCAAAGTGTGGACAAAAATTATTATCATGAAATGCACATTCTATGCGTGAAAAAATGGAGAGATGAAGAGATGGACTGATGTGAAACTGCCATAGTATGGCTCTGAGCTGCTGAAGAGTTGTATTCCCTTGAAAATTCTCTGGCTGGAAGTGCACAATTCTGGCCTTTCTATCTGCTGCCTTGCCCAAAGGGTGCCCATGCATGGCAGCTCGTGTGCCAAAGCAGGTCCTGTGACTGGAGCAGGCTGAGCTCCCACACAGCTCCTGAACATGTCTGTAGCCAGTAAGTGAATGGTTCTGCCCGTGACACAAGCTGACATCTGTCCTAGGCAGATCTGGTCCCAGATATAACATTGGTCAATAGGAGAGACAGATCCAGAAGCAGCAGCCAAGGCTACTTAAGGAAAGGCATAGACACCTAAATTTGGCTGCTGACAGAGGAATATGTCCAAAGTAAGAATTGCAGCTTGAAGTATCTATGATCAGAGCACGCATCCTCATGGGTCCTCACTGTCCACCATAGGTATCTTGCATTGTGAGCCATTACTTCTCTGAGTGGTTGCCCCTGCTTCTCTGAGTGATGGCAATGTCCTTAAAATAACAAAACATATTATAGAATTAGTCTCTTGAGATCATGGGTTTGAGGTAAGACTATGAGCTAGAGTTGCAGTCCTGACAAGAAAGACTGTATCTGAACTCCTGATGGTAAAACATATTTAATGTGAATTACACTAGACTTCAGAGATGGCAACAGTTGATGACACTTTAGACTGATTCTCCAGTGTCTCTGGCATCAATAGATTAATAAACAACTGCCCCAAGAACTGTGAAAATGGAACAAAATGAACAACCAAGTCTCTGAACTATAGCTTTCTTTACAGATGTTCGGGTGAGACACGGGTTACAAAATATGTCTCCCCTATGATGTCATCTTGGACAGGAAGATAAAAGAGAGCTTCATATGTCAAGGCAGCTGTACTAACCACATTCTCTCTGTCCTTTAGGTAGTATCACTGCTGCCAAAATCAAATGGAATGCTTCGTAGCTGCAAATCAGGAAACACGAGTGTTCTCAGAATAATCTCTAGGTGAGATTCAAGTTGCAATTCCCTTTAAAATGTAGACCACTGCAGTCTGTGTAGCTGTTTCAAAGTTTTCCAACTCAACCATTTGCTCGAAAAAGGGAAAGCAGAGTTTTCAGTGGTACCCACTGCAGACTTCAAATGGATGCTAATTGTGATTTTGGAAACAACTAATCAATGAGCACATTAGCATAGGGGCTTTATCTCCCATATAGCTGGCATATAACTTCAAAAATATTTGGTACTCCAGAGAAGTCTTCTGTTCACTCAGGTTGATCAGCTAAACACCTCCATTTCCGAACTTGGTGTCTCAACCAAAAAAGTATAGTGTGGGCTACTGCTTGTTTTAGGCTATCTCCAAGAGCTAATTATAGTTCTTTGGATGCAGCTTTGCCATCACTTTTGGAATGATACACCAATGGAAAAGAAAAAAAAAAATATAGCCAGTCCACAGAGACCAAAGATCTCTGGTGAGGAACTTGGTGAGGAACCATAAGAGAACAATTCAAATGGAAGCAGTGTTGGATTTCTAACGGTGTTTTGTTCTTGTTATGTCTTTTCATCTCTTTCCAGTCTGCTGATGCTCAGAGCAGAGAGTGTGTGGTCTCATTACAGCCATCCAGAAGGAGAGAATTAGTGGTCTGCTCCATGACAAGATTAAAGAAAACAGACTTGTAAAATATATAAAAGTTTAGTTGGATGTGAGCATTGTCAGTGGGAATGAAAACCAACCTAAATTTTAAAGTACTATTTGAAAAGCTACTCATTCATAGAGGGAAAAATTAGAAAAATAACCAGATATTGTGTAGTGGATCAGATCTTAAGCCTCTCTAGGGAAAAACAGTCTCCAGAGGTGAGTGGAATCTTAGCTCCCGGAGCAAGTCTGCGGCAGGATCTGGAGCTCATCTGTGAGTCTCACAGGATGGTGCTGGCTGGAAGTGCCGCGTTTCCAAGCAGGCAATGCTTTATTGTGTGCCATACTGCAAATACTTCTGCTGTTCTGATCTTACCAGACTGTGAACTATTTTCTTTCTTGCTCCTGGGAGATCTCACAAAGGAAAATTATAAACAAACAAACAAAACCCTTCTCTTTGTTCCTGTGTCCTCTGACTGTTCAGTGAAGTTCTCCTGTGAAGAAGAGGCCTGAACTGGAGCTGAATGGGCAAGCTGAGCTGAATAAATACATTTCGATGAGCTGAGATCTCAGAAGTCCTCAGTGGTAGAAAGTGCATTGATATAGATCCATCAAAGCATTTAAAAACTATGTTCAAGGCTCTTAGTACTGGTGATATTTGACCTATAATGAAAGTAATTTACTTGGCATCATCCCTTCCAGAAAGAAAACACACTAATGGCTTATTATTTGATAAGTGATTTCAGTGGAAACATTTCTCATTCTTGAATAAGGTTTTCATCCATAAAGTGAGTAATAAATCAATGGTAGAGATCTTTGCTAAAGTAAAAAAGTATTTGGAGACTCTTTGAAAAGTCCTTCCCACGGCTCAGATAGTTTGCATAAAGCAACACGATGAGGTTTCCACTTTGAAAACTATTTTCACTGAAAATAGGAGAAATTTTTAACCAAGAAAGTATTTTTACCTGGTATAGCTTTGCTTTAATAAATTATTTCTCCCTGCAAATGGTCTACTAATCAAAATAAAAAATGAATGTACTTTTTATTCTACCCATGTATGCTATTGTAATTGTACTTTGTTCAGCCACTATAAAAGGGACTTCTTTTTTTCCTCAATTGTCTTTCTATTTGAATAAACATATAAAGAAAATATGTAATACAAAACATATTTTGGGAAAAAATTGCTTAAATGTAGAAATTAGAAGGACTAATAGGGTCACTGCATTATTTATTTTGTAAGGAGCAAAAAATTCTGGCCAGGAAGTAGCTGAGTCATATTAACCTCTGCCAGCCTGAAAGCTGGAGACACTTAGAGATGATTGTAGGCAGCTCTAAAGCTACCCCAGGTAACTGCAGCACAGAACTGGATGAGGTCAACTTTAGCAAAAGGAAAAGCACATAATGTCTGGACAGATGAGGGTTTGCAATGGCTATTCATTGGTCTTTGAAAAAAAAAAAATCCAAAAAACTTCATGTTTGTGTTTACCAGCAGTACCAGAGTTCACTGGTGGATTTTTTTTTATGAAAACATAGTTCTTAAATAATCATTGTAAATTTTTCAAAGAAAGCCATTTTGAAAAAAATGAACAGTAACATTTGTAATAGCTAAGGAACAACAGAAACCTCTTAGGTACCTCACAGTATTCACCTAAACTGCTAGTAAAGAAGATTCAGATGTATTTTCTTTATTTTACTAATTCACTTTTCTTTCTTAACAAATGCTATTTTATTATCATTTTTACATGATTGAATTAATCAAGACTAGTGAGAATAGCCCTATTTCTATTCAGAAAAGGAAAAAAAAAAAGAACCAACCACATGAATCATCATCATCCTGGTAAAAGTTAGATGTGCTGTTTGCTTAATAGGCAGAGAAGATAAAGTTTTCCATTTTACAGAAAGCACAAACTGTGTTTGGAAACGTTCCTTATCTCTCCATGTCCTAAATACCAATGTGGAAATTGAGAAATGGCCCCTCCTATCACACCCATATGGGAGGTGATCTGCAGGATGCATTTGGTTGTGCCAAGCCGTTCCTGCTACTCTTAAATCCTGAAAGATTATTGTTCAAAGGAAACTGGAGGCATCCAAACCCATGCCTCACGTCCTGGAGGTTTTAGAGTTTTCCATGGGATTAATTATTTACTGGGACCTAGTTTGGGTCTGGAGTACAGTGAGGGAAATTGCATTTGAGTCTGACAGCACAATATTCACTTCTCCCAAGTCTGAACTCGGCCATCAGTGTCTGCATCAGCCGCATCAGCCAGTCACCAACTGGAACAAAATTTGAAATACTTTAGGAGCAATTGCTGATGGTTTTCTGCCTAGAAGTAAGATAAAACAATTCTGAGGCACTCTTTTAATTCTGAAATGTTAATGTTTTCTAGACCAAAATACAGTTAAACTGAGAGACAGATAAAAATGGACAATAAATTATCCTATTTTATTTTCTTGTCTTTTATGATAGCATTTTCTAGAAATATGTTTGTAGGATTGAGATTATAAATCTACAGTTTTAATTATAGAATTCTAAAGTTAAGAATATTGAGTCTATGCTGTCAAATCTTTAATTCTGAAATGTTCCTCCCCTGTTAATAACAGAATGATTTTGTCAAGGAATGCCATTGATTTTTTTTTTTTCAGTTTTGCATTTCATTCATGACCACTTTAATTCTTCAGAAAAAAAAAGCTATTTCTGCAACAACAAAATTTTTTGGAGAGTTGAACTTCTACCTACTTTTACTGCAACATCCTTCTCACTTCATGGTAACACTATTCCATAGGATTTTCTCTCTGTGTAGTGACTTACTTTAAAAAGGATTATGGACAGAAAAATCATGCAATTCTTACAAATCTCTGGCATTGATGAAGAATGCTTTAATGCAATATAAATGGAGAGTTTTGTGTAAGACTTTGGAAAAATTATCCTATTTAGGCTGCAACAGTCCATAGCATCACAAATTCATCTTCCTTCTCATGGAAAGCCCCTCAGCTGCTTGAACTCTGCCTCAGTCCTTATCTTATATTACGGTAACTGTTGGTAGTCAGTATACATTAGCCATTTTCCTTCTGTTTATTATAAATCTGAATTAAAATCTCAAATCCTGTTACAATAACCTGCTTTATTAACTTTACTGTAGGCATGAAATCTAGTTCATGATGTTCTAATAGAGGGGAGCACTTAATGGTTGCATATACAAGTAATTTCATTCTTTTAGATCCTTTACTGAGCAAGGTGCTTGAGGATTAAAATTGCCCATAATGTTATCTAAAGAATGTAAAACATATTAAAAAACTTTCATAAACAACATAAAAATCTGCACGTTTCTCTTATCAAGATAAAAGGTCACGGAGTAAACGTGAACTGACAAGTTTGACTCTAATACTAAACTTTGAAGGCACAGTACATCCTCTGAAGTGGCACAGTCACAGGCTTATCAGAGAAAAAGTGATACATAAACCACACGACTTATCTTCTTCCCAAACTGCTGATCACACTTTTCAGTGCTTTCTAGTTTCCTGCACAGGAGACAGGCTCTGCTCCCTGTCAGGGCAGATCATGGGGCCTCCACCAAAATCAGCACCACACACCCCTTTACACTACCCATGACTCTGGCATACGGCATGTATGACATGGGATGGCAGGTGTGCTTGCAAGCAGTTTGGAAAGGTTTTTAAAATATAAATTCATTTGTGAATAACAGACTGACGAAACAAGCCTTAACTGCCGCAAGCAAGGCAAGGCAGCCTGCTACATTCCGTGTGTAAGGTGTAGTGTAGTGGGACTGGCTGCCATAAATAATTCATAGAAAAAGTTACGGCTTTCGTTAAAATAATATATATATGGCAATGCATATTCATTTTTATTCAAGGATTTTATATACTCTCTAGTCTGCATACCAGTAACACTCAGAAGTCAGAAAACATATGACTCTTCCTGCATTGCTAATATCCTAGAATACAAGCCTTCTGCTCTTTATATGCTCTTTTCAGTTGTCTCACTGGAGTGATGACCACAAGAAATAACCATTCAGTCTCACCCATAAACCCCACACTATTTACAGGTAGGGTTTTGCTGTTACTTTAGAAATATTTTTATGCCTAGTCTCCACATTAATATCCATGCTAGAAGTCATAATTGAAGCTAGTTGCTGTCTTCTGTTGGGCCAAGGCTCCAAAGAGAACAAGCAGTATCCTTTGCTTACGGCTTCATTGTCTTTCCAGCAACACTTGAAAAATTAGGCCCTCAGGTACAAAGAGCTATTTTCCTCCACTCATATGATTAAGAATGATGCCACGGGTGTTAAAGAATTACTAAACTTAGACATATCCATTCTCCTGCTTTTGCAGTTGTATGTATTTGATTTTAGTGTGTGGAGTTAATAAATTGTATAAAAACAGTTAAATACTTCAACATATTTGCAGCTATTGAGTCTAATTGATGCTATTCTGTATTTCTTAATGCATTACCTATTGTTTACAGGATCTATTTCATCTTTCAGCTCATTTGAAGTCTTTTGTTTTTTAAGTAGGGCCCTCATGAATGTTATTTTTTTTTTACTGTAATAAATAACAAGTCCATTTGAGGTCCTATTTTAATCATTAGTTTTGGTTTTTTTAGTTAAAATTGAAAATGAGATTAAAACCAGATTTCATGTGGATACTCACCCAAGATAAACATTATTTCACCAAGGAATTACCATCTTCTCTCTTTCAGCCACTATTGTGAAAGGGCTGAACTGATTTTCGGGATTTTTTTAATGATCTACATACCACTTGTCTTGTGATAACTTTTGCAGCTGTCAGGAAGTTTAACCCTTCCTCTCCAGAATCTGAAATCTGTGGTCTAATGAGGGATAATAGTATGGTTTGAAAATACATTTAAGTTCATTAAACAGTTCTGCTTGAAGCATTTTTTTTTTATTTTTGCATAATACATGCCCTGCAGATTATGAATCTTAAGTATGTGCGATGATTCTTTTCCAATCAATCCATGATCCATGCTGCTAAATCACATACAATAATCAAAATGGTTTTAATAGTAACTGTCACAGAAACTCTAAGTGTCATTGAGGAATGACACAGCCATAATATAAAGGATGTCAGGAAGCACCTTTACAAATTTTCTGCTCCTCAGAATGTTTTCAGTTCACTTGTCATCTTTAGTTTTTCAACTATAAAAGACAAAGCTTTAAAAGAAAACAGTGAAAAGGCAGCTACACAAGCATGCTCTGCTTAATATCTTCTTAGGCTTCTGGCAGCTCACATCAAAATAAACCCAGCCTCACCTACAGCTGGACCTGGCTTTCCACATCCATCCTAGCCCACCTATGCCAGCAGAGGCAGTGCCCATCTGACTGAAGGCTGTCCTCTGATGGCCACCCAGTGGGAGATGTGGCCAGGAACTGTGAGAGGGAGAGCACAGGCTCAGTGGAGCAGGGCAAGCCCCACAAATCACAGCACCTCTCTTGGAACTAGCTCTGATTCCCAGCTATAGAAAGGTGCAATCATAAGCCCCTACTACTCCACATTGTCAATAAAAACAAAAAACATAGAAAGAAAAGCAAGAGAGAAGAAGAAGAAAAAAAACCCAAACAACAAGGGAATATGCAGCTGGCAAAATTTGTAAGATTTCAATCTGTAGGCTCATCCCAAACTCCTGAGGATCAGAATCCTTCTACCTCTCCTCCCTCTCCCTATATGTCAAAGCTTACCTCCCACTTCTGAGAGCTATGTACCCTTCCCAACTCAGCCCTTGGCACAAACCAGGTGCACGAGAAGACAGAAATGTGGAAGCTGCCATGCTGTGCTTTGGATATGAGTCTTTAGCATTGCAATGGAGTGGCAAGAGGCAGTGGCCTATAGTGGATATGCCAAATAATATTCCAAATAAGTATTCATCTGTCTTTAACTATGAGGCACCTGTTCGTTCAGAGGATTAAGGCATATGTTTGTATCCCCCTGCGTTGCTAGACTTCTTCTGTGAGTGTTGGCACAGAAATGCAGGCTAGAATTTTCACCTTCAGATTGGAGCTATTTTTGTTGTATCAGTGAAAAAGCCCAAATTACAAACAGCCAGCTAAGAGAAGCATAATTTCCACCATCAAATTAAAAAAGGTTTAGTCAGACATGACAAAAAGCATTTTATGTGAGCTTCATGAACATATCAGAAGAAAGGATGGATTTTCAACAAACTGAAAAGGGACACATTAAAAGCAAATGTAATGAGGCTTAGCTGCTCTGGTACTGTATAGCATCCTGAAGGGATTTTTCATGTCACTGGGGTAGAGAGCAGTGCTTCTTTTGAAGCATTTCCCTAGACAGCCTCAGGAAATCAAGCTGTGACACACATCTGGATAGCTCTGTACACAAATGGCATTGCATTTAGAGATGGAGTTGGCACAGAAAAAACCGTAGTCTACGCACCATTACGCATTTCTGCAAATTCTCAGTTCAACAAGAACCATAAGTAGACTGAACAACTTCGTCAGCAAGTGAATATTTTTTCTATTCCACAGACCATCAGACAAAAAACCCTTACCTGGAGAACCATCTACAGGACAGTGGGCTGATGGTTCACCATTTTGAAAAAGATGTCAAATCACAACTCTTCAACAAAGCACAGTAGGAAATGTGAAACATAATAGCATGGCATGATCCACTGTTTGCATTAAAATAATAGGTGTGGAAGATTAATACATTCAGAGAAATAAGAATAGCTTAAAAATTCATCAGACTGGAAGCATTTAAGCAGCTGAAAGGGTTATTCATACAAATTAGATGTTTCTTTACTGTTTATCCCTAAAGGAAGAAAGGTTTCATAACTTTGTGGGAGAAGCTGAATTGCTCCAAGGCTGCAATACACATCTTTTTCAGTCTGTTTTGCGAGAGGAGGTCTAATTGACAACAGGATGGGACTCCAGCCTGCTTTATGGAAGACTGATTTAAGTGCTGTAGGTTATATAGTGTTGCAGTCAGATAAGACTGCTCCTTGCAGGAAGCCAAAGTTCACAGAGTTCAAGGGTTGCTTCAAGTCGACATTATTTTTACAAATTGGAGAAAAATCTGTTTGTTAAAATAGATTTTTTTTTTTTTCCCCACTGAAACACAGAAGGACAAGATAGTTAGAAGCTGTCTTCCTGTTTGGGAGATCTTTTTCTGGGCTTTTCAGGGTTGGAAAGAAAAAAAGTCATTTGTTCTTGGCTACCTTTCTGGGGCCACACGCATACTCTGCCTGTCCAGTTGCCTGCTTGGTTTGTACTTCTTTCCACCCACAAGCTAATGCAAAGCTTCAACCAAATCAATGCCCCATTTGCTGGTTTTGCAACCAATTTCCAGTGTAATCCCTCTAGCCACATGGCTGAGCTTCCAATCCAGCCTTCCTATATTGTGTTGCACCTTGGGCGGTGGCTTGTCTTGTTTCAATTACCACTAAATAAATGAGGTTTTAATTCCTCTTTCATTTCATCTGAAAGAAAGACAATCAGCATGCCCTTCCATTTCAGTGTGGTCTGGGATTGTCCAGACTTCACACTTGCAGGCAGCCACCAGTTCTGTCCAAAAACACAATATGCCTCTTGCATATTTACGTCAACCAGACCAAGGACAGATGTTTCTCTGGTTTTACTGCACTTTTGGCCTGGACTGATGAGCCATTATAAGGCAGAATGGCCAATCTGCAGTACTTCCATCTCCTTCACTTTGACACAGCTTTCTGATTGAAAATCATCTAGTTTGTTTTAATTTGAAACACGGGAGTGTACGTGTGCCATCCCAAACTTTGAACAGAAGTATTTTCATTTCAAACGAAAAAATATACATACTTGGCAGCACTAACTGGGAGATCCATGTGGACTTATTTAATTTTTCAGATTAACTCAGAAATAAATTTGATGGCAATGGATGAAAAAAGCCCTCTTTATTTTACAAGCATAATATGGTTTTAATATGCTGGCATGTTGTTAATGATGCGTAACATATTTCCGTTCATCAAAGTCAGAAAATGGAATTGCAGTGGAGCCATTTGCTGTTTTCTCATTGAGAAGCAGGAAGAATGTGCTCTGTGTGGTATCTGAATTACTCACAGAATCATAGAATGGCTGAGGTTGGAAAGGACCTCTGGAGGTCACCTTGTCCAACCCCCCTTCTCAAGCAGGGACACCTACAGCACATTGCCCAAGGCCCTGTCCAGATGGCTTTTAAATATTTTCAGGGAGGGAGACTCCACAACTTCTCTGGGCAACCTGTGCCCCGAGTCAAACCTGTGTTTGACTGCCATCACTGTAAAAAATATGGGGGTTTTGTGTTCAGATGCAATTTTTTGTGATTTAATTCATGCCAGCTGCCTCTTCTCCTGGCACTGAGAATCACTGAAGAGAGCTGTCTGTCTCATCTTTGCTCCTTCCCATCAAGTATTGACATACATATGTAAGATGCCCTTTATCTTCACCAGGCTGAACAGTCCCAGCTCTCTGAGCCTCTCCTGCCCCCTCAGAAACTCAGATGCATTAATGATCTTTAGGGCCATTAGCTGGAATTCTCTGCAGAACATCTGTATCTCTCCTGTACTGGAGCCCAGAGCTGGGCCCAGCACTCCAGCTGTGGCTTCACCAGTGCTGACCAGAGGGAAAGGATCCCTTGACCTGCTGGCTATGCTCCTCATCATGCAGCCCAAGGTGCCACTGACCATCTTTGCAGCAAGGGCCAGTTGCTGCAATGAAGGTCGCATTGCTGGCTGGTGATCAGCTGCTCATACATTAGAACCTCCAGGTTGATCCAGCTGATCAACCTCCAGCCTGCACTGGTGTTTGGGGTTGATCCTCTCTAGTTACAAGACTTTGTAATTTCTCCAGCATCTCAAGGTCACTCTGGCTGGCCACACAACCTCCTGGTGTATCTGCCCCTCCTCCCAATTTTGTCTCACTTGCAAAGTTGTATTCTGCTACCTCATCCCAATCATTAATGAAAAGGTTACAAGGTACTGGCCCCCAACACTCACCCCTTGTGTGCTAGGGACTTGTTCTCAACTGGACCTACTTCCATTGACCACAACACTCTGGACCTGGTCATTCAGACTGTTTTCAGTCCACCTCACTGTTCTTTTACCCAATGTATATACTGATGCTTATTTATGAGGGTCTTACAGAAAATAATGTCAAATGCCTTTCTTACTTTGAAATGTCTCAGAGTAAACAACGTCCACTGCTCTCCCTCATCCACTGAGCAGGTCACCTCATTGCAGAAGCTTGTCAGTCCACTTAAAATGTCAAACAAGGTATTTCTTGCTATTCCTTTTAGGGATCAAGCTAGGGAGGCTGAAAAAGCAGCATTTCATGACATTATGACAAGACCATAATTCAAAATATTTTATTTAAAGTCTTTTCTGTACAATTTGATAGATATGCACTACAGATCATTATTATTATAAAATTAATTGAAATTATTCGCTAAATAATGAGACAATCAATAAATAAAAGCTCAGGAGACATAGAAATGGTTTTTTCATTTGCAATTTTAAAACAAAAAATGACATTTTCTTATCAGCAGTGAAAAATTGCTCTCCTGACATGGGCAAAGAATGATGCTAAAGTAAATTCCTTTCACTGAATGAAAATATGGTTTGGGTTCAATTTAAAATTTTAAACAGCATGATGTGGACACGCAATTATAGTCATAGCTAGCTTTAAACGACCAGTTAGTTCATCTGGCCAAGTCCCCTGCCAATGCTAAATTGAATTTTGCATGCAGTTTTTATTTCTTTAGGCAGTTTGGACACCTTCAGTAAATGTGATAAATACATTTTAAAATAAAAGTTATTTTGTGGTGTCTCAGAAGCCTGGAGAGAGAAAAAAATAGAGAGAAAGAGAAGTATCACTTCAAACTACTCACTGTTGATACATCAGGTTAGTCTCATTTCAGCTTTACAAGAAAAAGCTGACAAGCTTTAAAGGAGGTCTCACCACACAAAGAAATCGATGGTAAAGTGCACATTGATTTCAATAAATCTCTTTCAGTCACCAAGCCGTATATTAGCTGGGGAAGGGATGCTGCCTCTTCCTGTCTTTTTGTCTTTAAACATCATGTGCACTGATGATGGTATAAAAATAAAGCTGGGGATAGCTCTAATCTCAGGTAATAATGGTCTCCAATTTGAAAGCAATCCTCGGGGACTGGCAAATTATAACAAACACTGCCCTGGTCCTTCTAACAAACCTCAATTTAAAATGACCAGGCAGGGACAAAGCTGCTTCTGTGGTGTAGAATTTCCTTTACTGGAAACGGAGCATTTGAACAAGGGCTCTTGGATTTTGCTGTAAGAAGGGGAGTTGTCACACCAGGATACTTTTCAGGAACATACTGCCATGGCACAGCAGTGAGGATCTGTGCCATGGTGGAAGGTCTGCAGGGTGCCCCTGGGGTCAGAGGATGCCAGCAGCCAGTGTTGCTGGCTGATATGCCAGTGATGGTGGGGACGCAGGAAGGTCTTTCTGCAAAGAAAACACCATCTGCATGGTATATTACTACAGCATTCATTGCCACTTTTATGTGAACCTAAGCTTAATTGCAAATCTGCACCTCTGGCCTCACCCTCAGAGCATAGATCTCAGGAAAATGTTGGACTTCTCCTTCAGTGTATGAAGTTCAGTTGCCACCAGCCCCTCTCCCACGACTTGATCTCCTGGAAGCTACCACCACTTAATCTTCTGGAAGTGCATTAATAAGCAGTGGCAGATGAAGCATTATTAATTGGGTTCATTTAAAGTAAAAAAACCCACCACTGCCACACAAATAAAACAGAGGGCTCATAGAAGTTTGGATATATGAGGCCAGCCCACACTAGGAACTGCTGAAATATGTGAAAATGATGATGCTCTCGTGTAAATGGCTCTTTGGAGTGATGCTGCAAATTCTTCCCTTCATTCATCACCCTGTGAGCTCACAGGCTCTATACTCTCCTGAGCCACCACCCTGGGACATCCCGTGTTCCTATCACGGTCAGAGATTAATGTCCTCTCCGTTGCAAGGTTTCAACTTTTTATCACCTATTACCACAAGTTGTCATGTCAGGTTACTGTAAATCAGATTAACATTCTTCTAATGCAGACTTTGCAGGGAATACTTGGCAGGGGATTTTCAGAAAGGGGTGCTTAGGATGGTAATTTTAGTAAGGAGAGACTCCTATAAAATGTGCTAAAAGCATTAACCCCAATATAAGCCTTAAAAAAAAAAAAAAGGAAAAAAAAAAAAAAAAAAAGCCTTAGAGCTGTTACATCCTATTAAGTAACGATGTAACAAATGTATGTAAGCCACCTCCTGAAACATGGCTTTGGAAATAGGAGCAGAAAGCACCAGAGGAGGGTCAGCGTGATTTATTTCTGTTTTACCTGCCCCAGAACACCCTCATTTCCTGATGAACACAATGACTTGGCACAACTTGAAGCCCAGCAAGTCAGATTTCTCTCAGCAGACATCCTGATCACTCCAATAGGTATTTTAGGAACTCGCCATTAGTTCCTTTAATTAATGCCTCTCCGACAGGGACTGGCGTGGCCTTTTCCCACATCAGCAGAACAAAACACACTTCAGCCATTTTGTCCCAGGGCTGGGCAATCACTTAACAATTACCTGAAGCCAGGTTCCCTAAAGCCCCAGGCACCTCCTGCCACCCTGGCAATGCACCAGCTTCCCCCAGGAGCCTTCCCAAACACTGCACTCACTTTTTAGTGCTTGTTCTACATACATGGCTCCTTCCTAGAGCCCACCTCGACCTTAGCAGAGATAAGAAACCCCTTATACTGTGGGGTACGCTGTCAGTCCATTCCACAAAAACCAGTGGAACTCTGTGTGGCATGACAAAGCCATTTTCCTGCTCACAGCTTCACTGCTTGCCTCGCAGCTGTGCTCCTGCTGGGCAGCCTGGCCTCATCATTCCCAGCTGGAGCCGTGTCTCCGCTGACATCACTGGATTCCTGCTGATGCATCGGCTAGGGTCATGTCCCAACTCACTCACCTCGTCCTGTACACCTCCTGCATATCAATTTGCAAAGCTGTAAAAGTCAATAGCTGTACAGTTAAAAAAAAAAACAAAAACAAAAACAAAAAAAAACCAAACAAACAAAAAAACACACACCAAAACCCCAACACAACAACAACAAAAACCAACCAAAAATGCAGGCACCCAGGAAATCCCAGGAAATCTGCTTGCCACACAACTCCCTTCAATAGCAGGATGTTCTCGCTGAGCCGACCTAAGCACAACTTATCGCAGAAAATTATCTCATGTGCTGAGCAAAAATTTCCCCATTGGAACTTCAACCTTTGCCACTGGCAGCTGGCACACGGTGTCCCGCCTCCCAGGGAGCTCTGCCCCACGGGTATCCTTTGAACTCTTAAGACTGCATGTGATGGATCTCAGCAATTATTTGCACTGCAGGCGAACTTCAGGCAGAGGTGCCAGCAGGGGCTGCTGGCCGGACGCCAAGGGACGCCACAGCCCTTCCTACCGGGGCCTTGCACGGTGGCCTTTGGGACACAGCCCTCCCTGCCCTGCCGCTTGCCTCCGGGAAGCGAGACGGCCTTCCCTGCTGCTGAGCAGAGGGATTTGCTGGGCACTACGTAGCCAGCAGGCTTTCTAAATGCAGCAATTCTGGCTGCCTCCCACGGGGGATAAGTCAGCCTCGGCGTGCTTTACAGACCTTGGCAGGGTCAGGTATAATCTTGGTGTTAATGACTTAGGCATGACATCCAAAGCTCCTGGTCTGGGAACAGTCTTCCGCTTGTCTGGGAGGACATCTCACTACCATTTTGCCAAAGACAAGCCAGCTGAGAGTCGTTCTGGTTCCTCCCTGGTACGCTTTGGTCCAGGAAATTCCCACTTCTGTATGGGTATTCCCATCACCTTCAAATGTGGCTGAAAGTTTCCCATCCTGAGACAGCTGTGTTCCCAGGAACTACAACCTCACTTCCCCAGAATTTCAGGGCGATTGCTTCCAAATCTAAGGGGGAAATTCCACTATTTGGAAATTGCTTTTTCAAACTCCCAGCAGTGCAGCTACACTGTTATTTCTGTCCCACAGCTCCCAAATACTGTCTTTCTATGTGTCTAGAGTGCACCTGTGAGGTGGCTACCTATAATTTAAATAGAAAAACAAAACAACACAAAAAAGCCAGAAATTGCTGCAGGCTGTTGAGGGAAGCAGACTGAAAGGATGAAGTGCTCAGGTTTTGTGGTTTTTTTTATTTTTTTTTTTTTTTTTTTTTTTTTTGTGTTTTTTTTTT
>VWYO01013474.1:36577-68286 GCA_013400275.1 Rhadina sibilatrix
GCCAAACCGAGCCGTGCCGGCTGCCGGAGTCTGAGGGGCGCTGCAGGTGGGAGCCCGGCTCCGCGACGGCGCGTAACTTCGCCGGGCCGGGGCTGTCCGTGCCAGCCTTCTTTGTGGAGAGAAGCCAGGAGCCGCGTCCCTCCCGCAGCGGCGGCGGCGAGCACCTCCCGGGACAGGCTCAGGTGAGGAGCCCCCGCTGCCCTCGCTTCCCCGGCCGCCCTTGCTGCCGCCCTGGCCTGGCTCCGTTCAGCGGGGCCCGCGGGTGGCGATGCGCAGCGGGACCGCCGAGCCGTCCTTGGCTTGAGGTCAGCGGGGAGGGCCGAGGGGCGTGCGCTGCCCCCGCGGGGCGCGCTGCCGCTGCGCATCGCTCCGCGCCGCGGGGAGGGAGGGCTGGGGCTGCGGCGCGGGGGCATCTCGCCTGTGTCCGTTCCCCTCTCCGCGTTTTTCCTTTTGGCCGTCCCGTGCCCTCACTCCTTCCCGCCGTGGGTCGTTGCGGGGGTCCCCGGGCAGGGTTTTGCCCCCGCTCCGGTGGCGGGGCGGACTCGCTTCCCGCGGCGCGGCGCGGGATGCGCGGCGCCACGCGGTGCGGTGCGGGAGTGCCGCAGGCGGGGTATGGCTCATACCCCGTCCCTCAGCCGCCCTTCCCGCCTTTCTGCCTTCCGCGGAGCGCAGCATCGCCCGCGGAAGATCCGCCTGGGCGCTGGGACGCGGCGGCGCCCGCAAAGTTACGGGCGGTGCGCGGCGGGGGTGGGCTGCGGGGGCGCGGAGGGGCCGCGCTGCGNAGCACTGCTCGGAAAGCCCAACCAGCCCTATCCTCTAGCTGTTGCACAGAAGTTAGTGGTTTCCCTGGATCTGTCACGGACTACTCACCCTGTTACATCCTACCTGAGCTGCCGCTGCCTGCTCGGAGCACTAGAGACCATGTTCAGATGCTTCGGACCGGGCGGCAGCGCCTGCAATCAAAGCCTCTCAGCGCCTGCTGCGGCAGCGAGCTCCGCGTAAGCCTAACAGCGCGAAACATGGGCATAAAGTAACCTCACGGACCCGCTTTTAGTATTTTCCTTCTTCCCTCAGTAANGCGCGGAGGGGCCGCGCTGCGCAAACCGGAGCGCGGCCGGGGGAGCATCCGCTGGTAAGCCCTGTCGGTGCTGATGGGGCGCTGAAATCCCTTTTGGGGGCTTGGGGCCAGTCCTGATGAAGCCGCAAGGTTTTTGCGGGCGGCGGGGTCGGTGCTGCTTTGGCGTTAAAAATGTTTAATAGCGGATATTAATGAGGTGTTCCCCACCTCCTTCTCCCCTTTTCCCTACCTTTTCGGATGTTTAAATAACCCCCAAACTATTCAGCTGGCGACACTTATATTTCTGTAGTAACAGCAATTCATTAGAAAAGTGATACTAGCAGGAAAATTGAAAGTAGTAGTAATGGAGCCCCGGGGGTGATTGCAGATAGCGCCGAGGGACCGTAGCCCCCCCGCTCCCGGCAGTGGACAGCGGCGTGGAGGAGCCGGGGGCGTTTGGGAGCCTGTGGGAATGCGGGGGGCTGGGAGCGCAGGGTGCAATGCAGAACTGGAAGCGCCGAAACTCTGCATTTTGTGCATAGTTCAGTGCTGGGTGGCCATTTTTCTAATCTTTTTCCTGTCAGGCTGTTGGACCCCCAAAATGCTCATTTGGGACTTGAAAAAACATCCCTTCAAGCTCCCCTACCCTTTTGTTAGGGCTGGTTCGGTGCCAGGTACTTGTATTTTTGTATTCCAAACGAGTGATCCTTCATCAAGCTTTAAACCACGTTAAGATGTAGCTAACCATTTGCGAGGAGGATCTTTCCCCCCCCCCTTCTCTCTAGAGTTTGCATGTTCCTCTGTTACTTCCAGGGAAGGATTTAGTCCCTAGTATGATGGCTGAAATGGTGGCACGCGATTCAGTGTGCTGCCAGATGCTTACCTTCTCTCAGAGTTTGGGATAGGCTCAGGCAGTATTGAAAGCTTGCTAAGAGGATACTGTTATATGGTTTCCTCCATTTTTGGGATCTGTTAAAAGCGATCTAAAAATACTGGATCATCATTCCTCACACTTGTAACTACGAGACTTTCAAAGAACTGTTCTTAGATATGCACCTTTTATTTTTCCCCCTCCTCTTTTAACCTTGTAAATTATCAGTCCTGGTACTTAAAAGGGAGCTACTCTTGTACCTGATTCTTGTAACTTGAAGGCATCACTGTTGATTCTGAAGTGAACAGTTTTTAGAATCAAATCCTCGTTATTACACAGGGTTGGGTATTTTAACTTGCTGAAGAGATATTCCCTAATGTTCCTAGAAGCACCCAACCTTTGCCAAGTGCCATAAACATGTGCAGTTTGTACATACTTGTCAAGAAAATGACCTTTTTTTTTTTCTTAATTGAGAAACAGATTATCACTATCTCAGTACTACTTCTGTCCTTCCTGCAGCAGCATTTATTTCAGCATATGAAGTTTCTTGAAGTCCCTTGCTCAAATATTGGTTGCACATTACTGCCCAGAACTAGCTTAGGAAGGCACTTTACTATCTCATGCAACCTTATCTGCCATTCCACAACTTCATAACAAACCCATTGGAACATGAAACGACCTTGGAAAGGTATCTTTCAATCTGACACAAAGCATTCTCTTAACGGGGAACAGCACTGCTCCACAAAGAGCTGATATTTTCAAATTGATGCTTCTAAACTGATTTTATTGTTTTTTTAAAGAGGGAAGGGAGATGGGTGGAATATTGAATTGGGAAGGAAAATATTTTTTAAAAAACAAACCCACTCAGCTGAAGTTGAAGCACCACTCAGCTTTAGAAGGAGGTGTATTAAGAATGTACATATGATAGTGATACTTAAGTCTAGGGTGAAAACAAGTCTTTAATTTTAATCAAAGGAAAACAGCATTTCCTCTGCCAGTTCTGATTTGCTCATTCATAAGATCTTCAAAAGCCCAAATTATTAGTGGGACTAATTGAAAGCTAGTTGGGTGTGTCAAATGGAGAAAAGAAGTGATGAAGTCTGAAGGAAGCTTTACATTTAGTTGTATTGTTCTCGATATCATAATGTGAAGCTTCTGTATGGAAAATACTCCAGGACCCTTTCAGTCCCCAAAATGCTGCTTCTCTGGAAAGGCTGCAAGAGCACTTGAAAATCAGCAGCAGTCAAGGGAGAATTAATGGAGGGAGTGCCTGGCCACTAAGCTAAATGAGATTTTGGCCCAGATGCTGGACTTGACACATCAGGCCTCACCAAAGGGTGGTGAGTGCTTTCATGCCCATGGTGTTTTTACCTCTCAGAAAGATGGTGCCTCCTGTAGAGTAGAGCTGAGTCCCAGCCTCCCACCGTGCTCCAGCCTCGGGAGCTCAGGGTATGAGTGCCACCTGCTGGGTGATGAGCCATTTTATATCAATTATACATCATTTCTACATATGCAATGTATGCATTTGTGTTTACATACGTATGCTATGTTTATGTATGTGTTTGTTTGCGTACATGTGTACAGCTTTTCCACAGACGTGTTCTTGGGTGAAACTATGAAACCCTGCTAAGACCTGAAGTTCCTCAGCTTCTGAGGACTCGGGACAGCTTGTGTTTGGTGACACTCAAATAGCACTTGGGCTTTGTATTTCAGGGGTAAAGGGGAAATTTTGATACTGCTGACATTTAATGCTGCCTTTGTTTTACTGAAGGCAAGTGGAATTTTTCAGCTGTATAGCTGATGGCCTGTGGTATGGTAAGCTTTCACGAGCACCTCAATGATCAGATAGCAGGCTGGCAAGGTGGACCTGAAATGGAGGCCCAACAAACCAAACTCAACTTTGTCGTGTATCACTTAAATGTAAAATCTTCATAGCACTTCTGATTTCATCCTTTTTTTTTTCATCTTAACTGACATATGTCCAAAAGATTTATGAGCATCTCACCTGGGTACAAAATATCACTTATTTAAATTAACTGAAGACCTGTAGAACTTGCAGAATTATCTGGACTTATTTTTTTTCCATTTTAAAGAATATATTTTTCATATTCACTCTCTAATGTTTGCATAGAAGAGTAAAATATATAAGTTTGATTCTGACCTAGAATTGCTACTGAAGGTGACATGATAAATCCAAATCTGACATCATTTCCAGCAATGACTTTCCAATTTCTACTAGGTTCCATCTCTCCTAGCCTGCTGGAATGATGTTTAAACACCAGCTTGTTTCAGCTGGATACAGAGTGGGATCAGTTGCAGCACCAAGGCTTGTAATTATTCTGTGACAGTCTTAGGGAAAGATGCACAGCCCTGGGTATCAGGGTATTGTTGGACTGCTAACCTCCTTAAGGTTTTTTTGCGTACTTATTTTGTGGTATGCTGGTGCCAGATGAGTCTTTTACCCTGTCTGTGGATTAGGAGTGGGTCCAAGCTGAACTATAAAAGTTTTCAGGAAACTTTCAAATGCTTTCATCTGGAAAACCTATATTGATGCACTCTTGTGATAAATGGATAAAACGCTTCACATGGTTTTGAAAGCGTATTCCACCACTTGAGATCTGTACTTTCAAGAGTGCATAACAGTCAGGAATGAGTTGATGGAGCAAAAAGCAAGTAGTGTAATTGTAGAGTTCATCTTAAAGTGTGATTCTAGCAAAAAAAAAAAAGGCACCTGCCATATCAAGAGGGATTAGAAGATAGGCTTTTGAGGAAGGGAACCCAATAATAATGCATAACTCAAGTTCACTGTCCCCTAAAACATTCACAGTTAATTTGATGCTTGACAAATTGTGATTTCAGTGTCTGGTGAAGAAGCAATTGACCCTAAAATTGCTGCCTGAAGCTGAACCAACGTTTTCAGTTTCATAACCAGTGTCATGCTAAAATAGTATGTGAAGAGGAACAGGGGAAATGCAGAATGTCCCTGTGGTCTTGCTCTTATGTCTCTCTCCTCCCCCTGACCCAAGCAACTGGCATGTAGTGTAGGCAGTGGATGCTGCAGCAATGCTCAAGGCAATTTACATCTCATTCATTCATCCATCCTTCCCATTATGGCATATTGTGACTTCTTTTCTCCCCCACAGACCTCCTGAGCTGATAATGAAAATCTGCCCCTTATAAAGTGTCAAACTTTAACAACCATCTCTTGTTTTCAGTCAGAAGTGTATCTGCAGTATTGTCAATGGTCATGCTGCTCTCCTGTCTCCTCCCCATTCTAAATAAACCAGTTCAGCAGCTCTCCTGCACGAATTTTGCCAGCTCTGAGTCATCCATACATTTTTGTTTTGTTCCTTCCTTATTTTTTTTGCATACTGCCTTTCCCCCCATTCCCACCTACTCAACATCTGCTTTCATGTGACCTCTCATATCCTGATAAATTCATTAATGTTAATCTTGCTCCATGCCACTATCAAAATTTCATTTTCCTTAATATGAGGTCTTGTGTCCAGTGAGGTGACTGTGGCCTTTACAGTCCTTGGGAGTACCTTGGAGTTTTGTCTGCTCCAGTAAAAATGTTGTCCCAGTAATCTCAGCTTCCCTTGCAGAGGTAAAAGACAGGTACTGTCTTGAGGGGAATCTGTAACTACAGTCACAGTGACATTAATGGTGCATGGTTGCAGCTCTGGGGAAGGACTGGGGTACACAAGACTGACAAGAGAAATCAGAAATGAAGGCAAATCTTTTGCAATCTCTTTCCCCTTTCCTCTCCAATATTTTTCACATGGAGGCACTGGAAAGGCTCCTACTGTAAAAGGACTCCTACAAAAACAGCAGCAAAAAAAAAAAAGAAACAAAGTTGTTTGCTAGCAAAGTGGTAAATATGTGAGCAATCATCTTCCTTTTTCTGCAGCCTTTCGTGCTGTCTTATTAATGAGCCGTGAAGGCTGAGGAGGAGGTAACTAAACAGCCATTATCCATCGAGTAGGGGGGAGCTGCAAATTAGTTGCTTGTGCCATTTTCATTTTCTTTTTTGACACAAACAGATAAATTTGCCTTCATATGGCATAGTGTGCAGAGAAACCACATCAGGGGCTGTGCTGGTAGCTCACTGCCCTCTCAAGTTCCTTGAGATTTATGGAGGTGAAAATGCTACTCTGGCCTCAGGCATCTTTGCTGGGACCCAGCAGAAGAGCATTGAGTTGAGAGAATGACTGTTCCTGAGGACAGCTGGTTTGGAGAATTTGGATGATGGTTGAAACATGTGAACTGAGAAGATATATCCCAATCTGTCAGAAGAGACTTTGCAATGGCCTTTGGCTTTTTGGCATCTTGTCAGCCTTGGCCTGGTGATCAGTCTGATGGTCACAGAGCTGCTGGGAGATGATGACAGCATTTCCTTCACTGCCTCCTTTCCTTCCACTGCAGGCTTCAGCACTCTCCTTGCCTGCTTGTCTGTGCTCAGGACCTTGTGCACTTCCTGAACTTGCACATGCAATTGATTTCTCTAGTCAAAAGAAGAGCATGCCTTTGTCTGCCCTTACATACACACACATGCAGTTTGTTTAGGTTAACCCATAACGATTGGCATTTTGTACCGATCTCTTTGAAGCACTTCCTCTCCAAAGGAAAAATAATGAAAAAAACCCCAACCAAACAGAAAAGCAGAAAATCCCAAACGCTATATTGGTCGACTGTTTTGGAGCAGTTGCCAAAAGAAATCAGTGCTGAGCCTGGGAAAGCTGTAAAATTCTTTCTTGGGTTTTTATTAGTAGGGGAGAAGTGACACACACTGAGTTTGGTCACTCAGACACTGTTCAAAGTCCAAATTGAAAAAAAAAAAAATTGTTTCAGCTTGGGTGTTCTTGATGGTTTGCAGATGTGTAACAGTGCATAGATACTCAGCTGTGGGGTAGGCTGCAGGCCCCCTTAATTGCAAAGAATAAATTACAAATCCCCCATCCTTGATGGAAGATTCTGAGACTGAGCAGTCGCTGTGGTGGCTTTGCCTTACTTCCTTGCCAAATGTTACATCTCCTTGTCAAGGATTTCAAAATGTCAGCAGTGTGAGAGAAAATAATATACCTTTTTTGTTTGTGATATTGGACACCTGTTACTGCCTGATGGGGGAAGTACAGTAGAAGGTTTATTTTTTTTTCTTAAAAATACATTTTTCCCCTCCTCACACAATGTTCCTTCTGAGGTCAGCCTTGACAGATCTTAATTAGACTGTAATTATTATTCTTTTATTAACATTGATATTGTGGGGTCTTTTATTTCTTTTTAGAGTAAATTGGAGAGTGGAGAGTTGTTTACGGTCAGCCCATTTAATGAGTTAGCTGAAACTATTTTGTAGTTCAGACTTAAGAGAAAGCAGTAGTGTTGTGTTGTTCATTGAATCTCAAAAGTTGTTTCTTTTTTCCTTCTTTTTCCCTTCATTTTCCTGCTGATGGCTACGACTGTGCTGAAACCATGGACTTCACCAACTGGATGAACGGCTGCTCTCTGGAATATGGATAATTTTGGTGAGTCTGCAAAATGAGTTTCACTTACTTCTGCTTGCTTGGGAGAAAGAGGAAGAATGTTATGTATTGAAAGTTGTGCTTGATGAAAGATAAGGCTGTTTTTGCAGTGTTGGTTTTGTCAATGCAAAAGGGAAAACTTACTAAATTTCAAATTATTTTGATGGAGTGAGGTTTTTTTCCTTTTCTGTTTTATCACTGGCAAAGGTGAAGGAATTAACATGCTCTGGATTAATTTGAAATAATGTCATGTTATGAGATTGAGTGTTATTGCCTTTGTAATAACTTTTAAATTACTTTTCTGTAAGACCTGCTGTGAAGCAACAGCTTAGAACATTTTAATTTTTCTTTTCTGGCTTATTCAGTTGTTTCTTCAAATAGTTCAGACAGAAGATGATAAATTCATTAGATGGCTTTTTAGAGAAGCACTGTGTTGTTCTCCTTACTGTTCTTAATATTGGTGTTGCCTATGGTGTGAACTTTCAAGGGATGATATGTTGATGGTGTGTTTGCATTAAATATTGTAGAAGAATTTTCCACGAAAAGGTTTTCTATCCCAAGTAGTCTCTGGTGAGGTTTCTTTTTTTTAAATTTAAAGCACAAAGCTCTGTCAGGGTCATACTCTTTCCTTGTGTGCAGATGCCTGACCTGCAGAATATTCTTATAGGGGTATCTGCTGTCGCTCCCTGTGGAGGTGATTTTGGCACTTTGGGCTTTCAATAAAAGTGACTTGATAGCTGCAGGGAAAACATTTGCTTTGAGTATATCAACCTGGAGATCTGCTCCAGGAGCATGGTTGATGTAGTAGTATTCACCCAGTGCTGTCTGTAGGAGTAAAAAAGCTGCCTCTGAGCACTGAGATGAGGTGGCTGGCAGCTTAGCAGCCTTGGGATTTATCCCTGAGCTATTTAGACCTAACAGGAGTGACTCGTTACTACTAATAGGTTTAATTAGGGAAAACAACTTGCTTCACCTCTCACTTGTGTGGTGACAACCTTGCTTGTGCACAGCTTTAAGTTTTGAGGGATGAGCCAATGTGATTTGGGAGTGGGGTTGGCTGCCTGTCCTATCCCAGAATGAGGTGGGTGCTCCTGGTGTGGCGATGGCCCTGTCCTGGGCAAGGCGTGGGAGTGAGCGTAGGTAGGGCTGGCACTGGCTACTCGCTGACAGATTGTGGCTGAGTTTAGCTGGTACACACCCCCTCGGGGGGGAGGGGGGAAGGTTGACATTGGCTCTCTCTCCCTCTCCTCCTTTTCCAGTCTCTTGAATGTGCACAGTCTGTGTCACCTGCATTCTTGCACTTACACAAAGAGCCTGAGACCAAAAGGTGGACATCAAACTTAAGAATTTCTTATCAGGGACAGATTTGGAGAAAATAAAGCCTGACAGTTTACTTTCTAGCATTTCTGAAGTATTGGTGCTTAATCCTTTTTATTGATCCATAGTTTATGCTGGAAAGCTGTTGTCTCAGGGCAGTTTCCAGAGTCCTGGAGGATAATGGCATTAATCGCATATCATGTGACCTTTCAGGCAGGATGAACATTTGTTGCACTGCTGCATTTACCTTCGCTCTAAGTTCTGGTCATATCTTTTACTCCTCAACTGCATGGCTTAAGAGTGTGGTTAAGAAGCCTTCTGCGTGACTGGTACACAGTAATTTGGTGACTGAGTAGCAGTAAGGTCTGTAAGGCAACTGCTGCTTTGGATTGCTGTCCTTTGATGTTCTAAGGAGCCTTGAGGAGCCTAAGAGAGCAATAGCTTTTCAGGGCCCAGGAGCAATGCATATTTACTGTGATGGACACACTGCTCAAAACTCTGAGTCTGAAAACCAGCAGACTGCATTCCTCATAGCTTTGCCCCAGTGTGTGTCTTGCTTTTTTGGCCTATTTTGTAATCTGCATGAATAATTGGCTCTCATGTTGCACCTATATAAAGAGATGCTTCTTCGATATCTGGAAGTGCAGTAATGAGTGCTGAAGTGCTGCCATCACCATGGCACATCAGGGAAAGTTTGATGTGATCACATGGGTGAGCTTTCCACTCAAGTTTTATTCTTAGATTTGTTTTTCACTTTCACTCTGATTTGGTTATATTTGAATTTTTGGCAAATGCTGTTAGCAAAGTTTAAATCTGAAACAGCAATCTAAATCACAGAGCAAAGTGTACTTTGCATAAACAGATAAATAGCAGAGCTAAAAGTATAAGTGCTTTATTTTCACTAAAGAGTGACATCATTTCAAGCTCTTCTCAGTGGTGGAAAGCCAAGAGACAGTGGCTACCAGTTGAAATGAGAGAAGTTCACACTGGTTACAAGGGTAAAGTGTTTTCACTCCGAGGACAGAGAGCTGGATAGGGGCACAGGTTGCCTGGGGAGGCTGTGCAGTCTCCATCGTTGGGAGTTTTCAGGATCTGACTGAACAAAGCCCTGAGATGGATCTTCACAGCTGGCCCTACTTAGAGAAGAAGCCTGGACCAGAGACCCCGTGAGGTTCCTCCTAGCCTGAATTAATTTGTGAACTGTTAAAATCCACTTGGATTTAGAGGGATCTTTATGCTGAGAAAAGGAGTAAAGCTGGAAAAGTTAAGTGGCATGGTCATGGAGAGTGTTGTGATAACAGCAAGCTGGTGGTGGCTGCTGTAAGAAGACAAGGGGTGTTGCATCTGGCCAGACTTGTTCTGAAGGGCTGTCTGTGAAGGTTTGTTGCTTTTGGTTTTAGTTGAGCAAAGGAATAAAAACCTGACACTTGCTGCTTCTGAAGAAGCTCTATGCTTTTTGTTTTGTGCCAATGGTAGCTGTATAACTCATCTCTAAAATTTTGGAAATAATCAGTTGACTTTTGTTTATATTGGTTAATACACCACTAACCTTGTGGGAAGAGATTTCAGGAGAAGTAAGTTCTTCATGCAGAAGACTTCTTTTAGTCAGTTTTTTTTGGGTTTTTTTGTTTTTTTTTGTGGTTTTTTTTTTGTGTGTTTTTTGTTTTTTTGTTTTGTTTTTTTTAGAGATTGATATATGGCTATTTGCATTCTTTCAAAAATTGTGTGGGAGTGCAAATAGGAGGCAGATGAAAATCTGTGGGCTGATCAGACTGAATGTGAGCCAGCTCCCCAAAGTGGTGTAGGCTTATGGGTGATTATGTGAAGCCAAACAGTGCTTCTGTAGAGAGGGAGAAAAGTGGTCAAGGTACTGACACAACCTTGCAGGATGAAATAGGTGAGCCTGTAAAGAGGAGTGTGGATGTCTCAGAGATGACCACATTGCCTTTGGAGGACCAAAGTACTGTTAATGGTTTACACAACCCTCCAAGTCTGTTTTCCTCTATCTTTTCAGGAAGATGGCCTGCAACATTAGAGTTAGTCTTTCAAGTGGCAAACACTTGAAAGCAAACAGAAAATGTCTGGTTTTGTTTTTTTGCTTGATTTTTCTTTCTCCTGGAAGGGCATTAGTTTAACTTACAGGTTGACTTTCCTCCTTTGTGTTTGGAGGCAATAAAGGTAAATGTGGAAAGCAACAGTCAGTAACTCTAAACGAGATTTTAAATTTTTGGGGTTTTTTTGCACTTTTAAAACCACTATTATATTTGTTTCCACCCACATACTTAGTGAACTGTCATTCTCACCATGCCCCAGCTGTGATGGGATGCGGTCAGCAAGGCCAGGGTTTCATCCCTTTTGTGTTCTGAGACTGAAAGCCATTGCTGTGAGAATCTGAAAGCCTTAGATTTTAGGCTTAGCTTCACTTGGTCTGTAACCACTCTTCTCCATGTGTCTGCACCGTGTTTTCAGAGTCACGCTTGTGTAACTGTAGTGGCTTCATGTCCACTTTCCCTACAGCATCAGATACTACACTGGGTGATTTGCCTTTTCTTTTAGGGTTTTTTTTTTTTTTTTTTCATAGTCAAAGCCTTTGTATTTGTTCTTCTCTGTGTTTTTCCCCATAGCTGGTTATTTTCAGCTGTTACATGGATAATAGTGCTGATGAACAAGTATTTAGTCTGACACATGCAAGCATAGCCGTAAAGAAAATGAAGCAGGGAAAATTACAGTGGCAAAGGTTCCTAAATTATAGTTGTATGGGAAGATTGTGATAAGGAAGTAGTTAAACATTGCTATTTAGTCAAACCTACAACTGTGGCTGGTACTTTGATTGTCTCCTCCTTTTGCTGACATTTAATTTGTGTGGTTGGTGAGATATTCTTCCTGCTAATAAAGTCCCTGTTTTATTGAACCAGAAGCTTGTGGAAGTACAGGGGTGTGTTCTCCCAGATGGTTTGAGGTCAAGTGTGAAACAATTGTTAATTATTTTCAGCTTTACTTGTAAAGGAAATGTTAGGTGTTTGCTATTAGGTGCTTACCCACTGTTAAATAAATAAACAAAACCAAGACACAAATCAATCTTCCCATCTGGGAGCAGATCTGTGTCCAGTTTAGATACATTGGAAGGCAAACATAATGTAATAGGACTGAACCAGGTATTCACAGACTGAAGTATCAATGTTTGAGGTGGCTGTGTGCTTGCTACAGCTGCAAAACCCTTTGCTTTTATGGCTGCAGTATGTTTGCTCACAAGCCCCAGCTCTGGCAAACAGATGTGATCATCAACCCCTTTGTGGGGTCAAGCGGTCACTTGTCAGCGTGATGGTGAATACAAGCCATGATGTCCTAGGAGTAGGTCTCATGTTTGAAGAGCTTTGCTTGGTTTTAGAGCATTCCAGTAGTAATCTGCAAGAGCCAAAGACCATCTTTCATCCACAAGGATGTGGAACCAAGGAAGTGTTCTATGTAGACTTTTCAGAGAAAAAGAATGAGTAGAGCCCTTCAGGAAAAAAAAAAAAAAAAAAAAAAAAAAAAAAAAAAAAAAAAAAAAAAAAAACTTCCACTGATCATCATAGATACTGTATTTTCCCTTCTGGAAATAGCCATTAGGATCTATGTTGGTGGTAGGTCATAACTTCCCCGTCTCTCCTCCCAGCCACTTTATAAAATGCCCTGGGGCAAGCAGGGTTACTGTGGGTAATTTTGTTTGAACAGGGTGGATCACTATGAGCAAAAGGTAGTTTTCAGTGGTAAAGATAACTACCATTGTGCTTATCTTAACCTCGATGAAGCTATTACCATAGGTTTGTTAGGAAAAGAATGAGGTGAGGCCAGTGGCCTGGACTGAGCAAAGGTTAAAGCAATCAGTGATGGCTTGGCTGTCAGCAGAATTGCATTGCTGGGGATCGGGCCTGAGGCTTTGCACAACTTTATTGTCTGCTTGTCTTCCAGCTGTTCCTGCGAGCATGTCCTTCAACAAGCTAAGGAAAGGCCAAGGGTTGTCTGCCTGCAATTTCTGCCTGCCCTTTGCATTGTGGGGCCAGTCCAGAGTGGGGCCAAAATACTGCAGAACTGGCAGTTGTTTGTGGTGGAGCCTGAGATAAATGGGTTTATCTGGTATCCATGAGACTGCTCAGTTTGGATCTTGGCAACTTGGCTCTTTCTTTTTTTTTTTTTTTTTTTTTTTTTTTTTTTTTTCCTTTTTTTTTTTTTTTTTTTTTTTTTTNACCAGAATAGTTGTGCTGAGGTTTGGTGTTGTTGCGTCCTATTTTTAACACCAAAGCTCACTTATGTCTCATTGAATGTGTGGTATGTTTCATTTGAGAGAGGCGGCACTTTATTAAATGTCACAAATGAGCCTTCTTGCTAGAGCTATTTCAAACCTACTGAAAAAAAGGATTCTTCCTATTTAATTTTAATTTACATGTGCAAAATTTTCGTACAGTTGGAATCAGTAGAGTTTATTGTTAAAAATAAAGAGATGTCAGACCTGGCCATAGTTCTCTCAACCCAGCATTATGTTTGTCATATAGCATTACAAAAATCCACGTGTGCCTAATTTATTTCAAGTATTGTTGGTCTTTTACACCAAACTGTCTGTAGATGAATAAAAATTCCTTTGCAGTTGCCTGGTATTGAAGACTGTCCCTTTATGCAGAGATATAATTGCTGGACAGTATATCTTTTTGCATTAAGGACAATCACTGCAGCTGTTTGAATCCTGTCATGTTTATGCATGACCAGATATTGCAACAGGCCATAAGAGTTTGCTGCAAGGAGAGCTTTCATTTTTCAGTCTTGGGAAGTGGGCTCCATCTAGTGTTTAATTTAAAGATTAGACTCCAGTTCCTTTTCATATGCCCTTGCAGGGTGGATAAAGGACACGGAGGAGGAATTGTGATAGGCATTGCTTTAGCTGATGACTATCTAGTGAGACTTTATCCAGTGCAGTTACTGGGAATGGCAACCTGAAACACTGCATCTGTTTTACACATGCACATGAGGCTAAAATAATTCTTTTATGAAATAGCACATGGATAAAAAGAAATTAAACCAGCATGGCAATGATGTGATCCTGAAATATTTTGTGGTTAGCTCCTCTCACAGTATTTGATGTGGCATGTTGGAAATGAGCATGTTTGCCTATAAAATCAAAATTAGAAAACTAATTGTGGGGTTCTTTTACAAAGTAATGGATTTTGAAATGTCTATTGGGTATTAATATCCAGTCAACAGAATATCTTCCAGAAGCATGTGGGCTTCCAATATTTATTTTTATAGTTTTCTCAGTATTTCAGTTTTTTGTAATATTTAACCCTCTCTTAAATGCTACTTAGTTTTTATTAAAAAGGATATCACATTCTGAACTGGTTTTGATTAAAATAGAATAGTATTTGATAGTATATGATATCTATCATATGTCCAGTGCCCTGATAATAAGTGCTGTGAAAGAGACAAGAAACACCAATAAGTTTTTTTTTCCCTGAAACTGGAACAACTTGAGAAAAATTTTAATACTTAGTAAGTAAATCTGCATTCAGTTCTACACTCCATACTGAAGAAGTAGGAACTCAGAATTTTGGTCAGGAGGGCACAACAGCAAACCTGCAGAGCGGAAAACCTGGGCTGTCTGAGGACTGTTTAATTAGTAGTACAGTTGGGTTTTGTCCAGTTGTGATTTTTCAACCTCTCCTTAAAGGGACATTTGGGGCCCACTTTGCAGCACTTTGAGACCGATGAGGAAAGAGGCAGGTGGGCACCATGGCTGTGCTGAGTGACTGCACTCCTGAGCCACCGGCCCCTCCCTCCCTGCCTGCATGGGGGTGTTGCAGACCTCTGCCACTACTCAAAGACACGGTGGGGTTGTGAGTGTTGCCCTCACGTTGCTTGCATTGTGAGCTGCAGAGCTGCCTGCCCTTGTGAGGTGGAGGAGATCCCCCACGCAAATCCCCAGACAGCTCTTGGCTTATTTTCTGCCAGTTGCCTGAGAAGTGTGGAGCAGAGGCTGAGATCCAGGCCTGAGTCATTGGCAAAGAGCCTGTTGTTGTTTCATCTGTAAAATATTTGGGGTCTGGGCTTTCCAGCTGACACTTGTGAGCCGAGTGCGGACAAAGTTAATGGGAAACATCTGGTGCCAGGAGGGAGCGTGAGGTGGTACCTTGGCCATGTGAAGTGGGGAGCTGTTGTGGCGGGGTGCCGGCCTGCCCACGTGTCTGCAGTGTTGGGAAAGGATTAGGAGCGATGGCTGAGGAGCACAGCCATGGAAGTGGGATGTGGGTGGTGAAACCCCCTGGGCATGGGGCACCACTGCGAAGCTCTGGAGCCTCCCAGTGTTGGGCTGTGCTGGTTTCACATGGCTAAGGAAGGCAGCTAGAAGTTGGCGGGGAGGAGGCTTAAGTACCTATACATACACGCACTTTCTTGACAGCTCATAGTTTGTTAATTTTTTGTTGTTACTTCTGTTGCCTTTTTTTTTTTTTTTTTTTTTTTTTTTTTTTTTTTTTTTTTTTTTTAGTATGCTGGTGTACTTTTCAACATCTAAACTTCTCCATAGGTGTAAACTTGGTCTTTCAACCTCACAGGAGATGATAGCATTGGAATAGACACCTGGATTTCTTTTACTATTAAATGCTATCTTCTGTAAGAAAAGAAGAAAAAAACAACAACAAACCAACATTTCTTTATCTGTTGAATTTTTTAAAAAGCCTCAGAAAATCTGGCTTTAGTCATAATGCTGAGCAGCAGGCAACGTGGTGATGGCACCAGCGAACCTTGTAAGTGTTTCTGCGTCCACCAAGTCCCTCTGCTGAGCATAAAAAAGACTAAAGGAACAAAACAAATGCCATATAGTCCCTCTGCTCTGCAAAATGGCAAAACTGAGGTAATCTAGAAGAGAGATGCTCTGCTGTACTTGAAGAGCTGTTGCAGAGTTTGTGACAGGAATTGAAAATGAAAGCAAAGTCTTGAGAACATGAGGTTGGAAAGGTGGTTCTGGCACGTGACAATTTGGTATGGAGCTTTCTGATTTTTCCTGTTGCATTGTTACAGAAGTAAAGTGTTAAAATAGAGATGGA
Source organism: Rhadina sibilatrix (assembly GCA_013400275.1). Taxonomy (NCBI): domain Eukaryota; kingdom Metazoa; phylum Chordata; class Aves; order Passeriformes; family Phylloscopidae; genus Rhadina; species Rhadina sibilatrix. Next base: position 52,415 of record VWYO01013474.1, read on the forward strand.
GTGGAAAAGAGCAGAAATAATTCATGGTTTGAAGTACTGCAGGTCATGAAGATGCAGTAATTACTCCTAACCTATTTAAACTGAAAGAAAAAGAAAGCTTAAATGAAAGGGTTGGGAGGAGGAGGAGAAAGCATTTGACTTTTAAGATTACTAAAGTATTTTAGACTTGGTATCTCCAAGTAAAATTAAGGAATAAAATACTTTATCATCCACCTGTTTTCTTTAAGTAGAGGTAGCAAATACTCAGGAAGCAAATAGTAAGGGCAGACAGTTGGCATCAACTAATCTATGTGTTGGGTGGTGTATTTTGAGAGAGAGAGAGAATACACTAATACATCAATTAACTAGATTAAGAGTGCTAAGATCCTTTATTTAGAGCAGAGGTATTAAGGTGTGTAAATGTGGCACTTTGGGATGTAGTTTGGCAGGTTAACAGTTGGGCTCAATGGTCTTGGAGGTGTTATCCAACATCAACTATTCAGCAATCAGCATTTCAGACTGCAGTGTGATCACGTCCTGGCTGTTAATGTACCTCAGCATGGTGAGCACAGCACCTGTGTCACAGCAGATGTAAGTTCACCTCTCTAGAACTTTTGTACCTTTTCCCCACACAAACTTGAATCTGCTGGCCTGGGAGCTGGACCCAGCTAGCACCTACAGTTTTGCATTGGCTTTGGTTACCTCACTTGAACTCCTTTCTTGCTCTGCTGGGGATTGATTTCTTTGGTAGCTGCACAACCTCTTGGCTCTGTGCCATGATAACATGTGACTTTGGAAATTCATGAGCCAGAAATGTGCTGCTAAAAGGACATTCATTAAAACTGAAGGAAGAGAAATAGGGAAGGCAACTTTACTGTCCTGAGATTGAGCAGATTTCATGACCTAAACCATTGCTTTTATCATTAATTTTTTTTTTTTAGATAGGAAAGAGATCCTATCATCCTCCTTCTTAATGTGCCCATAAAAAATAAGAGCAAACATCATTGTATTGTAGCTCTGTTTTCACAAGTTTGATGTTGTGAAGTGTCTTGCTTTTGGTTTCTTCTATGCTGAGAGAGACATAAATAGTTCCTGAAGGAAAGCTTGCTCTAATTTGTAGACATGAAATTGGTACAAATTTGCCTGTTATTGCTGACATCATTTCTTCTTTGTCTGACCTCATTCACCTGGCATTAAAATCATATTACTGTATCTCATTTAAAAATTGCTACAGCTAATAGGGAAAACCTTTGCTTTAAGTGTTTTTTTGGCTTGATCTAATCTATGTCCTTAATGTCTACTCTGGGACTGGATCCAGATCTTCAGTGCTGACAAGTGCCTTTTAACGTCATTTATTTATTATGGGGAAAACAATTTAAAAGCTTAGTTATTAAAGCCACTTTTTATAGGGGAAAGTAATGAAATTGTCTCATCTGAAGGTAGAAGTTACACAACTTTATATAGAGGCTTAAATAGCATTATTAAAGCCGAATGCGCACCATTAAAATCATTCGAGGTTTATTTTGTTACAAAACCCAAGCAGTGTGCCTTTTAAAACGACACTTTGTAATGCAATGGCCAAAAGTTGCTGCTCTGCCCGCAGTGCAGTTTGCAGGTTACAAGTAATCCAGGTTTTATTAGTTTGCTATGCCAGACTGCCTGTCCTTGCACTAAGGCCCTTTTGCTCAAAGCCCAGGCAGGTTTGCAGATATTCTCCATTAAAAAATAGGCATGAGGTTAATTGGAGTTATTTGGGAGCTTATTGCTGTGTAAATAGCAATGTAAAACTAGATTGAACTGGAATATGCAATACCATTTGTAATGGTTTTTTTCCTTCTTCTCAAATTTCTGCCTTGCTCTGAAGTTATAAGGGTGCAACATGTACCAAGAAGTTTTCGACCCTAGACAAACTGGTATGTGATCTAAATTTGTGAATTTAAACATACATATCCTAGAATACCCCCAAAAAAGCATAAGGTGGGGGGTTTGTTTGTTTGTTTTGGTTCTTTGGGTTTTGTTTTTTTTTCAGAATGCACAATACAATATTGAATTCATGAAACTTTGTTTCTCTTGGTAACTTCGGTTAAGGGAAGAGTTGACAACTAGTCAACTGCTGTGTAAAAGAAAGTGTTGAACTAATGTTGTAAAAGGAGAAGAGTAGTTTCATTAATTCCAGAAATGATTTTACTTTTTGTTTGATTTAATGGCTTTCATGATTTGATTTTCATTAGCATGCAAATATTTCTTCCTTGCTGTGCTCAGTGTTGAAAAAGATAAAATAAAGCAAAATACAAAGAGAAGCTATGAAGACAAATCTTTCTCTTTCAAAGAAAAATGTAAATGTTATCAGTTCTAAGAGAAATAATTTAAATAAAAAGTATGGCTCTCAGAAAAGTGCAATAATCAGAGTTTTGAATATTTCAAGAACAATTTTGTTGTTACATCAAAATAGCTCAATCAGGGCAGGAAAAAATGCAGTATTGATAAATGATGATGCCACCAAGTGAGATATTTCAGGTGGTATTGTCACCAAAATGTATTTATAGAGCTCCCAGAAGCGAATCAATGCTAGACTGCACTGGAGTGGTAACTTTCCTCATTGGGTTTATTTTACTTGCTGTATTTCAGTGTGTTTATTGAATAGAAAATAAACCATCACTTCTGGGATATTTGGAAATGAGAACTTAAACACCCATTATGAAATACACTGCTATTTCTGTTTTCTGGATGACTATGAGGGAAAAAAAGAGTAAACTTTGATTGGTTTAGATCACCTGATGGCATTCCAAGAAAAAAGGCTTCTTGTGTGAGGGAATCACTTCCTTTCTTCCTGACCTCTATTGAGTCCTAATATCTGTCATTTTATTGTTGAGAGAAAATAGTCCTTTAACTTTTTTACAATGGAAATGTGCCTTGAAAAATCTATGGCTGCACTACATCTCAGATCAGCCTGGTTGATAACTTCATACATATTTTGTAGTAGGTATTTGATTGCTTCTCATATAAAATTTAGTGTTGCTGATGTTACACTGGTACTACTTTGCATATTATTAAAATGACTTGCTGCAACATTTCCAGCTTAAAAAAATAAAATGTTGCTTGAAGTGTGCTGGCAAGAAGTTAGGTGAGAGACGAGTGTGTGCATTAAGAGGGGTTGCAGTCTGAAAGTAAAGCAGAAGGTGCAGAGGCCCTCACACAGTTAAATTAGGCAGTGTTCATGCACATGGTCCACATTTTCCTAAGACAGAGTATGTAACTGGTCTCAATGTTGAAAGGACCTCTTACATGCTGAAGTGAATTTATAATTGTTGGATTATTAGAAAGAAAATCTTTATTGTGAAGATGTTGAAGCACTGGGACAGGTTGCCCAGAGAAGCTGTTGAAGGCTCATTTCTGAAAGTGTTCAAGGCCAAGCTGGATAAAATTTTGAGAAACCTGGTCTAGTGGAAGGTGTCCCTGCCCATGGCAGGCAGGGTTGGATGGTCTTTAAGATCTCTTCCAACCCAAACCATTCTATGATTATCTGATTATGTCCCAACCTGTCTTGGAAAAATATTGCTGCTAATAAATTCTTATTGCTTGAAATAGGAAAGAAGAATTTTAAACTACCTATTCTACTATTAGAAAAAGGAAATAATGAGACAGGGATTGAGAGCTTTTTTTTTTTTTTTTTACAAATGCAGTCCCTCCTCCCAAAGCACACCTCTTGAGTCCTTGTTGGGGCTTCCCCTTGAAGCCTTGCAGTGGTTTTTCCTGACCTGTCACTTTGTTACAACACTCAGATACCCTTTTCCCTCCCCACTACATACAGATGCCTCCTTTGGATCTTCCCCTTGCTTCATGATAAGTGCTCCTGAGCTCCACTTGCTGATGTGCTTGGTGCTTCCCCACTGTGTCCAGCTCTTGCTGTCCTTCCATGCCCCCCTGTCATGCTGCAGAAAGCCCAGGTGCCCCTTACCAAGCTCTCCTGGCTCTGGCAGGGCTCTGCCTTCTTCCACTTGGATCCCACCTCACTGCCAACCTCATCCCATTGTACCACCCCTTTGCTGGCCCTGGGCAGCTGCATGGGGTGCTGTGCTGCTGAGGCTGGTGGCTCTCTTTGCTCAGACTCACAAGTGGCTGGATGGTTTCCCGTTCCTCCCTTGTATCCCACTTTTCCTAATTTAAATGCTATGTTCGTGTTTACCAGCTCTTTTCATTTCCCTCCTCCTCTGGTTTTTGTGGCTCTCCTAAAGCTGAAGCAGAGTGCTGCAGACCCACTGAAACTTTCTGACTGGGATCAGAATGGAAACACAAGGCTCAGGATCCCAGGAGCGGCGTTGGAAAGTTCATTTCTGTTTGGGTCACTTACCAGGACAAATCTTTTAAACTGTATTAAAGTTTTGAAAAATGAGTTATCCTTTAAAAGCCTTGCATTTTCTTATGGTTATAGGCTGAGACCTGATTTGGAAGTGTCCCAGAAGTGGAGCCATTTGGCTTGCTGTTTCTATCTAGAGGTGTCACCAAAGACAGCTTTTGTTTTTTAACCTCTACAAAATGTTCTCTGCCCATAATTAATGTCTGATGTCAACCTTAGATATGCACACTGTGTCTCACGGGGAGAAGAAAATCATTGCAATAAAGTTAATGTTTTAGCTACTGATGTGTACTTTCCAAATGTTCGTATTTACCAGAATAAACTTTAATTACTTCATTTTACTGCAGTTAGATTTCTTCTTATGTCAGACACAAATGAGTCAGTAGTTTTCTGGTTCATCACATTTATTCTGTAATATTTTTTTTAATTATATCAAATCTTCTGAACTTTTGAATAGGAATATGCTGAATTCCAGTAGCTTAACTACTTTTATTTTCATTTTGCACATATAACATGTTAGATAAGCACTTCTTCCATCCATCATGGGGTACTATGTTTTGAACTAGGAATTGTGTTTTGGCCAGCGACATAAAGATCTACCTGTGGATGGAAGGAATATATATCACTACTGCTGGTGGAGACATTCTCCCCTTGCACTTCCCCAGGATGTGCTGCTGCTTGCTCCTACGCAAGGAGATTTCACATTCTGAAGGTTTTCTCTCTAACCATGGTTAAACGGCAGTCTGGAGATAGCCCAAGTTTTAATGTCGCCACTGAGCAGAATGACACAAATGTGTTGCAGAGTGTGTGTGGCAGATAGTGCACAACCACTTTGACTCCTCAGGATAAATTAATTCTCTCCTCCTCTGGTGTCACGGTTTTGGCTTGGAGCTCTGCCAGTCCAGCTGAAGAGCATCCTTCTCTCAACTCTTCCCTACCATCACTGCCTCATGTTCATGGTCCCATTCCTTTTCTCCCTTTCTCTGCAATACCTCAGCTTTCACTTGGACACTTCTTTCAGATTGTCAGTTGATAAAATACTGAGTAGCCCTCTTATCTTCTATGTATTAGTCTTCTTTTTACTGATTAAACAATTTCTCTTGCCTGCTGCCTTTCTCTAGATTCTCCTTTACCCCTGGTTCCTGTACAAAATGTAGCCTGAATAGGAGTTTTATTAACTGTCAAGTTTTCAGACCAGTACCTCAAATTCATAAATGGCTCTTGTGAGCTTTTTATCTTTCTTAAAGCTCCCTTTTGTGCTGACACTAAGAGAAAAACAGTGAGTGCTAATTATGGGCTTGCTGGGCATCCATGGGCTTCTCCTGCCTGCCCTGCTGTGTCCCAGGAAGCAGCTCTGGCTCTTGGTCCCATGCCTCAGTTGCAATCTCTGCCTTGAAGCAGCATTTGGGAGGGATGCAACTGCTGTTCCTTCCTACAGTGACATACCTCCTCCTGATAATGAACATAATATACCATTAACAGGCTCTTGTAAAGGAGAGAAAAGCATTTTGCAGTTATTAATCAAATCTAAATATTCTTACTTCCACCAGCAGGAGGCTGGGCTTTTATATGGAGAGATCTATTATCCTTTCTTCTGTATAGCAGAGAGAAATCTTTTCTGCACAGACTTTGCAGCTTCTTCCATATGCTTTCCCCATATGAGATGGTGTTCTTTGAGTCCAGTGATGATGATTACTGTTATTTTAGCATTATTATTTATGTTTGCTAGAGCTTTGTGAGAGGTGAATTTCTCTCCCTTTGGGGTAGGTTCTAATTGGTATGAAGCTGAGAGACATCCTGTCTTTTGTGGGTCTCAGAAGGTAACAGTTCAACACAACCCATTGGTCAGAGAAGCAGCAGTTGATGGAAAAACACTATAGCAACACACATCGCTAAAAACAAACCCAAAAAAACCCCAAAAACAATAACAAAAAACCCAATAAATCCCCCAAAATGTACTATTGATTTTACAAGTATCCCATGCTCAGAGATCCATAGGATCCTGAGTGCTGTCTCTTGCCCAGCTCTGCTGGCCTCTTGCCCAGCAGAGAAAAATTCTCTCTCTTAATGACAACTGCCTGGGAGGACCAATGGAAGAGATTCCCCCTAGTTAATTATCTTCCCTCAGCATCTTCTCAGTCTTCTTCGGAGCTGCATGTGGAATCAAAAACAATATAAGGGTGTTTTTTTAAAATATTATATGTGAGCTGCCACTTCTGCCGAATTAACTGCATTATACCTGTTGAAGCCATTTTGGTTTGTTCTTCTGTCCTTCAACTTCATGCTGTGTAGCAGAATTAAGTAACTTCAGAAAAGCTGGCTTGGAAGTTTCCATGTAAGACTGTGTACACTAGATAATCAAGTTTAATAGGAGTAGCTCTTCATTATACTATTTTAAAAATGATACCTTTAGAATAATTTGTTTGAAAACTATTAATACACAGTACAAAAATAAGTAATTTTCTGATATATCAATTTATTCACTTACAAGCAATTTCTATATGTTGATGTGGAAATGTGTTTTCCTATCTAGCCTACATTGTAACAATTGCACATATATTATCACAGACCAAGAGCAAATGTAAACAAATCATCACTTCATAGACTAAAAGTCCACTAATATTTTGATTTTTAAAGTGTTCCTCCTTTCTTTTTTTTAGCAGTTTTTATAAGGCAATGCATGGCAGAGAGATCAGGGTGTCTTACTTGCTCCGGAATCCTTCCCCCACCCCAAATTTATAAAACACGAGCACCGAGTTCACCAGACACTGTGGCAATTACATTAGCAGAGGTGCTGCTCAGGTTTCTGCACTGCATTTGGCAGTGTCACCCGTGGTGGCTGCAGAGGAGAGGGTGAATAGGGTGCCTGGTGGTCAGTGGCTCTGGCTATCATTGCTAAGGGAGGGAGGCAGGAATGCTTCAGGAATGCCAAGCGAGTCCCAGGCGTTGGTGGCTTTGCAGGGGAAGGAAAGTGCTTTTATTCAACTCTGCAAACACTGCAGAGAGTCGTCAAAGTCTCTGAAGCTCAGTAAGTTGTTCTAAAACTATTTAACTCTTGAGTGTGAATATTTGATATACATATAGGTGTTCAGCTAAAAAAAAAAAAAAGAAAAAAAAAAGCAGCAGTGATCTGTGTGCATTTTCTTCCTGAATTAGGTTTCCCATGATTAAGGGGTTTGCTCTCTTTCTTCATTTAGGAGTATTCCCCCACCCTCTTTGCAAGTGTAAATTGCTCTCCTGTAATGAGATCAATGGACCTTCACTGATTTACCGTAGTAGAGAATAATTTGGCTCGTTGCACATTTGATGAGATACGATCTGTGGTTATCTTGGCACGGACAGATAGTAAAACATGGAGAACTAATAAAAAAATGTCATATTCTCCAATACTGTGCTCCGACTGTGTATACATGGATATATTATTACATGCAAGTGGAGGAAAAATATCCTTTGGGTCAGCCCAGATGGAGACTTTTCTTTACTACCTACTTCTCTTGTGAAACTCTGTTTTGTCAGTCAGGGTGGATAGAAGCTCTGGTTTAATCTTGGGTTCAGAATATATCCTGGCAAAGTGCAGCTGCTCCTTACACAGGCACAACTGGAGGCTTTGATTTTGTTTTTTTGTCTAGTGGAAACACAAAGCCTAATGAAGTCTCTTACAGTGATACAGGATGATGTTAAGGGGGATTGTTTTGAGCCACAATCAGGATTTAAAATCAAACAAATCACTTCAAAATTGGTTGTTCCTGTAATTTGGCTGAGTAAGTAATCCATCACTCTTTGACAGCCAGCTGGCTACAGGAAAGGCTCTCACATTCCTGCAGGTTTGGTGCAGATCCTCAAAACCTCTACCCCGTGACAGCTCTGGTGAGGAGGTTTTGCTGCCTGGCACTCCTGATCCTTTGGGAAGAAGTTAAACACACTTTCTTAAGTTTACTTTTTCTCCAGAGAAAGTGTGTTGCAATGGTATTTTCTGTGATACTGATACATGTCCCGTCCCTTGTATTGGGAACTTTGGAAAGGGAAGTGAGAGTATAAGATAAAATTTATTGTGAGATGTGAGGAATGTACTTTAAAAAAACCAATGCACTAATGTAGATTATGTGCAGGTTTTTTCCTGTGGCTTAAAATGCAATTTTTTTTCCCTGTCTACATAACATTATAATGACTTAGATGATGATTTGGTTTATTCATGTCTTGCATGTAGAATTTTCTGGACTGACTCTTTTACTAAAGTTTTTACTAAACACACTAAGAGTAATGGGAATAAGATGTCTATAGTGATCACCTTGAGCTTATAACCTTAATCCTTATGGCATAAAAATTCAGAGTGCTTTGAATTTTTCACAATGTGGGTGCCACTGATGAGTAGGGTTGAGTTATCTCTGTTTTCAGTAATGGCAGAGCTCTTTATTAGGTTGGGTTTAGGTTTGTTTTGGCGGTTTTTTTTGGGGGGGGGGGGTGGAAGATGTGGACTGTGGTTTTGTTTTTGATGGACAACTCTGTTATCAGTTATATAAGACTAGAATATTTTATAACTTTTGTGGGTTAGGAAGCACTCAGAAGAACAAAGATGGTTTTGGCAAGGTGAAATAATTCTCCAGCCTCCTAGAAATTTAACCCTGCTCAGGAGGCTTGGGTTAAATTTCTAGGCTATATTACTTTAAAATTACTTTTTTCCTCCTCTCGGTTAGTGCTGATGACCCAAAGGGAGTGTTTTGTCTGCTCAGAGAGGCCTCCCTGCTGTGAATCAGAGACATTCTCTGGTGGCAGGAGCCACAGATGAAATATCTTTGAGGGCATGGCAGCCCTTGGGGCTGCACGCTGTGAATGCTTCGTTTTGTTTATCCAGCAGCTGCTTTGGAATGGGGCATAGCAGCTCTGGGGTCTGTGCAGAGAGCAGGTGTCTGGGCTGTGGCTGTACAAATCTCCTGTGCTCCAAATTCAACAGTGATGTCTCTGTCAATCACAAACAGTAACTTCCTTAAATATACTGGATTTTCAATGATTTTGTGGCTTCATCTGATGCCTCTTGTCTGCTCTCACCAAAACCTTCCTCTAGTGTTCAACCATGGTACTTGTGAGAAACACACATTTGCAAAAATGGAAGAGGTCCTTGTGTGATGAGCTGAAACCAAGCTAAGGTCAAATCCAGCTGTGGATTGCTCCAGGGCATCCTGAAGTAGGTGGGAGCTTTGTGGGCTGTCTGGCACTTGTAGAGATTTTTTTACACCAAAATTTTCCTTCATTGGGCAGGGCTTTATTTTGCTGCATTTTGTACCAATTTCAAACTAGAGTGAGAAATAAACGTTTAGGGGTTCTTCCTGCTCCATTCTCTCCCCAATAATTGACAGCAAAGGTTTTCAGACTTGGCTTTCATTTTCATTACTATTTTTTATTCTACCTAAATGCCTTGTTTTGCTGCTGGTGACAGCGATGGGAGGAGTAAATGCAGATCAGCCAGGACAAATAAGCCCTTGGTAGGTTTTTGAGATTTGGTTTGGCTTTTTTGAGAGTATGCTTCACCCCAACACAGACTTCATTCACTTATGTTGCAGGTCCAGGCATGGAAAAGGTGTCCTTGTCTCAGGTTCTGTAGGATATTTGTAACTATTGTGAGCCAGCATCCCGGTACAGCCCCTGTGTCCTCGGCACTGTGCTCCAGCAGTGCCCAAGCACAGCAATGATAGCAGCCTGAAGCAGGAAGGATTTGGGGTGCTGAAGGGGTTTTGTGTGGCATGTTCTCTGAGTGATGTTGACAGGGATGGGGCCTCAGTACCTCCTCTGATGTCACATATGATCGTGGCAGCAAAGAGCTCTTGGATAAAGCTCCCCTAAGCATAGGGTTTTTGAAACCTGAGCCTGTTTCTTTGTGTTATTCTCCTAAGCTACCTAAAAGAAAATGCAAATCTTTCTAATCTTTGGTAATTAGTAATGTGATCCAAAACATCCCATGTTAATTTGGTGGCCCATTTCTTCTTGGTCCTGAAAACTTCCCAAGCCAAGTCTGTGCTCAGAGCATGGTCTTGAAGTTCATCAGACAGTTTTAGTAGCTGCAGCTTAAAACTGTCATGGGGCTACTCTTCTCAAGTTCAGTGGAAAACAAAACCTGATCAGGTATGAGAATATGCAGAATAATATTAGGAAGTGAATAAACTATCTTAAAAATTTTTAATAACCTCTGTAAGACCATGGTCTTTATGATGCATAAAGCTGTTATTTTCAAAATCTTTTATTGGAATCTGCATTTTTTTAATTTTTATTTTACATGTCTATTATTTCATGCTGTTTAAGATTTCACAAGTGAATATGCTCTGCTTCTGTGGAAAAAGTTAATAAGCTCCAGATGTGATTTCATTCTCTCCAGAGGTAAATTTAAACCTAGTAATTCCTTACAGGTTTTGAATCAGTCATTCTTCTTTTCTTTTCCTTAATACCTAGCTGATGAATTACAAAAGTAATTCAAACTTTGTTTTCCAGTTCTTTTCCTTTTCTGCTGGCAGCTGGCTTTTTTTTTTTTTTTTTTTTTTTTTTTTTTTTTTTTTTTTTTTTTTTTTTTTTCTATATACATCACTNTTTTTTTTTGGCTGTGTTGCATATCAAATCACAGCTCACTGAGGCTCCTCACAAACAGGAGTGCAAAGTTCTCACATTGCCATACTCCTTGGGATTCACACTTTTGGGTTGAGAATATGAAGCCATTGAGAACTGTTTACCTGAGAAGCCTTAGAAAATTTTGGTTTTGCTATTTAAAAAAAAAAATGAATTCCTGCCACCCTTGGCTATTGCTTAGAAAGTCATTACTCTATTGCTGCTTTTTATGCCAATTGCACCTTTCAGAATAATTTGCTTTAGAAAATTGTGCAGTGAAAGAGTCTTGACAAAATCAGATTGAGGGCTCAAATAACAAAGACTGAAATTGTAATGTTCCTACAGCTAATGAAATGTAATTTAACAAGTCAGTTCAATAATTTGCCTCTAAACTTTAGAGTATGGTTTCATTCAGTGACTGTCAAATTTAAGATACCCCAAGCCTCGCAGATAAAGCAAAGATCATGTTTATAGCCCATTTACACTGGGAGCCAGACTGCCAATGTGGAGCCGTGCCAGCTTGGGACAGATGAGAAACTGGCTCCCTACAGAGAGCATCAGATCTGTGTTTTTCACATCTAGTTTTTGACCCTGACATCCAGTCCAGTAACCACAAGTGGAGCTGAACTGCTAGCCAAACAGCAACTTTTCTTCTAATTTTTGTTCCACAGTAGAAACATGTGTCAAGTACAAATAGTGAAGTTTATGTGCTGTTGTAGCAGCCCTCCTCACACCATTCTAGCACAGGGTGAGATACCAAATGCAGTCAACAGCAAAAACCCCCTAGGAGTGTAGCACATGGTGCTTTAATAGTTTAGAAGGGGCAGAGGATGATGAGGAAGCAAAGCTGGCCACAGCAGGGACACTGTTAAAGTATTTTGTCAGACAACCTGCACAACTGCAATGCCCTTGTTGTGGGAGGTGATTACATCCCAGCTGAGATCACCATCAACTGGTTAGGACCCACACACTAGACCTTGGGAGAAGCCAGTCACATCACTTGCTGGGTCAATTAAATATTGTAGGAACACAGCATCCTATCATCAGTACATTGCTGCAGTGGCAATGGATGGATTTACCTTCCATGAACTTTATATTTGAAAAACAATTTGTTCTCCACTGTGGGCAAAGTATAATTAAACAAGGATCTCAGAGGGATGAATCAGCTAAACCTCTTCCTTTCTTCAGCTTCCTGCTTTTTCTTTGACTTTTCTGTCTAATATTAATTTGATTCTTTCAGAGACAGGCATTGTAATTGATTAAGTAGACCCTAGAGGTTGATAATATGATGCCAACATTTTTAACAATATGTTCCTTAAAAAAAAAAAAATCATCCATCAGCTTCATGCTCTCCTCAGAGAGGGGAAAAAGAAACCTGTCAATTCTACATCCTTCATCTTGTTCCTCAAAAGATCCATCATTTCTTTTTGTTGCACATCTGGTTTATTACTTCTTAGTTTGTTTTGATTTTTTGTCTGCCTTCAGATGAAAATAGTTAATATTTCCAGAAGTGATTATAGAAGAAACATATCCTGTTCCTTTCATGGAAATGGTTTGGGGGACCTTTTCTAATGCAGGCTTCATGAACTTGCAGAGTTTGTCCTGCATTAACAGGGCTGCCCTTGAGAGCCATGGGTCCTGAGGGCTTCCCTGGCTGAGTATGAGTGTCTCAGTCCTAGGCTTGGACACGAGCTGTTAAGAGGTGTGCTAGGATCCCGGTCTGGATGGGCAGCCCTGCCAGGTGACTTTTCCCTCAGTGAATGTAAGTGATTCCTATTCACCGTTACAGTGCCATGCAAAGGACTGGACTTTTTACCCACAAAAAACAGCACTAGTGGGCCAAGAGGGAACCCTGTGAAGTTCAGCAAAGAAAACTGCAGAGAATTGCACCTAGGAGGGAATAAGCAGTGGCTGGGGAATGGCTGCCTAAATAACAGGACTGCAGGAAAGGACCTACGAGTCCTTTTGGTGGACAAGCTGAACGTAAGTCAGCAGTGAAGGGCAAAGACAGAATCACAGACTATAAAATCATTTCAGTTGGAAAAGACCCTTTAGATTATTAAGTCCAGCCATCAACGTAGCTCTGCCAAGTCTTCCACTAAACCATGTCCGTGGTTAAAAAAGAACACAGATGGAGTGTCAAGAGAAGTCCCCCCTAATCAGCAAAAAGACAGGTTATATCTGGGGTCTCGTGCCCACTTTTGGGTCCTGCTCGAATGGGAGAAAGGCTTTCATTTTCAGAATGAAGCTTATCGAGATAGCAAGGAGGATGAAGAATGAAATGAAGGACCAAGAAAGGTGGAAAGTGTGACTTTATGTATCCCAAAGAAGAAATTAATCAAAGGGGAATCTTATGAACGGTTTATAAATAAGGTGGATCAGCCTCGTGCTGAAAGGATTTCCTGCTCAGTGTAAAAAAACCAAATTTCATTGTAAAGATGATCAAATATCAGCACACGTTGCCCAGAGAATATTCAGTCTTCATCCTTGAAGATATTCAGAACCTGACAGAAAAAATGCTTGAGCAGTCTGATCTAACTTTGAAGTTAATCTTGCTTTCAGGACTTGATGATTTTGAGGCTTCTTCCAATCATAATTATTCAGTAATTCAATTAAAATCCTATGCTTTTTGAACTCTTGATTTTTGTCAGACTGCTAGTCAGGTGTTTCTCATGGAAAGTCTTCGACCCGTAATTACTCCCGATTTGAAATACTTCAGATAACTCTTTTATCCAAAAGGAGTGTATGCCTCACCTGGAGGGGAAGAGAAGGGGTTTGGGTTTTTTCCCCAGCCAAAATTATCTTAACCTTGTTTTCAGAAGTAAAAGGATAATATATTGTTTTGCCTGTATTAGGAATTTTTTCTGTTCTTTCTCAGAAGTTCTGTTGTACTTGTGCTTTTGGGCAAAGCCTATTAGCTTGGCAGGCTGCATGGCTTTTTGACAAGGCCTTACTGAGTGAAGTACTGCAGAAAAAGTTTATGTTCAATGAGGATTTGAGTTCCAGCTGGTAAGACTAGGGATGCATGGAAGGGAAGCCTCAGAGTAGAGAATGTGATGAAGATGAGAATGTGAGGGAAAAGAAGGAAGCAGGACAGAAACAAGTCAGGGGAAGGGACTAGAGAGTGATATCTTTGCTTTGTCCTAGGTAGGACTTGTTTAGTGATGTGCTCAGAAGCTGGCCAGCCTCCTGTTTATATTTTGCAGAAGGGCTGTGATAAATAGGGCAAGGCCATAGGGGTGATGAAGTAGCACTCTGGACTGGACTGATCCATTCAGTCCTGCCCACAACCCTGAAGTTCCCTATTGAGGATATGTCAATTATCTGAATTTTCCCTTTTCTGAGGTTTGAGCAGCGATTTGAGAATCTCAGTGCAAAAACCATGTGCTGCAGCTGAAAAGTATTGGGATTGTGCTAGAAGATACTATGTGGTGTAAATGATCTTGCTTGGGTGGCACAAGTTGTGCATCCCAAATTGATGGATGCATTTGACATTAATGTGTGTGGCTCAGTCCCCTGTGCAGAAAATGTGGCTGGAAGGATGGCGATTATCAGTATTGATGGCTATTCTTGCAGTGCTCGTTTATCAGTGTTAAGCACCACAGGAAAGCAAGTGAGGAAATTGATAACTCTGTCTTCATGACTCAATTCCTTAGATACCCTTTACCTTTTCCACTGGATAAGGCCGCAGTTCATTCCGGGCCAAAAAAAAAAGAAGAAAGAGGAAGGTTGAACACCTTGCATCAGTAGAAGGCAACTTAAATCTGGCATTTCTAAGCATTGACTTGTATAATGCTAATGTATTCTGGTGGTTAATTTTACCTATAAAATTGTATTCCTATTTGTTTTGTCAATTTTTTTTTGTTGTTGTGGGCATTGGCCCTAATGATTCCTCTAAAGCTTCTCAGTCTGCTTGCATTACTCAGCATTACTGATGTAAAAGGAGAAGTCCAGGCTGTTCTGTCCAGTTCCCTTAAAGAAAAGGTAAAATTGTCTTTCAGAGGCTGAGTGGACTCTTCTGCTGCGTAGGTTTCCAACAGTTCTTTAACCTCACTGATAGCGAATACATATTTCTTCTGAATTTTGGCTCCTGCTTTTGATACTGTTGGAGACTTTATTTTTAGAGTTGCTATCTTTTCTCCCGCTGCCATATCTGTCTGCTGAGTGTTGCACTCCTGCCAAGTTACACTTGCTCTAGACACAACATAAACATAATTATATGTAAGAAATTCGAAATTGCTGGGATTCACTGTGAAAAGGGGGTTTAGTTTCAAAATAATTTCACTTTAGTACTGTTTCTAGTCTTAATCCTGGCTGTCTAATGCAAGGGTTACCTGTTGTTGATGTGGAAATGTTATAGTGTGCCTTAGCTCTTTTCACTGCCTGGAGTTCTGAGATACTACAAGACAAGAAAAATTAAAGTGGCTTTATGTGTATTATTGGGGGGAAAAAAAAAAAGTTGTTTACATACTGACATCTGCAAGGGGTCACTAAAACTGTGAAATAAATTGGATGTGAGGCAAAAAAAAAGAAAATGCAGGAGAAAAAGATTTTATCTTTCTTAAAAAGAAGGTGGCCCTAGTAGTAGATGGTACTAAGTAAAGGGAAGATTTTATTAGTTGTCCTCTGAGGTCTGTCTTCATCCCAAGTTCATTAGTTTTCCGATTATTAGGGCCATCATGTAAACCACAAGGAAAATTCGGCTATATTTTGAGAAAATAAAATATTTGTGCTTGAAGATGCGTTACTTTGATGCTAATAAAAGAAAAAAAGAAAAAACCCCAGCAAAACAACAACCACAAACAACTTTGTTTGACTCACATTAGTTCAGAAGATGCCTGTTTTTAGTTAGCTCTGAAGAGTAAAACTTTGAGGTTGAAGTTGTGTAATAATGTGCATTACTTGAACATTGCTTTGATGGCTGCCTTTTTTTTTTTTTTTTTTT
>VWYO01013474.1:68346-81970 GCA_013400275.1 Rhadina sibilatrix
TTTTTGAGTCACAGAAGCAGAACTGAATTTGTAATTTGGATGAGCTCTGGCTGATCCAGTGCTGGTGCAGAGGGATGTAGCTGCACATCACAGCTATTACAGCAACAGAGATCCATTGAAAACAAATTTTTTTTAGGACCTAGGGTAGATGTTATGCAAACACATATGCAGTTGATGTAAAAATTAAAAAATAAGAGAGACTCTCATTGGGAGACACTGAAGTAGTTGAATATAGAATGTTAATTTTCTTCCTGCTGCTCTTCTGTATGGTGTAGGACTATCTGATATCTGGTGAGACAAAAAAGGGTTTGATCCTCCCTTATCCAGATAGTTTTCTGCAGCTGGGAAATAAAAACGGTGCCACAAGCAATGATGAAGGGAAGGAATTGCATTAAGTAATTGCAAAGCATGGCATGGGTGAGCCCTAGTACAGAAGACAAGGCTCTTAGGGAGACTGCACAGTTCATGGGTGGAGTTCTTCTCTAAGACTCTTTAGATTAAAATGAACTCTAGAGAATAGGCCCCAAAGTACTCCAATCCTGAGTACTGTGGGCCCAAGAAAATGTTATACTACCCTTGACCACACGTGGAGCAGTGTCTTGCAATGATTTAAAGCAAGGGAAGAAAAAAAAAAAAAAAAGGATTCTGTGGTCATTCCTGTGACTGTCAATATTTGCAATGTTTCTGCTGGCCTGAATAACTTTCAGGCTAATTTCTGAAGTTCCTGGCAGAGCAGCCCTGGAGCTGTTCTGGAGGTTGTTCTGCAGTCTTCTCCTCCTCTTCACTCAAAGGTTGTGGCCACTCATGCCCTGCCTGTGCTCAGCCTGACATGGTGCAGAAAGGATGCTCTGTGTGCCTTGTCTCGCTGATGGGGGACAAAAAATAAGCTTGGGAAAGAGGGATATTCTCCAGACCACGTGTTTTGAAAGTTCTCCCCCACAAGGAAGGATTGGTGTGGCAGGATTGGTGAAAACCTGGCTCTTCTGTGTCTGCTCGCTGCAAGCTGAGATAAGATAAAGTTGTGAAATGGAGCAACCTATTTAAAAACATTCTTCATTGTTAGGGAAAAGCGTGGGTATGAAAGGGGGAAAGACAGGGTTGTGCTGGGGGCTCTTGTAGCACCCATTTAAATTCCCATTTATATTTTCCTAATACACTCATCTCCTTTTTGCCTCATAGCTATTTTAATTGAATTTGCTTGTTCTGCCTGCCATTTAGCTGCGAGCTGCCCTGACTAAAACCAGTTCCAATGCAATAACAAACCCAGCTGTTTCACTAAATTTCCGGCGTTAAAAGCAGCTGACCTTCTTGTGCTGCAGGAGGAGTGGTGGGGGCAGGCGGGTCTGATGCTGAGAGACACACACAGAATCAACTGCACACGGAATGGGGATGAGGAGTTTTTGTGATTGCACTAACTGTCCCTACTAAACACAGTTGCTGTCTTTTTACGTGCGAGCGCATTTGTGTAATTTTCAAATATTGGCTGCATTTGAATTGAATTATCAAATGGGCTGAAATAGTGGGCTAGAATTCTTTTGGGATGCGTTTCTATATTTTGTAATAATTAGTTCATTGCTAAGCATAATGTACCTGTTTCTCTTGGATGCGCTCTTTTCATTTATTTAGAAAAAAGGTATTTTAAAAAAATCTCCACAAATACTGCGTTGCTGCTCTTGGGTAAAATGCAAATAAAGGAATTGAGTCAAAACTGTGCAGCTATTAAAATTGTCTAATTTGTGAAACAGAGCAGTCAGAGAATGCAGTGTTTCTCTCTGACACTTTGTTGCTTTCGTTGGGCTTCGCCACCGGGAATACCAGACTGCACAGGGCAGAGGCACCCTTGCATCATTAAACTGATGAGTTTTCCCATCCTTTTCAATGGTGAGGGCTTCACCCACTGAACTGTTGAGATTAGACCTCTTTGTTGCAGGGAGGAGTGTCATGTTTGCTTATGCAAAGCTACTGTGGCAGATAGTATGGATAGAACAGACCATATTTTTTTTTTCCACCTGTGCTGTACTTGCGGGACTCCTGATAGTCTGTTTAAGGCTCTTGTTGAGTGAGTGATAAGATTTTCAAACAGTGGTTTAGAAAGTCTCTGTTGTTCCTCAGTGGCTTGGTTGGAAAAGAATGTGTTGAGATAAGGCCTGTCAGTACCGCCGATGGGTAACCCATGTGCAAACAAGCAGAGAGGCAGCTTATTTGTGTGGTTTATAATGCTGCTTTAATTCTTAGTTTTATAAACAACCCAACTGTTTAGGCAGAGAAGCCCTCTTGTGAAATCTGATATAATTATTGGCTGCTGCCAGAGAGCAGAGTATGCATTAGGAAATGGTATGGAGGAAGCAGGGCTGCTTCTGTCTGAACCCTCCTTTCCTCTCGCCAACATGCTCGGAGTCAGTGCAGCTTTCAAATCAGATTTGAAACCTGTTTGTTTAAGCAAACTGCTTGCTCTGATTCTGATCTTGAAAATCACAGAGTCATTAAGATTGGAAAATACCTCTATGACCGTCAGGTCTAACCAATAACCCCGCTCTGCCAGATCCACCACTAAACCATGTCCCTAAGTGCCACATCTGCATGGGTTTTTTAACACTTACAGGGATGGTGATTCTACAACTTCACTGGAAAGCCTGTTGCAGTGCTTGTCATCTTTTTCAGTTAAGATTTTTTTTCCTAATAACCTTCTATTGCTTAGAATAAATTGAGGACAGCACTTCATAAAATCACTTACTAGAAAACATAATAGGTGTTAGAAAAGGTAGATGCATTCTCAGTGTAATAGTGAACACTTGGACAAAATGTTTTGATTTTTTTTCTCTCATTCTCATAGCTATGATTAGTTTGATTTTCTTCTATGCTAGAAAGTAAACTATCGGAGTACAATGAAGACTACAAAAAGCAAGGAAAATTATAGTCTATAGAGGTATAAGAAGCCTGGATAAGAGCAGGTCCAAATGTTGGCTGTCCACTAAGGAGTCTGACATACACAATGCTATTATTAACTAAAAAAAATCTGAAACTTTTCTTTGTTTTGACTTAAGAAATGCCATATGACAGCATGATTTGTACTGCCTCTCCTTTCCATGTTTAATTTTCTCATTTGCCTAGCTGTTACAACACTCAGCTTCCCTTCCACGAGTTACTTTACTGCTCTTTGGAACCGTAAGGCTTAAGCAAAGTGGAGATGCAGAAATGTGGGTGGGAGGAAGAGGAAGGAATTGAAATTATCAAAAAGACTATTTTTATTTCCCCAAATATATGTATATAAAGAGAACCTGGTGTAGAAACAAATATAGGAATCATTGGAAATTTGTGAAGGAGAATATACAGTACAGTTGAAAATTATATTATTGCTACATTGCAATGTTTTCAAAATACTTTCTCTGGTAAAAATTTTAGGCTGGTTTTAGTCGGCTCCACTTGTTAGTATTTTCATCTCACCTATTTCACAGAACCTAGATTTCTCAGGTCAGATTTGTTGCTGGTCCTTCATAACAAGCCAGGTGGATCACATCCTGGTACTTAAGATGTAGTCTTCCTGCGATGTGATCCTGGTGTCCTCTGCAGTCATGCTCAGGTACCCAGGACATCGGCTGCTTTCTTCACCTCTCCAGCCTCCTTGATCTTGAGTGCAGGGGTTGTGGAGATGAGTTCCCACTACAGATCTCCAGAAGGTGGAGGTGCTCCCTGGGCTTGTGCAAGTTCAGCACTGGCTGCATGGTTACAAGTAGCTGTTGTTTCTCTCTCTCACTCTGCTTCAAATGTGACATCTTTGTGCACGGTTGTTCCCCATATGTAAAACTCTCAAATATTTGTGAATGCCTCAGTATGGCTGTAACTGCTTTCCATGGGCTAAGTAAATTGTAGCAAAAATATTCCTTATTCTTCAACTCAGTAAGTCTTACACTGCTGTAGACATTTCCAAAATGTTTCTATTTTTCATAGTTTTCTTTTTCTTTTGTAAGTCAGCAAAAAATAGCTGAACTTTTCCTTACACAATGCCAGGGTTTTATAAGTTTCAGGCACTGAAAGAGGTAACAGGAAGTGGTTAAGAGTAATTGCTGTACTCATGGCAGAAAAGCTGGCAGTATTAAGGACTTCAAAGATAGGAAAGTAAGATGTAACACGCTACATTATCTTACCATAATAGCTCTGTTTGCATGTACATAATGCATTGCAACTGCTGTTTTATAACAAGTTTTTCAGATGCTGTAATTGCCTGGTGCACATTGCTTTACATTCATTGACTGATGAATTCTATACAAACTTTTGACACATCACATAATGGGTTGTCTGGGAAGTTGCAATGTGAAAATTTTATTTGATTAGCCTAAATAAAATTGATAAATAATAGGGGACACAATTTTAGCTTTAGAGAGGCTTTGAAGAGGGTAAGTGAATAAAATACCTGCATTGATGATGCAGCTTTTGCAAGAGACCTTAAAATTTGCATGCATTTCAAGATCACAGTCAATTACAGAAATACAAAATTTTGCTTTGCTTTACTTTGTAAATTCATCATTTGTGAGTTTAACTTCAGAAGTCCTGATTTTAATCATCATAGTGGACACAGGTAAGAGTATTTGATTTCATGGGTGTTGTGGGGTATATAAAATTTGTTTCTCTCAAGGGCTAGACCTTCTGTCATGCTATTCCAAGAATGGTTCATTAAAAGTTAGGGTTTAAAATTATTATAATTTTTGTTATTATCAATATTATTTGCTACTCATTAAAAATAGGGGAAAGGAAAACAAACCGAAAACCTATCAGTGAGGAATTCACTGATGACATGAGAGCAATTTCTTTTTGAAGATATTTTCAGCATACTACACAAAAATGACCTTGCTCTCTGAAGGGGTTTGGCACTCTTGCACCCCAAGAAACGTGTCACCACAATTGTGGTGGATACTCAAGGCTGAGTTCTCCAAGAATAAGTCACTCTATCTCCTTCCTTTTTGCTTGAGTGGGACATGAGAACAAGAGCTCGTATTTCATCATTCGTCTGTATAATCACTTTCAGGTTCCTTCAAAGCGTGGCAGAATCCCCCACAAAGGAAAATAAAGCAAGACTTTGTATTGCTTAATGCAAAGCAGAGGGTGGCTGGTGCAGGGAGAGACATGGAGACTCTGCACCACAACTAAGCTTTCAAATCCACCCTGTGTAGTGGTATGACAAATAAAGATGAGTGGTGGTGATGTAGCCATGGTGGTCCAGGATGGATGGTCTAGAGGAGCGGAGCGTGCCTCTCTCTCCGAGGATTGTGTTGTTTTGGCGAGAGCTCAGTCCTGTGTGGCCCTAGCAGGCAGGTATCCTGTGTGATTCATCACAGCCTTTGTTGTGACAGACGATCAGCGTGAGCAGTGCTGCCTGGCAGCGTGCACACAGCCAGGGCATATGCTCCTTCCTGCCTTGCAGAAAGAACCAGAGGGGTACTCAGAGCACTGAGCTTGGTGGGGTAACGATGGAGTGTAGATGACAAGGAGCAGTAATAAAACCTTGTGAATGCAACCTTTCCCATACTTCATTTTCATCTTTCCAATTTTTCTCCCCAAAATGTGAAAGGAAGATAGGAGAACAACTCATTGAAGTCATCTGAACCCTCTGAAGGCTGTTTTATGAGTTCATTTATCTGGCTTGCTTGTGTTTCTTTGTAACTTCTTTCTTCTGCCAAAAATAACTCTTAGACTATAGATTAGCTGCTGTACAAATAGCAGTAAAATGGCCCAAACCTCCAGGAATGAACTTAATAACAAAGTCAAAATTGGAGGGGTTTGGGACATTTTATTCCAAACTAATTGAATTATAGAATTTTCTTTCAATTGCAAAGGCAACAACTGTGCACTGAATATTGTGTAAATGTAATGCTTTGTATCAATGCCACTATGTTTTTCCTTTGACAAAATATTTGTAGGTTTCATTACGTTGTACACTGTGTGTCTTGTCAGGAGAAAACAGTGTCTTAAACTGAAAACAAATCCTTTTCCAGCCTTATTGTTCTTGTCTGGCACTTCAAGCATCAGCAAGGTCTGGTTACTTTGGTTGAGATAGGACTGTTCATGGGGCATGTTAACACGTGTAATGACAATTGCAAATTTGTCCTGAGCAGATGGGGAAGGCAAGTTGGGAAACTGAGGACCAGACCCTTTGTAAACCCTGATACTACTGTCATGATTTTGTCTTGAAACAGAGATTCCAGTCCCAATTTTTCTGTTTGTTACTTTGTTTTGAGAGAAGAGCTACATTAAAACCCTGAAAAGTGCAGGTGCTTGGCTACTCTGATTTGTGTGCGGAAGAGGGCCTTGGAAATAATTTGTCTGAAGTTTGAGCAAAATGAGTTCAAACATGGAGGAGACCGTAGCCTGGAACTCTTTGGTTCACAGGCTCTTTGTAAAAACATTATTTTAATTATGGATTTGAAACCACTGATGTGCTTGGCTTTAACTGTCACCAGTGGTGCTGTGTCAGCCCTCAGGTACACTAAAGGAATGCTTGCTTATTCCTGAATTTGAGTAAGGAATGGAAAGGCAGTGTGTGCTTTCTGTGGTTTTGCCACAGAAATAGATTTTTCAACCTGAATGTTTGTTCAAATTTTAGTTTAGAAACCTTAGAAACTTCAGCACATGAATTGTTTACCCTTTTTTTTTTTTTTTGGGGGGGGGGGGTNTGTAGGTATTGTGTGTTTGTTTTGGAGGGGTTTTTTGTTGTTGTTGTTTGGTTGGGTTTTTGTTGGTTTTGTTTGTTTTTTCAGAAGTTATGACAGGAATTACTACCTTTACTTTTCTACCAAGAACAAATTGTGCACCCCAAAAAATTCTGGGAAAGCAGCAGAGCATCTCTTCTTCTAAATGCAGGATCCTTATGTAAGCTTGTGCATTCCTATCAGCCTATTTTTTCCGAGTAACTTTTTTAAAGCAGGCGAGCTGGCCTGATGCTTAATGCATCAGGGATGTTGCTTGGCAACTTTGGGCTGTGCGTGCGTTTCTGTGGGAGCAGCTGGGCAGATGTTTGCACACAGGCTGCCTGGGAGCAGCGCCTGGTGGTGGCCAAGTAAACCCAGTCCTAAAATTATTGTTTCAAGGGATGTGTGATAAATTAAACATTTGTACTGTGAGAGGCTGTCCATGACACTCGTTATTTGGAAAGTGTAAAAAGCTTTTCAAAAGGTGAGAGGCTGAGATGCCTTTCTGGCTATTTTTTCAGTGCCTAGGGGACAGACACATACCATTTGTCATTTGGGTGAGTGAAATTTGTTTCATTTAAAGCTGTGAGTTGAAGATGATGGTTTGTTTTGGTGTTGCCTTTCCCCACCCCACAACTGTACCAGTGTCACTTTCATGCTATTAAAAGGATCTACCCTTCAGAGATCCCAACACAGATATCACAAGGTTGTTTTGCAGGTCTGTGTCCAGTTAGCTATTGACTGCATTTCAGTTAGAAGGAAAACAGTGGAGTGTGACCCTCTGCTATTTTCTATCCTGATATACAATTTGTTGGGTGCACACAAGGCATCTAATTTTAAGGTATGCCACTATATCTGCTGAGGAAAAAACACAGAAAACCTGGATTAGTAAGTAACCTCTTGATTTTTCCCTGTGAGTACTGATAGTGAGAGTGAGTTGCAGAGGGAGTAAGCTGTTGAAGCAGAAGGAAGGGATGAATCTCTCTTCACTACTTTCGTTTTTACTGGCAGTGTCCCATGAATTGAATGTGAGACTTAAACTGTAATCTGAATCAGATCATGTTTTAATTCATTTTGAAAGCGTCTGAGCAGCTATAAACGTCAGGTGGAGGAGCTCCTGGCTGTGTGCAGAGGCTGTTTGCTGGAGGTGGGCCAGTCCTCGTGAACCCTGCTCAGGTGGGGGCTGAAGGACAGGGGTATAATTTTGACCACTAGCTCACATAAATAGAGGCTGATGCTCAACATCATCATCTGATGCCAGCACAGTCTGGCATAGCCCCCAACAGAGGCAGTGGTGTGATATTGCTCTCATTCTCACTGCTCATGTCACACCACACCACCCACTCCTCAGTCTCGTATTGATGAGATCTCACAGGGAGTCATAGTGAGGAATTGATCAGATTTATTGTTTCTCCTCCATTTTCAGTTCTAACTTGAAAGGGTTTGCCTGCTTCTTCCCACGGCCTTAATAAATATTTGTAGTGGCTTAGTGAAAAGGGGCAGGAGCAGTATGGAAGTGGGAAGGAGCAGCTGGGAAATTGTGGAATTGATGGAGGCGTTTCTGCTGTGGGTATTGCAGATGTCTAACTTGTACAATGTGGCAAACTGGGTCAGGGACAGGCTGCAAGGGACAAAGGTGACATCGGGCTTGGAGCCACTGGGCACTGCCCCAGGTCCTTGTTTTGTGAAGAGCAGCCACTTCTGCTGTGAAGTTTTGTGCAAGGAAAGATGTAAGAGCGAGAGGAGGCAGCATACTGGGAACAACTGTGCACTTTTCTAACTAGAGAAATTACAGTGCATAAATTGGGGTTTTGCTTTGTTTGTTTGTTTGTTTGTTTTCTTCAAGTGTATTTGATAGATTAAAAACACCAGCCCTTCCTCTTTCTGTGAGTTTACTTATTGTTGTCCAATCTGGATTTTTCTACTCTTTTATCACTCTGAGAGAATAAAAATGAAGAGGGATAGCTTGACAGGAAAGATAGCGAACATAAAGTTCTTGCTTAGACATGCCAGGTCAGAAATGTTTTAATTGTAAGGAATCCTTGAGCCTAAAGTAATCCTTCAACCATTGAAGAAAGGAACCTGGGGCATCTTAGCATATAAGACAATATAGATAAAGGATAAATGTGTTCTGTTTTGAGCAGACCTTCTTATCTTTTCACAATAACATTTTAGTATGATGATAAACATAAACATTCATTGTACTTTAAACAAGAACTCTCTACTGCTTCCCTTAATTGCTATTAACCTTCATTAAGATGAGAGTTGAACTGTGTTGGGTGCTATGCAAACACTCATTAAAGTGCCTTCCCTCCCTGGTAAATCTTGCAGCTAACGAAGACAAATGATATAAAAGCAGTTGGGGGCTATGCCTATTAACCTGGCCACTGAGAGCCATTTTATTATAGGTGTCATGAGGAAGAGGCATCTTAAATGGGATTTGTAGAAGGCAGTTATGATTCAGGATAGCATTTCTATTTCTGATAGTAGTCCATAAATTTGAGCATTGATTCTTCTTTTACAGAGTGAGACTCTAGCTTATATTTAAGGTAAACTTCAGCTTAAATCCTCTGAATTAGAGGAAAAGCCATAGAAGAGCTAAAAGTAGCTTTATAACTAAAATGCAAGACTGGGTTTAACAGTATGGAAAAGAGTGAAGGAAACAACCCAGTAAAGGAGAATAGTCTGTGTTGACCTCCCTAGAGGTGGTTGCCATCTGGGAAGCTTGTGGTCCTAGAGCTGCTAATGGAAAATGAGAGTTGTCCTTGCCTCCTTTATTGTTTGGCTGTTCAGCAACCCTACTGAAATGAAAATAAATTGGTACTAACTGCATATTGTGTTGTTGGTTTCCTGTAGTCAGTGTATATTAAATCAGAGTATAGTTAAACCTTATTAATGACTATGAATTAACAAAATAAATCAAAAGTTAAAACCTTAACTGAGATTAAAAGTTTCAATTTATTATTCTCTTTGAAAGCTAACTCTTGTATGTTTTCAGCACGGCCTCAGGTACATCCCAAAGCATCATGTGTCCATAAAATGTGGCTAACTTTGGTTCATAATAGGGGCTGGAGAATGGCAGCAGGAGGTAGTCCTTGATAATCCAGTTAATGCTCTCAGTCAGAAAGTAGCCACAGATATGAAAGTGGCAAAGGGCAGTGCTAAATTAATTGCAGTAAATCTTCTATAGGCAGGATTTCAGTTGCAAACCACCAGGGCCAAATTTACTTATTGTTCCTTCAGTAGTCTTAAAATGGGGTGGATTTGGCAGTAACTGGCAGAGTGAGAGTTACAGACAACAGACTAAATAAATCTCTTCAGTGAGGTCAGTAAACCAGTGTCAAGAATGAATCTCACCTGCTGTGTCACTGAGTTCTACTAAGCAATATCTCATCTAAAGGTTTACTACTCACATATTTGAAGGCAGTGGAAATATTGGCCAATTAGTGGGCATTATGTTTGTAGTGAGTGAAGACAGGTTTGGTTTCTAAATCTTAAATCTGTTCAGAGTGATCATTTGTAATGATGAGAATTTTGTTTCCTTGCCATGCAGAAAGTTAAGCTGCATGAGTCATGGACAGAATGGTTTGCTTTTAATAAATGGAAGTGGATACGGTAATAATAAAAAAAAAAAAGAAAAAAAAATCAGTTTGACTCCAAACCCATCTGCCCGTCTAGACAGATAGTGCCAAGCTCCTGTCTGCTAAGAAGTATCTTCTTAATAATGCTGTATTAATGCTAGTACTTTTATAGTACTTGCCATTTTTCAAAGTGCTGTGCCCAGCTAATTCATTGTTGGCTGGACTTGAGATGGCTTTTTGCTGAGTTTGATAGCATTTTTGTGTCTTGCTTTTCTGCTATGTGCTATTTTGAATGCCATGTCCAATCAATTAGGGAATCACAAGAATGTTTTAGGCATCAGTTCCCAGAGCTGGGCAATAATCCTTGTCCCTGTTCTTCCAGGGTTGCCTATTCATCTTTTCCTGGCAGAGACCATGTGTCTCCCCATTCCTCTCCCCTATAAAAAAAGTCCTTGTAGTGGCCAAATGCTTTGCACAGGCCTGTTTTCCTTACGACTGTTTTCCTCTGAATGGAACCCCATGGGGAAGGGGTGGATATGTGTGTGTGTGTGTGTGTGTGTTGGCACCTTTTCCTTCCCCACCTCTAATTTACCTGCTTCATGTTAGAGGCTGTGTTTGCTATTATTCTTCCCTGGCTTTTACTTACTCCCTTTGAAGGGCTTTCCCAAGAAAGTTGCACATGTTCAGCAAAGGGGAGAAACTGAAACAGCAAAAGGGGTGGATGGATAAAGAAAAGAATGGAAGGCAGAGCTTTCCACCTGTTTTACCCCCTTCCCCAGCTATGTGTCATTTTCCTGAATGACTCTGACTCTTGCTCATACAGCTGGGTCCTGCCATCTCAATACAGAAAATGGAGAAAATATGGGGAAGGTATATGGTACAAGGGCAAGGAAGGAGGGGAGATGAAGAGATACCTCTCGTATGGGCTGAGGAGGAATAGATGGTTGGGAAATCCCTGGCCAAGAGGTATGGTGCTAATGGAGGGATGGGAAGAATAGGCCCAACTGGACATGAGAAGAGGAAAGGGGATGGTGTAGCAGGAGCAGGTTGGGAGAAGTGTTCTGCAGTCACTGAAATGGAGAGGAGATGTTGTGTGGGTAGAGGCACACGGGGCACTCATGTCTAGAGCAGCAGGGTGCGGGGGGGTTCAAAGGCTGTGCTTTCAGAGTGACTGCCAATGTGTGGCATCCTGCATCCTGTCTGAGCTGGTGCTGTTTTTAAATAAGCAAAATGTAGGAGTTAAAAACTCCTCCATGGCAGGCAGCAGGGGCTGAGTGACTTGTTGCCAGGAGGACATTATGTGGAGGTGAGAAGGGACTGCCTCGGGCTGCATCAAGCTTGATGTGTTGGGAGTTGAGATAAATGGAACTCAAATGGAACCAGTTGCTCCTGACATCTAGGTCTGAAGCACCATCTCCAGAAAGAAAAGAAAATAGCAAAAATAAAATTATTGTCCCATTGCAAGGCAGGAGATCAGTCTCTTCTCGTGCTACTTGCACTTGTCATCTGGCGTCTTCCTTTTGTGTAAATGGACTGTGTTAATTCCAGTGAAGTGCAAGGGGATTATTCACATTTCCCACCTGTGTAAGAAGAGTATGGATTCAGGTTTGCTATAAATTACTAAAAAAAATTAAAAAAAAAAAAAAATTAAAAACTGCTGATTCGTGGAAACCTAAACATCCTTGGAGCCTCCTTCTGACAAAAGTCATGACAATTTGGGCAACAACCCCACTTTGAAATATGAAATTAACATTTGAAAATGAAAAAAATAATACTGTGAGTGTTGAGAGCTCTGAAACTTAGGCCCATGTTGGTAGCCCAGAGGTACCAGCTGCATTTAGTCTGTTGAGAATATTTTCTGTTTGTAGGAGCAGCCTTTTAATACCACTTGATGCTTTGAGGTTAAATCAATGTGCTGGAAGCCTTCTAGAGCCTCAGATGAAAGATGCCATTATGTATGCAAAATATCCACAAAAGGGATCACAGAGAATAGTGTAACTGTGGGGCAAGTCTGCCTGCAGTGCTGCTCAAGGACAACATGGGTGGCTGGGGAGCACTGATACTCCTGTGATGTGTCTGCTTAAAAGTGATGTCAACACCTTCCTCTGTAATGGGCAGTGTAAGAGCTGCCAAAGATTGAGCTGGTAAATTCTTGCTGGTTTTTTCACAAATATTTCTCAAGTCTCCCAGCTTCCTTTTGAGACTCAATTTGATTCAGAACAGCTCCGTCTTTTTCTTACTTTCCTCTTGTTTTGTTGTCTTTTTTTTCAAATCAAACCTTGTTAACTCTAATGTGTGTCTTAGCTGTCAAGTCCATTCCCTTGTGATTTGTGATGGCTTCCAGAGCTCCTGGTGGAAAAGAGTATACGAGTCTTGTTATTTCAACTGCGTGACCAAAGGTATGCCCTCTCTTAGTCGATGGCATGCATTTTCCTTTTGAACTCTCTTTCCTTCTCAGGCGCATTACAGTGTGCCAGATCTGCTCAACGGCACTCTTGCATAGCAGGTGAAGAGGGCGGTGTGTGTGTCTGGCTACGATTCCACGTGGAATACAGAACAGCACAGTTTTGCAGATCTGAGAAACAGTATGCTTTTGCCTACTGTCAAAACCTCCTCCTCTTCTTAAATCCCCCAGAGATGCTGCTAATTAAAAGATCTATTCCCTGCCCCTCCCTCTCTCCCCCCTTGATTCATGTCATAGCCCTGAGTATAATTTGGATCTCACAAGTTTTGGGAGCTCTCAAAGTGCCCTATCTAAGGAGAGAATAAGCCTCATTTATTCCCTTTGCTGTACCAGGATTGAAGGTGCAGCATCAGACCGTGTCGATCTCTCGTTCTTCTGCATCCAAGCCACCACTGCCCTTCCTGTGGTCAATTCCTCCTCTGGAAAAGAGCAAGTTCAGCTGCTTCTGGTCCCCCAGAGAAGAAAATGAGCAGTGCCTCTGAGCACGGTGATGCAGCAGAGTCTCAAACCCAAGAGTCACTCCTACGTGTGTAGAAGGGAGAAGTCAGTTTTGTGCCCTAAGAGGAGCTATGTATTTACCACATGGGAACGGTGCAAGTAGGATTAATCCCCTCCCAAACTGCTTTTGTATGCACTACAAATTTTTGCTGCTTTCTGACATGTGGCATGTTGTGGCCTGTACTGGAGTACAAACTTGAAAGTCATCTTCAGTTTTACATTATCCCTTTTGGACTAGGAGCTGATGTGCAACAGGAGCTATATTTTAGTGGTGTTTTTTTGTTTTTGTTTTTTTTTTTTTTGACATTTTGGCCATCTTCTTGAGGGAAAAACGAATCATATTTTAAAAACATGTAGTTTGTCACTGAAAATTAAAATTGAAAAATTGAAAAGACTGG
>VWYO01013487.1:14293-53702 GCA_013400275.1 Rhadina sibilatrix
CCCGTGAGGGCCGGGCAGGGCCGGGCAGGGTCCCCTCAGAGCGCGGAGCCGCCTCAGCGCCGGCCCCGGGCTGCGGCCGCGGCCCCACAGGCGGGCAGCGCTTACCTTCGGCCGCGGCGGCGGCTCCGGGGGCTCCCCGCAGCTTCTCCTCCGCTTCTCCTCCGCTCCTCCTCGGGCTCCCGCAGCCCCTCAGCGCTCCATGGCCCCGGCGCTGGCGGCGGAGCGGCGGCCGCGCTTCCCCAGCGCTGCGGAGCGAGCGGGGCCGGCCCCGCGGGGAGCGCCTCAGGCTCGGCTCGGCTGCTCGCCCGCCTTCCCTTGGCTCCCCGCTCCTCTCCTCGCCTTCCTTTCGCTACTCCTTGCTTTCCTTTCCTTCTCCTTCCCTTCCTTTGCCTTTCCGCCCCTTCCTTTCCCTCTCCTTCCCCGCCTGCTCCTCTCCTCTCCTTTCCCTCCCCTCTCCGCTCCGCTCCTTCCTTCCCCTTCCCTCGGCGCTCGGCTCCGCTCTCCCCTCGCGGTTCCGCCCGTCCCGCCCAGCTCCGTCCGTCCCTCCCCCGCCGCAGCCCCGGCCTCGGGTCCCCCCCGGCCGGGTTCGAGCCAAGGCGAGCTCCGGGAGCGGCTCTGCAGCAAATCCAGCCGAATTCCAGCCTGGATGGGGCTGGGAGCAACCCGGGCTGGTGCGTGGCATCGCTCGCCCATGGCGGGGGTTGGGATGAGGGGAGCGCCGAGGTCCCTCCCAACCCAAACCAGGCTGAGATTCCGAGGAATCAAACACAAATTTATGGATATCATTGCATCCACAGGGGCAGGGCAGGAGAGAGGAAGCAGCTGGTGGCGGTTTGGGAACTCTCCCCAGGGAATGTTGCCTGGAGCAGAGGACACTCCACACCCAGGGGGGGCAGCAGGTACAAAGCACGGGGCACCGCTGGGCCAGGCTGGGATGGGATTTTGGGGAGGAATCCTTCCCTGCGAGGGAGGTGAAGCCCTGGCGAACAAGAGCTGCTCTCCTCTCCTAAGGTTTCATGTCCCATGTCACACCTGTGGGAGCTGCTGCCTGCTCACACCACCCCAAACACCCAGCAGATAAAGGGTGATTCCCTTTATGTGGTTTCTCACTTCTGTTTCGTCCTAAACATGAGATCTTTGGGTGTTTGATGTCCTCGTCAAAGGCCAAGTTTCTGGAGTACTAACATGAAGATTTGGCTCACGTGGTAAAAGAGGAATTTTCTGGTCTTCGGGGCCAAAGAGCAGCATTTAAAAGGCTTAAAGAACCCACCCCAATCCCCCAAAACCTCGGAGTCCAGCAGGGAAAAATAAAATCCATTCATTAGCAAATCTTCTAAAAGAAGAGTTTAACTGGTTATTTGTAGATGACACACCGCCCCTCAATTTTTTCCAGGGATTCATGACTGCAGCCTCTGAAAAGTGAACAGAAGGCTGCTGTGTTGGGATTCTTGCTCAAGTCCCATCCCATGGCCCAAGATCCCACAGACCCACAGGCCAGACCACAGCAGATCTTGATAAACCACCCTTTATATCATAAAAGAACAATATTGAAAGAAAGTTTTGTGCCACGTATTCGTACAGAGGAGAAAAGATTGTCTGTCCAGCTCGGTTAAATTAAGAGTTAATTATTAATGGAGAGATTTCTATAACATACAGGAGTTTCTTTTAAAGCATAAAAGCCATTGTCAATCAAATTTCAACATGCCAACGCCTTTTACAAAATTTGGGCTGCAGTGAGGAGAAGCAAGGTGAATTTTTGCCCCTCTCTGCTGCCTTGGACACAGATCATGTGCGAGGAATCTGATCCAGACTTTGGTGTGCAAAGGTGTTAAACTTGCTCAGCTCTGTGAAACTCCACAGAGAAGTCACTTGTGCAACCCTTCCCTGGATCCCAGGTGTAAACCCTGTGGTTTAGGCTCAGGCAAACCTTGGGAATGTTTAAATGTAAGAGTTGTCTCTGATCTGTAAGCACTGAGCAGCGCAAATGAGGGCAGGATACAGAATTCCCAAACGGCTGAAAGAAACTCTGCTCTTCCAGAGCACAAGGCCAGGGAAATTCAGCTCCTGCTCTTGGTCATTCCCAGCCTTCAGGCAGCACATCCAAGCTTTTCAACTCCCTGGCAACAGGAGGGATCAGCAATCCTGATTCAGGCAGCGATTCAGAGCCGTGGATGCCATTCCAGAGGCTGGGAACAGCAGCAGCAGTGCTTCACCCCGCTGGGAAGGATGGGGCTGCTCCTGTTCGCAGCTCCCAGGGTTCCTCCTCTCTTCCCTGACATCCTCCTGGAAGCTTGGATGCCGGGAGGGGATGCTGAGAGCAGGAGGGTGAAATGAAGGAAGCTCCTCCGAGCTCCTGTTGCGATCGTATCGTGGGCTCGGGTTACTCTGATCATCTCCCTGCCAAGCCAGCTCCAGGAAGCCCTTCCTGGCACTGAGATATTCCAGAGGCCCTGAGCACTCCTGATCCACCCCAGAGGGAATGCTGAGAGCCGCAGCACTCCCTGCCCTGCTGCAGTTACCAAACGCCCCTGGCGGGCACCGATTTTTCACCATCGAGAAGCTCTGACCGTCCCAAAGGACTTCAAACCCACAAATCCGGCGGAGATCCTGCCAGCCTTGGGGAAAGGTCACTCCCTGGGCACTCGCTGCCTTTGTCCTTCCCGCAGCCAGCTCTGAGCTCTCCAACGCGCAGCACAAACACTCAGGAGCCCTGGGATCACGTTTGAGGTCATCTTCCAGGTCCTTTTCAACCCAAACCGCTCTGTGGTTCTGTGAAATCCTGGAGAGGTTTGGTGACCCGGCCAAACCCGCCCCCGTTCATGGGAGAGTCCTCAGGGAAGCTGCCCAAAGGCCCCTCCAGGAGCATCTCCCTGACAGCACCAAAGGGAACCAAGGAATTCTCCAGGCGGTCAGGAACTGGACAGCTCCCTCAGCGAGCGGGAGGGAGGCACCTCCTCTCTCCTCCCGACTTTTAACCTGGGATCCCGCTGCCTTCCACACGGGAATTCCCAGGATAATGCACAACGAGGCTGAGGCTGCTCCCTGAAGGGGAACATCCCTCTCTCCGTGCTCCTCCACTGGCAAGGTCCCAAAACCAGTGAGGAGATGAACATTTGTGGGTGAACCCTCGTGTTCCAGAGCTCTGGAGTGCCAGGACACGGGGAATGGCTTCCAGAGGGCGGGGCTGGATGGGAGACTGGGAAGGAATTCCTGGCTGGGAGGGTGGGGAGGCCCTGGAATAAAATTCCCAGAGCAGCTTTGGCTGCCCCTGGATCCCTGGAAGTGTCCAAGGCCAGGCTGGACAGGGCTTGGAGCAGCCTGGGACAGCAGGAGGTGTCCCTGCCCATGGAAGAGTTTGGAATTAAATGATTTTAAGGTCCCTCCAGACCCAAACCATTCCATGATTATTTTAAGTGCCAGGAAGTGCACAGGGATCACTTCAGGCTGTAACTCAGGAGGATTTTTGGGATTCATTGTTGACACAGAGCTCTCATGAGTCCAGGTGATGGCTTTTCTTCATTTCCCTGTGACTCGTGACTATTTCTGTCCCACTGTGGTGCAAGATCCCCACATTCCCAATCCTCTGGTCAAAAAGCTGCCTGGTGAGAGGAAGAGGATTCCTGATATTCCTGACCCCTTCCCTAGACCTGGCAGATGGTCCAGCTTTGTTTTTGGAAAGCAAAGCTGTCTTAGGATCAAACCTGAGGATGTGGATCTTGTGGGGATTTGTTTTCTCTGCTAGAAAAAGAAAAAATAAAACAATGTTTGTGGGAGAGAGGCTGGGGGAAAAGTCCAACTTCCTAAAATAGGAAAACTGTTGCACTCATTTCATTTTTTCTCCTGAAGAGACTGAGAGGGGGGAAAAAAAATTAAGCTGGCAGATGTCTGTGGTTGTGCTGAATGCACTCAGATCCTTGGGTGATAAATGTGGCAGGAGAGCTGGAACAGAGCAGGATAAATGGATTGGGTGAGGTGCTGTCAGAGGATACATTTCCCATTAGAACAGGAAGGGAGCAGCAGGAAATGTTTGCAATGAGAGTGGCTGACACAAACAGAAGGGGGTCCTGGTTCCTGTGGCCTCCAGCACGCACAGGGCAGCCCCAGAACCTCCACTGAGACCATTGTGGGGTGTTTTCCATCATTTTCTGGGTTTACTCTGCAGTTGATGCCCTCCCCCCTCCAAAATCCCTCTTTTCAGGGAGGATCAGGAGATTTCTTGGCACTGCCCACACCAAGCAAAGTCAGCCAGGGACTCCCCAAAGGATTTTTTTTTTCTCCCTCTGTGCCCTCAGCTCATCAAAATCAAATTTGTCATCTTCCCTCCTCTTCCATAAAGATCTGGGTGCCAGGAGAAGGGATTCAGGTGAAAACTGAGGGAGGCTGGGGATTGTTGGGAGTTTAACAGGACAGGATGGAAACAGGGAAAAGAAACAAATACCCTGGATACTGTAAGAGATCCGTGAATGAATTAATTAATTGGGCAGAATTAATGAACATTTGTGCTCCCTTCTCTGTCCTTCCAGCTGAAGGAGCTGAAGAGGCTCGTGGATATCAAATAAACAGGAATTCAGTGGGATATAACAGAGGCTGGGATCAGGCAATGGAATTTCCTCTCTCCATTTCATAGCAGGAGTAGAAGAATTGTTGGTTTTGGTATCGAGAGGGAGAGAGAAGCTGAGCAAGGAGGGAAGAGGTGCAGGGCAGATATTCCCTCCCTCCTTTGCTTCCTGGAGCTTTATTAAGGATTTATTTGGGAGAACAAAGGTGTGCAGTGAAGGATGTGCTTCCCACCCCTCCAAAAACCCCTCTGGGAGGTGTTCATAAGGTTTTTCACTCTCAGGAGTAGCTGAGGAGGCTGCTGTGGGTTCCCAAATCCTGCCTGGAAATGGATAAACCAGCAATCCAGGCAGCTCCCCTCCAGCAGGGTGGCTTCCCTAAAAAAAGACCAATCAGCTTTCCTAGGGAAAGGGCAGGAGCTTATGGAGCTGTTGAGGCTTTTTATTCCTCTGAAAATGCTGGGCACTTTTTAAAGGCAGACACTTCCCTGGAGCAATTCCAGGGCTGGAGTGAGGGCACTGGAATTTCTCATCCATAAAGCAGAGGGCTGGTGCAGGAGATGGGAAACGGGAGGGATTTGTCATCATTCCATGGATTTATGGAGGGTAATTCCATGGATGATTTCTCCTTCTGAAACAAACCTGGAAACCCAAACCTTTTGGTTAAAGACAACAGCAAGGAACATTGCAGCCCTTCCTGGGATGTGAGGCTGAGGTCTGAGATTCCCAATTTTCTCTGTAGCCTGGGCTTTAGGAGGGAGGGTGGGCTTGAATCCTCAGCCATGGGCATCATCCCTGACAGAGCTGGGAAGTGCTGGATGCTCTGGAAAAAAAACCAAACCAAAACATGGAACAGAGCAGCAAAAATACCAGCAGGAAGGTGGGTTAGGATTATGTTGTGCCTGCTTTGGAAAAGCTGGATGTTCCCACTGCCTCAGCTCTCCTGGCAGCCCCAAAGGTGCCACCAAGGGATCAGGTGTTGGCTTTAGCAGGAAGGACAGGAAAAGGTGGATTTTCCAGGCAAAGAACTGAGAAAGGAGGAAGCTTCTGACACTTTTCTCCTGTGCTGCAGCTTCCCAGGATCAGCACAAGCTCCTCACTCCTCTTCCTCCCCCTCAGCACCAGCCTGGCAGACACGGAGCTGACTCATCCCACCCAGATCTTTGGGAGCATCCCAACCCCTGGGAGGGTCCGGGAGGAGCTGTGGGTCAGGGCTGAGAGGTGCTGGGGAATATTCTCCTCTCTGAAGCCACAGCTTGTCCCCAGCCCAGTTTATCCAACTGGAGGAGGATTTGTGTCTGGAAGTTGATGAATCCTGGGAATAAATAGCCACTGACAAGATTATTCATCCTGCAAAAACAGCCAAGGCTGGGAGGTCCTTGGATTTGATGAAGGAAGCAGCTAAAATTTTGTCTAAATAAACACAAGTTACTCATGAACAGATATAAGAAGTCCTGATATGAAATCTTGAGGTCCTCATGGAATAGGATCCTGGAGTGGTTTGTGCTGGGAGGGACCTCAGGGATCCTCCAGTCCCCTTTCCATGGGCAGGGACACCTTCCACTACCCCAGGTTGCTCCAGCCTGGCCTTGGACACTTCCAGGGAACAGGAAATCTGTGCCAGGGCCTGCCCACCCTCACAGGGAGACTCTGGGAAGTGCCCAGGGAAGGGATTTTCCTCACTGTATTAATTGCTCAGTTAATTAACATCAGCTCCCTAAACCCACACCAAAGCAGTGGCCATAAAGATTTTAGTCTCTAATCCTGGGATTGTTTTCTTTTTTGGAGTGGGGAAAAGGATCTCAGATTGGAAGGAAAGGTTCCACTGTCTTTTTTTTCCCTAACAAACCAAAACAACAGAGTAGATTTTTAAACCAACAAGAAATCTTTCTGTGCTTCAGCCTGGCAACCCTGGCTTGTGTTTCTGGGTGCTGTCACCACTGAAAGGGCCTGGGCAGGTGACACAAAGCAGGACTTGCAGGGAAATAATCCTCAGATCTCCTGAATTTCCATCTGTGCAGTTTTAAGCTCCCTATTTCAGCCAGAGAGGCCACAGAGCTCCGAGGGGTTCAGAGAAACCTCTCCCAGCTCCAGGAATGGAATTGGATTGGAGTCCTCACAGGGATGAGGGCACTTCAACATCTATTTTCACATCCAGCTGATGGGAAAGAGAGAAAAAGGCTCCCACAGTGATAAAATCAGAAATCCTGGAATCATTAATCTTGGAGCAGTCCTCTGAGACCATCAGGTCCAATTATTTCCCAGCACTGCCAAGGTCATCACTGCCCCATGTCCCCAAGTGCCACATTCACAGGGATTTTAAATTCCAGGGATGGGGACTCAGCACTGCCCTGGGGCACGGTGCCAGGGCTGGAAAATCTTTTCCATGAAGAAATTTTCCATAATATCCAAGCTGAACCTTCCCTGGGGTAACTTGAAGCCTTTTCCTCATCCTGCTCCCTGGGAACAGATCCCAAATCCCCCTCTGGCTGTCCCCTCCAGGCAGGGAGCTGTGCAGAGCCACAAGGGCCCCCCTGAGCCTCCTTTTCTCCAGGCTGAGCCCCTTCCCCAGCTCCCTCAGCCCCTCCTGGGGCTCCAGACCCTTCCCCAGCTCCCTCAGCCTCTCCTGGGGCTCCAGACCCTTCCCAGCTCCATCTGCTGCTCCAGATCCGTCCCAGCTCCAAGACAAGCAGCAACCCAAACCAATCTTTTAACTTTCAGAGCACATCCAAAATGCTGCCAACTGAAAACAAAAAGAAACCCCAAATCCTTCACTTCAGCTGGAGCTGTTGGAGGAAATCCCTCTGGAACCATCCCTGCTCCAGGCAGAAGTTGTTTCCAGGGTGTGTGGGATGGTCCAGGGGGCAGGAATGGGGAGCAGGGCTGAGTTCACCGCTGTCCCTGCTGCTCCCTGTGCTGAGGAGGGATGTGGTCCTCTCCCAGATGGATGATCCAGCTGGAGCTCTCCTGGCCATCCAGCTGGAGTTCTCCTGACCATCCAGCTGGAGTTCTCCTGATGATCCAGCTGGAGTTCTCCTGACCATCCAGCTGGAGTTCTCCTGGCCATCCAGCTGGAGCTCTCCTGATGATACAGATGGAGCTCTCCTGACCATCCAGCTGGAGTTCTCCTGACTACCCACTGGAGCAGAGGGATCCCAAGCTGTTCCTGCAAACAGCAGCCGCTCTCCAGCAGCTCCTGACATTAGGCAGGCACAAGATTAAATAATTCTTTCCCTGCCAGATCTTTAATCATCGCTGGAAGCTCGAGATGAGCCTCTGAGTGCTCCTTTGCAGCCTGAGCTGCCTGTCCTGCCCACCTGTGTGTCCTGGATGGATTTGGGAGAGCCAACAGAGAGCTGCTCCTTGGCTTTCCCGTCCCATCCATTCATGGAATTCTAAAATCCCATTCACAGAATCCTCAGAACTCTCAAATCCCACCATGGGTCGGGTTTGGATGGAGATTAAAGCCCGTCTCATTCCACCCAAGCCTCGGGACACTTTCCAGCAGCCCAGGTTGCTCCTTCTCCTTTGCCAGGTGCTGGATCCGCATGGGAATTGCTTTGCTTTGCTGGGAAAGTTCTGGGAAAGCAGCACCGGCTGGGTTTGTGTTTGTCACCCGTCCCTAACCCTCCTCTTGCATCTGAAGGTGTAAATGGCTGCTTCTGAAGGAATTTTCAGGGGTAGGAAATGAGCTTTATTTGCATCCCAAAAGGGCCCACCCAGGACGATGGGGAAAGGGGGGAAAGGGGGGACTGGGTGTAAAAAAGGTGCTAAAAAGGCCAGACGAGACCCTTTAATCAGCTCTGAAGCGCAGAGGTGGCACTGCCGTGACCTTTATCTCCCACAGACCCTCAGAGCTCGCTGCCCGAGGCTTTTCAGCGGCATCCAACCCCCCCCCACCCCGGGCTGTCCCTTCCTCCATCCCTCCACATCCCTTGGGTTTCCATTCATCCCCTCCCAGCAGGACGCTGCGTTACTCCAGGAGCCGTCAGGGCTCTTTTGCATTTTGGGTGGGAGAGTTCTCAGTGCCCGGCCCTGCTGCGCTGCTGCCAGCTCTGGCACAAGCAGCTCCTGACAGGGAGTCATTAATTAATTAATGAGAGGCCCCCACAGGCAATTCCCGGGGTGTTTTTTTGTTTGGGATCTTTAACGAGCGCAACGGCACCTGCCAAACCCGCCCGCTTTTGCAGCCACAGCGATGCTGTTGCTTCCCAGTTTGGATCTTCTTGAAAGGAATTTTGGGGGTTTTGGGTCCTTTCGGTGCTGCTGGGGCTGTGAGCCAGCGCTGCAGTGTCCTTGTCAACAGCAGCAGGTGCTGAAATCCCGGTGTTTCACCGGGAAAAACCTGGATGCACGCCCCCAGACAGATTTGATTCAAACCTTGAGACAAGCTGCTTTCCCAGCAGAGCAAAGATTGGAGGGATGGGATCCTTCCTGTTGCAGCAATTCCCACCAGAAACCTGCATTTTAATTCCTTTTTCTCCGACAGGGAACACAAAATCGGGAATATCCACGACAAAATCATGGCCTGGGTAAGGATTTGGAGGATGTGTTGATCCCTTCTGTGTTTTTAAATCAGGAAATCATGGCCTGGCCTGGGTTGGAAGGGACCTTAAAGATGATCGAGTTCCAAATCCCTGGTACAAGAACTTTTTGCTGCTTCAAACATCAATCCCAGATTAAAATTTTTAAAAAAGGGAATTTAACTGTAGCTGCAAGCGACACGGGAAAGGGAAAATGACACATTTGATTCATTTTCTGACATAAAAAGAGCTGCACTCCTGAATGCTCTTCAAAATGAATCTGCAGGATCTCAATTTGTACTTCAGAAGCTGCACATGGTTCCTAAAATTGCTTGGTTCAACCTGAAAAGGCCTTTCCTGGTGAGTGTGAGGCCACGGCCAAAAAACCCCATTTCTCTGCAAAATGCCCAGCTTCCCTGGGAATTGGCCTGGGATTGTTTGTGGCACAGGAACATTTCTGGAGAAGCAGCAACATTTTTTTTTTTTTCTCTGTGAAGGAAACAGAAACTGCACTGGGTCACTCCTGTGGCTGCTCTTGGGCTGCTCCCAAATGCAATCCCATTGAGGGGCAGGTGAATCCCCATGCTCAGGGGCAGGTGAATCCCTTTGGATCTGCCAGGCAGAGCCAGGAGTGCAGGAGACCCCCCCTAAGGGCAGAGCTGGAGGTGAAGATCATCACTTGAAGCCCATTTTCCCCTCAGCACAGATCCTGGCATGACCTTGTTCCCTACTTTCTCCCTGTTCCTTGGCAGGGCTCTCCCAGCTCTTCCTGCCAAGGGAGCAGAGCCTGGGAGAGGCAGCGAGCACAAATTCCCTGCTCCAGACATTTGCAAGGACAGCTCCTGGAACAAAGGCCCTTCCAGCCCTCCCTAGGGTGACACCTGTGTCCCTTGCAGGGACAATCCTTTTGGAATGAGTGGGAGCTCCTTGTGGCTGCAGCAAAAAATTTTCCTTACCTTCCAAAACCCCCAGGCACTGCAGATCCCCATCTCCAGCTCAGCCAGGAATGAGCCAAGGAGATTTTGCTCCTGTGTGGCTGCAAACTCAGCAATCGCTCCCAGCTCAGCTGTGGGAAACAGCCTGACCTGAAGCTGAGGGGGGAAATAATGATGGGAAATAACTGGCCACAGCTCCCAGTTTTCCCCAGCTCCCAGTTTTCCCTCGCCGAGGCAGCTGCTGTCCGGGGCCAGAGGCAGCAGATGGAGCATTCAGGATATGCAGATTGGGGCTTTCAGTGGGAGCACGGAGAGGTGAGGAGCAGGATCAGATGTCCCTTCCATCGGGATGGAAATGCCAGGCTCAGGAATTATTTATGGAGCTGTGGCCTGGCCCGTGCTGTGGGTCAGGACCTGGATTTGCAGCATCCTCAGGAACTCTGGGGTTGCAGCTGTGGACAGGAACGGCCCAGGAAGGGATCCAATCCCTCGGTTCTGCCCTGATCACACCCCAAATCTTCTCTTTTTGCTGGAGAAGCTCAGATTTGCTGTATTTCCTGCAGGGGTTTTTGCAGGGGAGATCCACTGGTTTTCCTGAGGAGCACCACCTGCTCTGGCCATTAGGAAAATCATGGGATGGCAGTGGGAGGCCAGGCTGGGCTCCCAGAGGAGGTGAAGCCTGGGAATCTGCCAGGGTTCTCCTGCACATCTCCTAACTCCTGAGTGTTCCCATGTTCCCAGGAAAACCTTCCCTGGTCCCTCAGCTGATCCTTGCCATGGTAAAGCTCCCCCTGTTTGTTTGGAATTACTGGGAAAGGACTGGGCAGGCCAAAATCAACATCAGCTTTTTATTTCTGGAGAAAGATGATCTTCAAACACACCCAAGCAATTTTTTCTGCATGCTTCCATGGAAGGATCATTCCAGTCTCCAGTGAAATGAGCTCTCCTGTCCCTTCCCCACAGCAGGAAGTGAATCCTAAATCCAGGACCCACCACAGCTTTAGCCTGGATTGCTACAGGAGCCTGCAAGTTTATCTCCAATCACAGGGACAAGTTTTGGTTCCTAACACAAACCAGGTTTTAATTTCTCACCTCACACAATATTTTGGACACCAGAACATCAGGTCTGTGTCACATCCAACATCAAAGAGCCCCATAAGAGCCAGGTCAGCAGCTTAACAAAAACCAGCAGCAATGGTTTGTGCTAAGCTGGGTTTAAATTCACCCTTGCTTTGGTTTTTAATGTCAGCTTTGCCCTTTTGGTTTTGTCTCTCTGAAGTTTGACAGAAATTTATTCTTTGGAATGCACAATAAATTCATCCTCCTTCGCTCCTCAAAATAGTTCTCTGACAAGGCAGGTGTAGAAAAATATTTATGAAACTATGAAATAAAAAAGAAAAATAGCTTTGGCTTGCAAATAGGTGTGGGTTTGTTTTCCTGCTTCTCCCAGAAAATCCAGACTTGATTTACTCCCACCTGAAGCTTCATGGCAGGGCTGTAGAGGCAAAGTGACTTCTCCAAGGCCAGACAGACAGGTTGGACCCCCCCAAAATCAAAAATGCAGGGTCCTTGGACCAAATTCCTGTTTTTTCTCCCATGGAATCTTAGGAAAGAGCTTGGGAAGAGATGTCAGTGTAAAACTGCACCATCTGGAATCTCGTGTTCCACAATCAAATGTGGATACTTGACTTGAAATACATCATTTTATCCAATTAATGGAGGCACAGGAATCTGGATTCTTTTCCTCTTCCTGCAGTACCCTGAGCCTTTCACACCTTGATCCATTCCTTCCAGCCCCATCCAGGCTGACTCGATGTCACAAATTATTCCCAGGGAAATGGCACATTCCAGCTTTTCTCCCACAGAAACATTCCAGGCCAGGGGTCAGCTCTCTCACCCTTGGGCGCTCCAGGTGAGGCCCCAAACCAGAACAAGCTGGATAAATCAAGAGAGGGAAAAAGGGGGGAATGCATCAACACCTGGAAAAACCTTAGGAACATGGAATTTGGAGGTGATGATGTCACTTTTTCTCCGTGGCCTCCTGCCCTTTGCCTGTAGCCCCACGGAACTGCGGAACGTAGGGAATGGTGGGATTAGGCTTCAGGCTGCTTTGGATAAACTCCTTGACGTTTGTTGGGATGTGCTGGAGGAGCCCCCTGTCCGTGAGCAGCTCTGTGGCCCTGGAGCTTTGTGTCAGGAGAAGATCCCTCTGTCCTTTTCCCAGGGCTGCTATCCCCAGGTAACACAGGCCCCGCTCGCCGCTGCCCGCCAAAGCTTCATCCAAAGGCTCCGAGAATCCCTCCGAGGAAACCAGGGACAGAGCCCTGCTGGGCTGCCAGCCAGGGAACACCAGCAATGCCCCATTGCCCACCTCCCAAGCAGCACTGGAGAAGGCCCCTAGAAGGATGGAATCCTGCCCTGGGAAGCACTGATCCAAGCAGCTCCTCGGGCTCGTTTTCCGCCGGCACGGGGGATTGCTGATGACAGTGGCATATTTGAGGTGACACTGAGCCGTGCTTTCCCCATCCTGGCAGCTCCTGGAGGAGCTGCTGCTCTGGAAGTGGCTGCTGGAGCACACCGAGTCACTTTCAGAGTCCTGGGGGGTTGGAAAGGTGGAGTCAATTCCTAAAAAATCTCCTGGTGGCTCTTCTTTTTCCAAGGTTTTGGTGACGCTGATGTCCTCCAGCACCATCTCCGCCTCCAGGAGAAGCGGCTCACACGACATCGGCTCGGGGTGCTTGGCAAAAAGGTGCTCCAGAGTTTCAGGCTGGAAGGGAAGAGGGATTTTAATGCTCATTTAGCATGGAACAGCTTTATTTCACTCTCCAGGCTTTGTGGATCACAGCATCCCACACCAAAGGTCATTCCCAGCAGCCTGGAGTTTGGCCACATTGGCTTCACACATCGGTTTTTGGGTTTTTTTTATAAGAATTTAGAGTTGAAAACCCTCTGCAACAAAATCTCCTCGATGGATTTAATCATTGATACATCAGCTGAAGGAACTTTCTGTGCTAGGATTGGATTATCCAGGTCAAATTCAGCCTTTCCACAGGATTTTTGCAGCATTCCCACCTGAGTAGCAGCTGCATGTTTTAAGTGAGTGAAGCAGCTCTGTTAGGGAAAAATGCAGGGTTTGCAGCTCCCAGGATGAACTGACAGCAGCACCAGAGATCCCAAGGAGAATTCCTTTGTATTTCCTAAAGAATTTGGGACCAAATGGACAAAGCCAAGTTTTTTGTGGGTTAACAAGCCATGTTTTGTTAACCCACAAAACCTTGCTAACATGCTTCAGGGAAGCTGCCAAAATAATGAGGAAAATGTCAAAACACTCGGAGTAGTGGGAAATTAGAGCAAAGAGTAAAATTATTGGGCTCTACTCAGTCCAGACTCGCTGTTGGTGACAATTGAGCCCTGAATTTGGGATTTTTCCCACACAGATCCATCACCTTCCCACATCAAAATGAACAGGGAGCTTTCAAACAATGAAAATAAGATTTTTTTTTTCTTTCTCCTCATGCATGTGGTTTATCCCTGATGGAGATGTTTGTATCCTTCCCCTCACCACAGCAAACACAGATGAAACCCCTCCCAGCCAAGGCCAGGGGTGTTTTGGCAAAGGCCACCATCTGTCACTAATTAAAAAGTGGCAGATGTTTATCACATCCAATGCATAATCCAGAGGCCTGGGCAATGGGAACCTCTGGATGGAGCCAGAGGGGTGAATGGGGCTGGATTTCCACTGGAGGCAGAGCTGGAGCAACAGC
The DNA here is from genome assembly GCA_013400275.1 of Rhadina sibilatrix. Taxonomy (NCBI): domain Eukaryota; kingdom Metazoa; phylum Chordata; class Aves; order Passeriformes; family Phylloscopidae; genus Rhadina; species Rhadina sibilatrix. Next base: position 28,072 of record VWYO01013487.1, read on the forward strand.
CCTGGGTGGAGGAAGCAGCAGCCCCAGGGAAATACAAACCTGCTGGAAATTAACTCCCTGTGCCCACGAGCAGTTCTTGGGGTTGGGAACATCCTCCCAGAGCAGCTTCTTCACCCTGAAATGTCAGGGAAAACCTGGAGTTGGTGCTGTTCCCACAGGGGCTGCACTGTGCAGGGAAGGAATCTCTGCCATTTTATTTATCCACAGCACAGTGGCCATGAAATAATCGTTGGGGAGATGGTAAATGGCATCATTTTGCAGATTTTATCCCAAAGATAAAGAAGGGACATTCCAGGTGGCAGTTTGGGAAAATATGAAGGGTGAATGGCCACAACCCACAGGGCCTAAAGGGGCTCCAGGAGAGCTGGAGAGGGACTGGGGCCAAGGGATGGAGGGACAGGACACAGGGAATGGCTTCAAGCTGGAAAGGGAGGGGCTGTATGGGAGATTGGGAAAGAATTCCTGGCTGGGAGGGCAGGCAGGCCCTGGAATAGAATTCCCAGAGAAGATGTGGCTGCCCCTGGATACCTGGCAGTGCCCAAGGCCAGGCTGAGCCAGGCTTGGAACATCCTGAGACAGTGGAAGCTGGCCCTGGATGGGATTGAAGGTCCCACCCAACCCAAACCAGTTTGGGATTCTGTGGCACCAGTTGAGCAGAGTGGGCAGTGCAGCTGCACCACCTGGAATTTTGGATAACAAGGAACAAAGTACCTTTGGTGTGAAACCAGCAAGGCTCCCAGCAGCAAGACTGAGGTGGAAAAAACAATTGGCAGAACCACGTGGAGGCTGCCACTACTGCCAGGTTCAAATCCCCCTGGAAATAAAGGAGTTCAGCTATTAATGCAGCAAAATGATTTGTCTGGGAGCAAATAGTTGGCAACAGGGAAATAACAAACAGTAGAAACAACAGCTTAGATGGGGAAATAACCTTGAGCAACAGTTTTATTGCACATGGACAAACCTTTCCCTTGGGAATAAGCAGGCAAAAAGGAATTATTTTAAATAGGAGTTTAAACCCTCACTCAGCTCAGCCCACAGAGAGTTTTCAAATTAAAGCTGAAGTCTGTTCACTGTTTGTAGGTACATTACAGTGGCTTTATTACTACTCTTTTTCTTCAGATGAGACAGAGATTTTGCACTTAAAGGTCACTTTTATTTCATAAAAAGCAGGGGAAAAGATGCTGTCAGTCACCTTTGGCAAAGTGATCCGTGGCTCTGGCTTTGCCAACTCCTCCAGCAAACACAGGGTAGAGGCTGAACTGGTACTTCTCAATCAGGAGAAAGTGATCTGGAAAGGGGAGATCAGCCTTTGGAATCCACTGTTATCTACTTTTTAACCCATCCCCTGCACAGAGGCTCTGGGCACAGACCAGAGCTCAGATCAGCCCAGAGAGGGCAGGAATGGGCCCATCTTTTATAGATCCCTACTTCAAAACCTCAAGGTCCCAACTCTTAATCCAGCATTATTCTGTCATGGAATGAGCACCTTATGGAGCTACTGTGATAATTTCTAGGAGCAAAGTCAAAATGCAAAGGAAATGCAGATATCAGTTTGAATAATTAGCTGCTGTGTTCAATATTCCAGAACTAATTTTATTGTATTGCCACAAAATGAACTCACTCCAGAGCTTAAACTAATTATTAATGCAACAGGCAATCCTCTAATGAGGATCAAAATTTGCTTTATTGGTCAATAAAAGTGATTAGAAACAGGGAAGGGGAAAAAAAGGGCTCAGAGCTCAGAAGTTCCACATTTTTTCTGTTCCACACCAATTAACAGCAAGAATTATTTTTTCAAGCACACACTCACCATAAATAAAACACTTCCTGAGATCTGGAGGAACTCGCAGCCATTTCATCTGCTCCTCTTTGTTCAGGTTCCTCCACTCAATCACAAAGGATTTTATCCCAGGGCTTTGGGGGGAGAGACTCCAAACCACAACCACACAGGTGCTGTTCACCAGGTAAGCACTCAGGGATTGCACAGCATCCACTGGGAAACAGAGAAAACCCCAGGATCCACATCCTGTGAACTGCTCAAGTTCCATCACTTTATCACTTTAATTATATTTTGTATAATAAAGCCACATCAGCAGAGAGATTTTTTCCCTCAAGCCACCAAAATCTGAGTTACACTAAATCAATCCCAAGCACTAAACAGACCAAGTTTCTTACAGACATCAAATATCCCAATTCTCACCTGCAATTCCTTATTTAACCTTCACCAAAAAATTAAAAACTCCTGAATCCTGAGAATAAATGAAGCAGAGTGCAGCCAAGTCCAGGAATTGCTGCTCAGGAAGTCTGAGGGCTCTGTACCCTGGCAGCCCAAAACACGACCACATTTCATTTTGGAAACAACAAAACATTCCCCAGCAGGAATGTTGGGTGTTCCCAAATCAAAGGAAATGAAAGATCAGTTCTCCAGTAGGATTTTGTTTCTCTTTGATTAATTGATTTAGATTTTATTAGTGAAGACAGCCCAGAGACAGACCACTCTTTTCCCAACCCCAAAAATCATTAGGATTGTCATGATGGAAATCTCAGTTTTCCAACAGCTCTGTTGGTGCTGAATGCATCCCCATAAAACATTCCTTACTCCACCAGAGGGAATTTTATCCCAAAGAAAGCTTTCCCCATGAACATCACCAGGATTCCTGGCATTTCCCACATGCCACTCCTTGCTGCTCTTACCTGTGCTCATTTGCTGGGATAGAGTTAAATTAGAATTGATTGCAGAAATCCCAACTGAATTCATGGCTAAAATGGTGATGGTGTGGGTTGGCTCAATCCATGGAAAAGTCCAGCTGGTGCCATGATCCACAAATTCCTCCCAGGAGGTGTTCCCTGGGGTCTGGTGCTTTATGATGTATCTGCTCACGCTGCACAACGAGTGATTCTCCATCAGGGGCTGCAGCAATTAATTAATGGGCATTAATTCCTCAAGCCCATCCCCTCTCCCTCTGATTCCCAGAGCAATGGTTGTTTGGGCAGCTCCAATTTTAAGGAAACAGGACCCAATAAGGATATTCTGGCTCTTGTCTTTTTAGCCAAGGACTGGAGTCCTTTTAAAGGCTTAATTTCCCTCTCTGAGAGCTGACTCTCATTCCTTCTCTTCCCAGCAAAGAGAAGGACAAGGAAAGCCAAACTCTCAGATTCCTACAGCCATTCCCTGCTTGACACATTTTTCAGGGTTCAAACCCCAGAGCAGCACATGAGCAAAGAGGAATGGGCACTGAGGAACTTTTTCCTGTCCTGCATTAACATTTTAAGGCAAAGAAGGCAAAACCATCCCCCATTTTATCCCAGAATTTCCACCAGGATTCAGCTCTTGCCTCTAGGATGAGCCAAGCAATTGTCAGGAGCACAGAGGAAAGCAAATCCCAATCCCCACAAGCCTCAGGTGCCTGTCACACTCCCCTTCTGGCAATTCCTGGTTTTAGGATCAAAGGGAAAACCCCAAATGCAGCTGCTCCCACCTTCCACAGGAGTGTAACATTCCTCTGCTTCCTTGCTGGATCCTCAGAAACGATTCTCCAGAATTCCGGGCCTTGCAAGGGAGCTGCAAAAACAACAGTTGGGGAAGGACTTGAGTCCCACCTGAGCCTGGCAAATCCCAGCCCTCAGGAGAAGCACAGACCTCTGATGTCCTGCACGAGGCTTTGGGCAGCTCTGCTCCAGTCACTCCAGTAGCCAGCTCCATCCAGCTCCCTGCAGCGCACCTGCACCACGTACTCCACGCAGAGCTGCTCCACTGCCAGCACAGCCCAGCTGCCTGCAGGGTGTGGGACTTCATAAAGCTGCGAGAGAAAGGGAGGCAAAAAAAAAAACAACCTCAGAGGGAGGACAAAGGGATGTTCAGGCAGTTCTTAGAGGCAAAAGTCCTGGAAATGAAGGCAGGGAGGAAGTGGGGTTGTGAGGAATATTCCTTTGTGGACACTGCAAATTGCCTCGGTGGATAAATTCCATGCAGCAGCAGCTGCACTCTGCAGGGCAGCAGTGCAGTGATCCCTGCCCCAGCCCAGGTGGAACAGACAGTACCTGCCATGGAATCTCCTGCCTGTTCCCTGAATTCCAGCGGATCTGGAAGGCCAGCTCCCTGCTGGCAAAGGCAGGCTTGGCCCAGCTCACGTTCAGCAGCCCCACGTTCCTGGTGAGTTCTGCTCCCACGTTGGAAGGGGGCAGAGGCTTCACTGGAAAAGGGAAAGATGAAAGAATGACTGCAATGTCTGCACTGACACTTCCCATTAAATCAAACCATGGATGGCTTTTTCCTTGTCCTCAGGGTGGATAGCACACAGCCTCTGCTCTTCCAAGGAAAGCAGGGCTGGAAACACAGAATCCACGGGAATGGTTCCATGGATTTCATTTTCATTTCAAGCACAGCAGATTATTTTGCTGCTGGCACTTGCTGTCTGCCTTGGGATAAAGAGCAAAAGACAGAGCCTGGCAGTAAATTTTGAGGTTTAGGTTGGATATTTGGGGATATTTCTCCATGGGAAGGTGGGGTCAGGCATTGGAAGAGCTGCCCAGGGCAGTGGTGAGTGCCCATTCCTGCAGGGATTGAAAATCCCTGTGGATGTGGCACTTGGGGACAGTGGTGGCCTTGGGAGCCCATGGAGAAATTCCATGATTTTCATGGGGTCACCCCTGCAGAAAGCAGCAGCTCCTGTAAAGGCTGGGAACAGACATTGTGCAGTGATTAATGGAAATGTTTTTATTTTATTAATTGGAAATTCCCCCCAAAATCCAGCTCCTCCAGAACAGGAATCTCCCCAAACCCTTGTTAGTTAATCAAGCCACATTAAAATAAACTTATTTTTATTGAATGAGGAGAAAACAACTACAACAAATAATTTTTTTTTTCACTTTGATGGTGCTGGAACAGGTTTGTTTTGCTTTACTACAGTACAGAGCACCCTGCATCCAGGATTCCATCCATTGCCACCACATAACAAATGTATTTTATATATTATATATATTTATATAAACATTTAGATATTTAGGTATTTATTTCATAACTATATAACGAATTTATTTCATAATTTTATAACTCAAATTAATTTCATGGAGCACCTCTGGGGTCCAGCTGCCTTGTTTACTCTCACCCATGTTCACATTTGTGTCCAAAAAATACCCAGTGAATTCTCTGTCACAGAGCAGATGAGAAGAGGTGATTTGCACATTTTGGAGTTTTTAAAACACTCAAACACTGCTCCTGCCTCTTGTTTTTATCCAAATTTAAGTGCTCTTTGCAACAAAATGGAAGAGCAGGGACAGTCCCCATGATTTTAAATGGATTTATGAGTGTAAGTAATACACTCTACTGGAGTATAAACTTAATTAATTGAAGACAAACCAGTCTGAACAATTAAATAACCAAAACCTTTAAAAATGAGCTTCATTTTGCAATATAACTCTTGCATTTTCTGTAGGGGGAATAACAGGCAGAAGTGAACGTTTCATTTAAAATCTGCTCCCGTATGGAAATGACATTTAATCCTTTTTTTTTTTTTTTTTTAAGTAATATAAAAACTCTCATGTTCTTATTTAAAACCTGTGGAAAAAAAAATTTTTTTCCCTACACCATTTAAAATCCAAGGGCAAGGAGGGAAGAGGGATTCATGGATCTCGACCTACCCACATCTGCTGGAATGACACAAGTGGGGGAGGATTGCAGCGTTCCCAGGAAATGCTGGAACTCAATCCACAGGGTGTATCCAGATAAAAGGAAAATGGGCTGGAATGTGCACTCGTAGGAATGATTCCTCTGCAAATGGCATTCCTTCACCTCAGAGTTTGGAGGGGGGCTTGGAAAGTCAGGGCAATAAATTTGGCTCCTTAAAAGAGGAAAAAAAAAAAAATAAAATAAAATAAAACACGTTTGGTTGATCTGTTGCAAGTGTAAATCTGGAGGGAATTAAAAGGAGTGGTGGTACTGGAAACATCCTGGGATTTTGAGGATTGTTTGGATCTTGAACCTGAATCTGCACTGAATGGATGAAAAATTATTTCAGTGTCACTCCTCAAAGCTTTGGCTCTGGAAAAAGCAGGACAAACAAGAAAAAGCAACAGGTACAGCAAGAGAAGGCAGCTCCAAATCCTCATCAATTGTGGGATTTTAGGGATTGGCAATAAACACAGCAAGGAAAATCTGCCAAGAATTGACTCCAGTCAGGAATGACTTCCAAAATCCCAGCTGGCAGCCAGGGGGAGACTGCCACAGAGACCCACTGAGGTCTCCAGGAGATGGAAATCCCACAAGAACATCAACTCTGGATTAAAAATCTCATGTCCAGTTACCACACCTGGCAACAGAAGAGAGGAGCCCGGGGTTCTGGCTGAAATGGAACAGGATAAATTCTTGGAGTGGGAATTGTTCAGCTTTCCCCTCAGACTTGTGAGGAGAGGGGCCAGGGAGGGTGTGAGTTACTCAGCTGAACCACCAGAGTTACACTTGGTTGAAGTTCCCTGTCCCCAGGATTAAAGCAGTGCCTGGTGCTTTGGCAGTTGGGATTGGAGCTCTCCCTGCTCCCACAGGATGATCCCTTTGGAGCTGTTTTCTCCTGGCAGCTCTGCCTGCAGAGGAAGATGTAGGAACAACCCAAACAAAACAAAACCCCACAGCCAGAGCACCACACAGCACAGCAGCGCTGCTCTCCAGCTCCAAAAGGCAACAGCAGCAGGAATTTTATGGCCTTTTATCCTTTCAGGTCTCACTCTGAACAAATAACCACCAAAAAATCAGAACAAAAAGAAGGATCAGCAGCCTCTGGGAAGGATTTGCAAGCAGTGGTAATGTCACTGCTTTGATCTTGCAGGAACACGAACAAATCTCCACGTTATCACCTCCTACTAGAAAATGACATTTTTAGCTAAACCTGAACAGTGAGAAAGTTGGAAGAAAAGCCACGATGAGCAGCATGGGGTTTATTCCCAGCTCCCTGCCCAGCAGTGCACTCATTATATTCATATTTGTGAAGGCAGGTTAAACAAAAGCTACCTCAGCACTCAGCCAGGCATTAATCCTGCCCCAAAAGCCTCCACTTGAACTTTCCAGCATTCCAGTTATTCCTTTAGTCCACAAAACCCTGGGAAATATTCACCTGGGCACCAGGATCATTCAAACTCCACCAGAGGAGACAGGCTGGCTTTCCAAAGGATTAGGCCCTCAGAGCTGATGGAAGCTGTTTGCCAAAACTTCTGCATCTCCAGCCCAGCAGAGCAGTGAAATGATGGATTTTTTTGCCTCAGGAGGAGGTGTCTGTCTGTCTGAGTGGTTCTAGGAAACTCTCAAGCTCAACGTATCAGGGGTGGAATGGGATGAGCTTTGAGGTGCCTCCCAACCCAAAGCAGTCTGGGGTTCTGGGAATTGCTGCAGCCCAAGCTGCTGCCTTCACAAAGCAATATTCCCTTCACGAGCTAAGGTTGGGTTCTCTAAGCAAGATTTCTTTTTTCCCCACCTTGGAATGAATTTGTTTCATTCTCTAGTTTTACCTGTGTGTACACAGAAAAAAAAAAAAAAAGAGAATTATAGAAAATCAAAGACTGATAGAGACCTCAGGAGGTCTCAAAGCCCAGCTCAGACTCAGAGCAGTTCAATTCAAATCAGGTGCAGCTGTCAGGATCTGAGAGGCTCCAAGAAAGGGATTCTCCAGCTCCCCCAGGCCAGACATTCCCACTGGGAATGGGCTTTTCCCTTATTTCCTTACAACCTGCAGATAGGAGCAACTGGAATAATTTTTTTTACTGATCCAAGAAATCTTCTTGCAGAGAACTGGCTCCCAAACAGGTTGAAAAATGCTGAGAAACCTTAGAAATAAGATCTGCTACATGCTCAGCTATCTCTGGTTCCCTTCCTGCACACAGAATAAAGAATCTGTTAAATCCATAATTGCATTTATCCAGAATTCTTTGCTGCAATAATATTTTGAGCAATACATTAAAAAAAAAGAGAATTAAAACCCATCCATACCTGTAATATCTTAACTGCAAACTCCCCAGGAGCAAGGTGGTTGGGTTTGCAGACCATCTGCAAGTCATTTTGGTCAAGTATCCATCAGTCTGACAGGAGATATTAAAATCCATGTCTAATTAACAGACATGGGAAGCTGAATTAATAAGACACAATGGTTGCTACAAAAAAAAAAAACCAACCAAAAACCAAACCAAAACCCCGAAAATACAACAAAACAACAAAAAATCCCAACCAAACAAATAAAAAAAACCCTAAAAAAACCCAATGAAGGTAACAAATTGATTTTAAATGGAAATATTAGGGTCCTTCCTAGGAAAATGCCCCAAAAGGAGAATGGAAAATCCTCAGGAATCTTACCTACCACATAGAATTCAGCGTATCTATGGTGACATTCCCTACTTTGGTGACAACAGTACAAAGCCTGATAGAAGAAACTACCTCTAGGCTGGGTTGCTTTCAAGTTGAAAAGAGTGACTTTGCTGACACGATTGTTCACAAGGGAATATTGGCTGGCTGGGATTTCTTCTGCTAAATTCAGCCACCAAACCACCTCCCGGGCCTCTACGGGCTGAGTTTGGTTTTTGTAGATGCACAGGAATGAAATGTTGGAGCCAGCACTGGTCAGGGTCTTGGGAGGGAAGTACAGGACTTGAGCTGCATAAAAAGAGGGGGGGAAAGTGGAAAAAAATCCATTAAGTAAGAGCATTTGTCAGCAAATTATTATTATTATTATTNAGAGGAAAAAGTGGAAAAAAATCCATTGAGATTTGAAGCTGAACCAAAAAACGTAAGAGCTTTTGTCAATAAATTATTATCATTATTACTAATGTTATTAACATGCAGCTGTATTTCTAACTTTCCTCCCTAATCACTATGAACAAGAGCAGAAAGGAGCCTTGGACTGGTCTCCCTCCACACCTGAAGTTTCTCATTTCTGATTAAAATAATCTTTAACATCCCCAGGCTACACAAAAGGAAAAGAGGGAGAAGAAATCCATTGAGGTTTGACACTGATTTCCCTTTCTCAGGCAGTAAAGCAGATTTAAGATCTGTTGTTTGAGGTTTTATTAGGAAAAAAAAAAAAAGCTCTTTTTCCAAGGTTTGGTTCTTTGGTGCAGGTGCCCATAAAAAGACCCAGGAAAAGCACAGAGTTCAGAGAATTCCTGTGGCAGCACAGACCAAAATATTCCCAGGGAATTCTTAGCAGAGCATGGAAAAATACAACAAAATAACCAGACAGTCAGTTTTGCACAGGGCTCAGCACTGCAAACCAGGCTGGACTGTACAAAAAGTACATTTGGTTTTGCTCTGGGCCTTCAGTTCAGCTACAAAACCAAAACCAGAAGTGAGAGAAAGCATCAGGAGAAAAATCTTGCATTGAGGGGAGGCTCAGAGCTGCCAACTGGAGCTGGAAATGGAAAATCTCTGAGGAAAAGAGCTTTTTGTGGGTGCTGCTGAGGGAGTGACAGCCACAGAGGTGTGTTCTCCAGAATCCCTAATGCCAGCCTGGCACAGGGAGGGAGCTGAGCCTCAGGCAAAGGCAGGCAGGAAAAGCTTCCAGAGCTTTCTTCATCCCAACTCAAGCCCTCCAATACCAAATCTTAGCACAAAACCAACTGGAAAATCAGCTTTATTCCCAAATCCTGCAGGTGTCCTACCTCCCAAAGTGAGGTTGTAGGGTGAGCTCCAGTCACTCCAGAAGCCTGGACCATGGAGATTCCTGCTCCTCACCTGCACTGAGGATGGAGAGTCAAGCAGGGCATTGTCTAAGGCCACTGAGCTTTCCAGAGCAACCTGAAGCATCTGTTGGATCATCCAAATCCATTATTGTTGTGAAGTGAAACAGGAAAAGAGACAGAGGGAATATAAATGAATTGTATGGAGTCAGGATTCCCTGGATTCCCTTTCATGCCTTCTCTTTACGCTCAGTTTTTGGGAGTGTTGAGTAAATCAATTTGCTCCTTAGGAGACAGGAGACAGGCAAGGATTTTCTATGTTTTTAGGTAGCAAGCTGGGTAAAAAAAAGAAAATCTTTCTTTGAATTTACTGTCAATTTGAGAGTGGTGGAAGTTGTGTAACTCTGTGGGAAATGAGTTGTTTCATTATGGGCTGCTAATTAACAGCTGCTTGTTATTCCAGAGCCACTTGCGTGGTAGGGACAGAAAAAAAAACCAAATCTCTCTATTTATAATAAAATTTATAAATATTAAACATAGATGGATTGCAGAACACATAGAATGCTGAAAGAAAATGGGTTTGGGCTTCACAGAATCAGGATTTCACCCAAGGAGAAAAAGTGGAGTTTGTTTGTGAGAGCCAGCAGGAGAGGGGGCTTCCCTCAGAGTGGACAGATGTAAAACCCAGTTTTTCTAGGAAAAAGCAGCTTGCTAAGCCCAGCTTTTCCAGGAAAAAGCAGCATGCTAAACCCAGCTTTTCCAGGATAAAGCAGCTTGCTAAACCCAGCTTTTCCAGGCAAAAGCAGCATGCTAAACCCAGCTTGTCCAGGAAAAAACAGCTTGCTAAACCCAGCTTCTCCAGGAAAAAGCAGCTTGCTAAGCCCAGATTTTCCAGGAAAACGCAGCATGCTAAACTCAGATTTTCCAGGAAAAAGCAGCGTGCTAAGCCCAGCTTGTCCAGGAAAAAGCAGCTTGCTAAACCCAGCTTTTCCAGGCAAAAGCAGCGTGCTAAGCCCAGCTTCTCCAGACAAAAGCAGCTTGCTAAACCCAGCTTTTCCAGGCAAAAGCAGCGTGCTAAGCCCAGCTTCTCCAGGAAAAAGCAGAGTGCTAAGCCCAGCGCCGCCAGAGCAGCCACACCCTCAAGCAAGGACAATGAGGGTGGTGGGAATGCCGGGGGTTGGGAATCCCCCAGCCTGGAAGGCACGGTGCTGCCTCACCTGGCTGTCCCCGTGCCCCGGAGGAGCAGAGATCCTCACTTGGTGCTGCAGAGGGAAGGGCAGCAGGGCAGGGCTGGACCAGCAGAGCTTCACCTGACCCCTCTCAGCCAGCTCCAGGTGCAGCTTCACGGGGGCTTCAGGCCTCACTGCACACAAATTAATCCACAATTAATCAACAATTAACCCCAAGCTGTCTGCCCCAGCATGCTGTGTTTTACTGAGTCACAATTCAGGCCTTAAGCTCAGTTCTCTTAAACTCAGTTTTCAAGAGCTGCTCTACAGCATGGCAGTGATGTTGTGTTATATCCCTGGAAAAGCCACCCTGGTGCTGTTACAGTTATCAAGAAATGTTTGTTTGACCTCCCATTTCCCTCAAACCTGCAGGAATTTCTTCCCTTTGGCCATGACTTTTCCCAGTGGCCAAGCCCTGGCTTACCTGCCTTGCTGGAAAGAGGGAATGAGGAAGAGAGGGGTGGGAATGCTGAGAAAATCAATTTGCTCCTTGCAAGGGTTTCTTAAATATTCCCATCCTTCCACAGGGATTATGGCTGTGAAAGGAGGCCTCCAGGAGAGTGATGTGAGGGCAAAGTAAAAACGGAGAGTTTGGATATTCCCATGAGGATGAGGAGAACTCTGGAGTGGGGAATGGGTGGGAAATCCTTAGGATTCCATTCCTTGGACAATGACAAGGAGTCAAGGCCCTGCTTTTCCCTGGTACTGACACCTTGGCTGGCCTTGTCCTCATTCACAGCCCAGCTTTTCCCATGGAAGAGTAAAACCTTGCTCCAAAGCACTGCAGGGTGAGCAGCATGCACAGAAGCTGAAGGGAAAACATTCCCAAAAATCCTGAGCCTTGGGCAAACGTTCCCTTCAAATTCCATCTGCACTCGTGTCCAAGTGCCCCATTTAAATGCATTACTGGAATGTCACTCAGTGACATCAAATTATCAAATGTTTCTATTTATTTTCTCTATAAATCCACCACACCAAGTTGGATTTTCATTATTTATATCAAAAAAAAAAACTCTTATTTTTTTCCATAGAAATCCACCACAGCAAGTCAGATTTTATTTCATTATTTATATCAAAAATCTCTTCTTTTTTTTTTTTTTTTCAGTATAAATCCACCACACCAATTCAGATTTTATTTCATTTCCCCTTCTAGACCATCTCAAAGCAATTAACTTCACGAAGGCCAGCAGGGAGCTATTGGGGAGGAGAAAAACAAAAAGTCAGTGGCTTTTCCATCACATTTCCCTGAATCAGATCCCACAGATAATGATGGTTGTGATGCCACCTGCTCCACGATCAGCAAATAAATTCCACGTGGTGCAAGCACTCGAGAGTTTTACATTCAAAATAGTTTTAATTGAGCTAAATCTTGGCAGAACACGTATTAATATTGTGCATTTTTAAAAACATGCTCCACTGAGCAGAGCTAACTCATTGTGTCATTTTTAAATACTGCCAGACTGCAGGCTGAATTTTTAATTTCTTCCTGCAGCATCATTTCAAACCAGCAGGATGAAAAATGCCACCTCTCATCTTCCAAACCAGCCCACCCAGAGATTTTAACTGGTTCTGTCTGCAGAGCACATCAGTTAGGAGGAAGTTCATAAAATTCCAAAGTTTTTAAGTTAATAAGATGTTCATAAAACTTTAATTTTTTTTTTTCCCCTGCAGCTGACAGCTCCTGCCTTTATGAAATCTGCCCAAATCTGCAATAACTGGGCACGTTGGATAGCAACACATATCAAATTCATCATGTCAGAGTTTGAGCTTGATCAAACACACAGGAATGTTCTCCAGCTTGGGGTTGCATGGGTGAGGAAGAAAATGTCAGGATCAGAGAGCTGCTGGGGAAAATGGGTGGGATTCTTTGCTAAGCAACTTTGGCAACAGCTTTTTGATTTTAATTTAAGTCCTCAGTGACAAGCTCCACCATTGGGCCAGCCTTAGGCACAGAGAGGTCTCGATTAGAAAGGAAAAAAATAAGAAAAAACCGATTTCTGGAGTGCTTGGCTCTGCTCAGTGTGGTTTGCACTGGAGCCCAGACAGGGATTAGGGAGCTTTTCCTGCCCTGTCTGTGCCCCCTTTCCCAGCAGAGCCATCCTGCTGCTGTTTTCCATGGACACAGGGCTCAGCCAGGCTCACCTGCAGCAGGGCATCTCCACACCCAAGCAAATGATTCTATTTAAGGAAAAGAGTTTTGATTTACCTCTGAACATACAAGGAAGCTAAGCTAGAACCTTCCATGCCCTTCTCATCAGCAGTTGGAAATGTTCCTCAGAACCTGTAGCTGTTTCTATTGGCAGCAAGCCAAATTCATCCTCCTTAATCACTGTATATTTAAGAAGGAGCACAGAGGTGCTCAAGTGCTTTTTGGGCTGTCTTGGGTGTCAGATGCTTCTCTGGCACCTGTGCTTTGTTCTTTCATTTCTGTACCATTTGCTGTTTTCTCTTTTATTAAAACCTTTGCTTTACAAAACACACCCAAGCAGTCTCTGGGAGGTTTGCAGGTCAACCCTCAGACTTGCAAAAAGCATTTCTTGATAACTGGATCTGTTGATAATTGGATCTGTTGATAATTGGATCTGTTGATAACTGGATTTGTTGATAACTGGATCTGTTGATAACTAGATCTGTTGATAACAGGATTTGTTGATACCTGGATCTGTTGATACCTGGATTTGTTGATAACTCCCCGAGGTTGCCACTCTGGGAGGTTGCAGGTCAGCCCTCAGACCTGATGCATCCTGAGGGGTCTGGTTCCCCTCTGGCCACGTGTCAGGCTGTGGCACTCACCTATGTCTGTGGGCTGCAGGGACATGGGTGGTGACCCCAGGGCTGTGGCACCTGCCAGCACCTCCAGCCACAGCAGGTAGGTGTGGTTGAGGCTCGGGGAGGCCACCAGGCACTCACAGGTGGCCTGGTCCCTGCAGTGACACGGAGCCACCCTCACTGTCCCCTGCAGGGAGCTCGTGGATGCAGCTCCCAGGGACAGCTCTGACCTGCAGGGGGGACAAACCAAAAACAAGAACAAAAACAAACCAAAAAAATCAGTATTTTGGTGGGCTTTTTGGGTTTTTTTTCTGTATCTCAATAGGTTTGGCCATCTGGATATGGTTTATTGATCAAAAAATTCAATTAATTAATGAAAAAAAAATATTGTAACCAATGGCTTTAACTTTGCTGCTTTTCCCTTTCTAAATGGCTCCAATTCCATCAAATTCCCTTAAAGCATTCCCAGATCTTTTTTAGGCACACAGTGCTGTTTTACCTTCCCATGGCAGCTCCCTGCCATCCCCAAAGAGATGAATTTCTAATTCCCATCAGCGAGGCACTGAAATAACACCAAAATAATTTAATATTCCCTCCAGCTCCTGCTACAATTGAGCATTACAGGGAATATTATATCCATGGAATGGTTTGGATTGGGAGGGACCTTCAATCCCATCCCGTTCCACCCCTGCCAGGGACCTTTTCCACTATCCCAAGTTACCCCAAACTCCATCCTTGGCCATTTCCAGGGATCCAGGGGCAGCCACAGCTTCTCTGGGAAATCCATTCCAGGGCCTCCCCACCTTCCCAGGGAACAATTCCTTCCCAATCACCCATCTAAATCTTTGGGATCAGCAGTTCCCAAAGGATTCTTCACTCTCATCTCCACTCTTCAGGCTCTTGCAGAAACCCACATTTATGGAATTCTGCAGGTATCCAGTGACTAAAGCCTCCCCAAGGTTGGGAATTTAACAGTGCAAATAATTTGTGGCCAAATTTCTCCCAGCAGCAAAGCCAAGACAAACCCTGACAGTTCAAACCCCTTGGATCCTTTCCTGCTTTTCACGTTTCATCTTTACCCAAAAAAAAAAAAAAAAAGCTCCTGTTTGGAATTGTTCTGAAGTGATTTTGGAATTATTTCTGTCCAGTAAGGGTTTTGTTTTACTAATTCAGAGGAAGAAGTGGAAATTCATGGAATAAGAGCCTTTCTGTGCATTTTTCCAATGGTTTTACAGCTGGCATGAGTCACTGGAACACTTGGGTTCAGGGAGGGCAGAGATCTCTGCATTGGAGGAGAGGGAAGGACAAGATTTGCTGCTTTAGTTTATGGGTTTAGTCCATTTGTTATCTGCTCCATTTATCTGAGAGCAGAGCACAAGGAAGTGGGCATGATTCACCAATTCCATTTCCATATCCTGCCTTGCTTAGAGAGGAAAAGGTCAAAAAAAAAAAAAAATCCCGAGGAGAATTATGGAGGATGGGAAAGGCTGAGGCTGGGACTGCAGGAAAGCACTCCTGGATCATCCCAGCCCTGCTCCCCTCATCCCTCACTGATCTTTCTGCACCTTGGGACACTCTGAGGTTGGGAAAACATGGAATTTCAGCAGCACTGCCCTCCCAGCTCCTGTGCACTGCAGGAACAACCCCAGGCAGGTCCATCTCAAGGTATGGGTTACATTTCTTGATGCTCCAGACAGCCAATCCTGACATTCCTGAAATGATTCTCACCAGGACTCGCAGACTTTAGGACACAGGAATTATGCTGATGGTATCTGGCAGACACAGAGCTCTGAAATTACTTGGAATAATTTTGTTTTTCTAGATGTGGCTCCACAGTTTTCCCCTGAATTTCCTTTCAAAGGCTTTGCAGAATTTTCTTTGAAGCCTCCCTGCCTTCTCCTGTTGCTCACAGATTTTATTGCTCTCCAAAAGCCACAATCAACCCATGAAAAAGTAGGGTTTTTTTTTTCTTCAAACCACATCTTTGATCTGGTCTATCTGGAAAGTGGTTACCACCACACCCAGCTCCTCATCATTCCTAATATTTTTTTCAATTTTTTTAACCATCCAAATGAACTTGTTTGCACCAAAATAAAAAGCAAAAACAAAAACAAAAAACACTCCTCTCCTGACTTGTTAACCCTCACAAGCTGAGGAGAGGTCAGTGGCTCCTCCATCTGTCACAGAGAGTTCTTTTAGCCAACACCTTGGAAAACCTCAGGNAAATTTTTCAATTTTTTAACCATCCAAATGAACTTGTTTGCACCAAAAAAACAAAAACAAAACCAAAAACCACTCCTCTCCTGACTTGTTAACCCTCACAAGCTGAGGAGAGGTCAGTGGCTCCTCCATCTGTCACAGAGAGTTCTTTTAGCCAACACCTTGGAAAACCTCAGGGGAAAAAAAAAAAAAAAAGACATTTAGGAAGTCCTAAATGTTTGATATTTATATTCAACCCCCTTCAGAAGGTGATGCTTCTCCTGCTAAATTCATCTGTGGCCCCGTGGGGAATTTGGAGACTTTCAATTAAATGCTGCAAAACGTCCTGGCTGAATTTCAATCCTGTTCTTGCAATTAAAAAGGGAAAAAAGTAAAACTTCTTTTAGGAAGAATTGCCTGAATTTTCAGGAAAGGTCCATCCCAGCCAGGTGGTTGTGAAATAGGGTCACCACTGTAACTCTGCTGTCTCATTATTCCTCTATCCTCTCCAAGCACTGCCTTTATTGGGAATGGCTGGAGCAAAGCTGTCTGGGGGGTTCCAGGATCTTTCCATAAATATTTTCCAGTGTTTTTGATTGATGGTAGCTCCAGAAAAATCCTTATTTGAAGAAGCTGCCCCATTAAGATCTGAGGGTTGCTGAGCTCATCAATCTCTAATGAGAGGCTGATTTTCTCTGGCTGGAGAGGCTCAATGCACAGCTGATGCACTTGAGGCAAGTTGCATGATTTATCCTTAAAAAACATGAGAATTTAGTCCCAGAACTGGGGGAGAGCCTCCCAGGTATTTCAAATAAGTCAAAATATGAATGCAGCCTCATGAGCTCAAAGGGCAAATGATAATCAGTGCTCAAAATGAAACTGGGAGCATTCACCAAGGGGATCCCTGAGGCTAAAGATTCCAGCTGATGGAACTAAACATGGATTTTACAGCACTCCTGGGATCAGACAGCTGCAAAGGTGTTTGGTAGACAATTAACCCAACTTGTCTAATGAAGCTTTGGAATAACCTTTTCTCTTCTTTTCTGTTCTTTTGGAATAGCCTTTTCTCTCCCAAAACCCCACCATCTCCCTCACCTGAGCCTCTCACACAGCACTGCCATGGGCAGGACAGAACATTCCCATTCCTGATATTTCCAAGCAGGATGGAAATATTTCCATGTGGATGTGGTAAATAAGAGCAGACTTCTCTAATGTTGGGAAAAAAAAAAAAAACAACCCCTCAAAGCTGTGAGAGACCCAAGCTTTTCTGTTGTAGATTCTCCTGTGTCATTATTTTTGTGTACTGCCCTGCATGTGAGAATCCTGGCTGGATCTCCAGACTCCCAGGGAGAAACACATGCCAGGAATGCATATTTTTAAAACTGGGAATGTTTTCAAGGTATTTTGGCTCAGGAATAAAATGTTAAGGTATCAGAGAGCCAACAGGGAAAGCTGTCACCTTCCCAAAGGCTGAAATGCTCGTGCTTGCTGCTCCCCCAGAACACAGGGACCCTAAAAGGGAAATATTAATATGGAATGTGGGGAGGGAAATGAGTTCTCCAAGGTTTTGCTTCGTTTCTCATCTTTGCAGCAAAGAGGGATCAAACAGGGACTCTGGTGAGTCCACAGGGCCTGCTCTCCTAAATTGCATGGCACTCACTGAATTCTCTTCCTAGCACAAGGAAACTCTTCAGCCCAGCTGGGGCTCCAGCCTGGTGGCATCCCAAAAAATTCCAATGTAGAGATTTCTGCACTGGGGATCACTGGCAAAGCTCCCCCTGTGCAGCTGAGCCTGGATGGAGCAGAGCAAAGCCAGAGCTGCTTCCCCCACAAACACCCATGGAATTGTATTTCAGGAACCAGAGTCATGAGGAACACTGGAAATGGGAACCCAGCTCACCAAAATGGGATTAAAATATTGTGTCATCTAAACAAGCATATTTACTCCTAAATAATCACACTTGGTTTCCACTCTGACTGCAGGGATGGTTTGTGCCAAACCATCTCTGGCTGTTCAGGAAGTCTTCCCCTAGAAATTCAGCTCATTCAACTCTTTCAGTTTATCCTGTTTCCTGAGGAAATGAAGCCTGGGTGTTTACACCAATCCGTCAAACCTATCAAAGACCCAGGAAAAACCAGGGTGGTTTCATGGAATCAAGCAGATCTTTTTGTAAGCAATGTGTACAAGAGCTGCTCATGCCACAGGCAGAATGATTCCATCTCTCAGCATTCCAGGGAATATTCATCACAGTGACAATGAGATGAGAGCAGCATTTGCCATTGTATCACATGTTAAGCACCACAGTTACTTCAGGAGAGGCAATATAATGGTCAAACACAAATAAAAAGCAGAACCAAGACTTTAATACTAAGAAATTCTAACAACAAAGATACTTTAAGAAGTCAATGCTGATTTCATGAAAATATTTTAAGAAATATGGGAAGGACAGAGAAGGGGGAACTCTCCATTCCAACCATTTTTCATTCAAAAATCCACAAACTTTCCATATTACTTTCATATTTCCAGGATTACTTTTAGACAGGACAAAGTAAAATCTGCAAAGCTAAAGCTCCCACCATGCTGGAAGCTGGAAGGTTGATGTATTGGGAAATGCTTTCAGTTTTCCAAATTAACAATTTTAATTACAATACAATTACAATAACAATGAACAAATTTAACAGGGCCTGTACTTACTCAGAGTATAAAAGGTTCACCTTCAGGTCAGCTCTCAGGTCCAGCTTCAAAAGCTGCAGGTTACAAACCAACAGGTCCAGCTTGCCTCTAATCCAACATTTCATGTTCCAGCTCCAATCTGGACAAAAGAAAGGGATCACACATTTTTGAACTGCATCAAAACAAAATAAATACCTGGATAGAACTCACTGACAAGGAGAGGACAAGGAATAGATATTCCTGAAAGTGAGGTTGCACCACAAATGGGAAAAATATTTATAAATAATCTGAGTTGGGCACCTTAAACATTTCCAAGGTTCACAATCCATGTGCTTCTGCACTGTCATGATTACAGAAGGAATATTTTTTAACCTGGATTTAGGGACAAGGCAGCAGGGTGAAGAAAAATGAAGCTGATAGTGGTTGCTGTGTCCTGGGAAGTGGCACAGCCTCAGCTGGGGATTTGTGAAATGCAATTCTACCTACTGAGGTCAATGAGATTCCTGGCAGCAGGATGCCAGCTCCGTGTTCCTCAGAGACAGGAGGAGGGAAAAAAAACCCTTGGGGAAAAAAAAATTCCTAATCCATGTGCAGATATTTACTGCATATTTATTATTTAAAGCCTCAGAGTTCATGTAGAAATGATGCCATGTGCTCTCCATCTGAGTTTAAAGCCCACATCCACCGAAAATATTTAAAATATTCCTCACAGTGTCTAAACTCCTTTGAGATCTGGGTTTATGTCCTCTTATGCAGTGCTCTATATTGTATTCACAATTCCCCTGGAAAGACAGCCAACATTTCTTTCCCTTTTGAAGCTGTGCTGTACAATTCCTCCATCTTCCACTACATTCTGAGGAAGGATTTTGCCACATTAAAGAAGGATTTTGCCACATTGAGAAAGGATTTTGCTACATTGAGAAAGGATTTCACCACTGAGAAAGGATTTTACCACATTGAGAAACAATTTCACCACACTGAGGAAGGATTTTGCCACATTGAGAAAGGATTTCACCACATTGAGAAAGGATTTTACCACATTGGGAAAGGATTTTTCCACACTGAGGAAGGATTTTACCAATTTGAGAAAGGATTTTACCAACTTGAGAAAGGATTTTGCCACACTGAGGAAGGATTTTACCACGCTGTGTTGCCTTGGCCAGGATAAAACTGGATTAATCCATTAATCCAACCCACCCCTCTCCTCCTAAATAACAAAAAAACCCTAAATATTTTTGGAAGAATAAACTCCTGGTGCCTTTGAGTGCTAAACCCACCTATTTGCTGAGGAGCAGAGAGATTTATTTCTGAAGGAATAAACTTCCTTGCCTGCATGCTTGCTCTGTACAAAGAACAATCAATGTTGCTGGCACTCCAAAGGCAACAGAGAAAATTTTCTTCATTCATCAAAGGCTTGATTTTGGATGCTCCAAGTTCTCTCCTCAAGCCAGACCAGCTCCCAGGTGAGAAAGGGCTCAAGAAGGTCTCATTCAGCAGCACACAGGGCAGTGTGAAATTCCTGGGAAGAACTGGATGGACCATGCAATGGGCAGCTGCCACCTGAAGGAAGTCTGCAAATATAAAGGGAAAAGTATTGGAAATAAAAGGAAAAGTTCATCTTTTTAAACAATCGAAAGGGAGTGGTTGATGTGACACAGAAATGCATTCATTAGGTAAAAAGCAGGTTGTTTGCAGGGGTTGTTCTCTGAGGTAAAGACAAAATTAATAAAAAGATCCCCTCTAAGTGAAGACAAAATTACTAAAAACATCTTCTCTGAATGATGTCACAGCCTTTTACCCCAACCTCACTGCACCTGAACTTTTGTTTTCTCAATCTCTTGAAAAAAGCCAAGGCCAAGATGGTAGACAAAGCCTCTCTTTGGGATAAATTGGCTTTTATTAACCAAAAACACAGTGAATCCTGAACTGGGTATGAGTCTCATCTTCCCATGCAGTGCTGGAACAGATCCCCTCCAGCTCTTTTAAAACAGCTCCATTTCAATGAAAATATAATCCTGTTGCAAATATAAAACACAGTCCCACTGTAAGGCTCAAATAAAAAAGGACAATATTGCTGTGGGTGCAACTGCACAACCCCAGGGCATTCTCTGGGAGGTGAGAGGCAGGAAAATGTCATTTTTTCCCCCATCAGACTTAAAATGAAACCCCTCTGAGCACATTTGTTGATGTCATAGCTTGAGTTGTGCTCACAATGGTTTAGAGAAGGATGAGCAGGGAACAACTTCCTGTAAAACACTCTGAATTTAAAGATTAAAGCTCCACTTGCAGCAAGGCACAGGGGCATTGGTGCACTTTTGCATTTTGTTCAGGAAGGGCAGAAATTTTGAGCAGGTCATTAAACAGAAATTAATGGATGCTCTATGCCTTGCAACAGCCAAAATAAGAAATGCCAGAACCTCTCTGGCACTGCTTGATTAATAGAAATTCATAATCCTCTAGCACAGAGGGTTCAACATTCAAATTCAAATTCAATAATACCAAAATATGAGATGAGAGCTCTGAAAAAAAAAAGCTGTTAAAAACAGAGGATGCAGGGTGTTACCCTGCAGAGGGCTTTGCTTTCTCTCCATGCAGATTTTGTGGTGCCAGGCCCCTGCAGGGTTCTGCTCTTCCCTCCTTTCCCAGTGAGCAGAGGTTGTGCCTCTGGAAATCCCAGCTCCATTAGTGGAGCAAACAAACGCTCAGGCCATAATCCACGATTTCAAAAGGGACGAAAGAGTGGTACAGAGCAGGACAGAGAACCAGCACTGTCCTCAGCTCACCTCTCTTTCTAAAAGGAACTTCCCCCTCGTGTATCACAGGTCATCTCAAGGGATTAATTAAAAAATGTGCTCAGCCCCTTTGTTCAGAAATGGAAAAAAAATAAGTGAAAATGACCCAGAGGAAGGCCTGATTTGCAGTTCTGTCCCCAGAGCAGCAGCGTGGCTGGGTGAGCAGGGCCATCAGATGGTGACAAACTGCTCTGGAATCCCCAGGAAACTTCCCTGGAGCATCCAGGTTTTCCAATTCAAGCTACTCCATGTGCTCAGATCACAGAAGGTACTTAAAAGAATTCCAACAATGCAATATTTGATACTGAGTGGATAGAAGTACATAGGGAGCAAGACAAAAAGGTGTTTGGGTATATAAAAGGTACCTAAATCTAATGACTTATTCATCTTTTTGATTCATGTTTTGTAAAGATGGCACAAATTTTCACAATAACTCCGCTGGATTACAGGGTTTGCCTTGTCCCTAAGCACCATCATCAAAACCCTTTAAACAGTCCTTTTTTTAATTAAAAAAAAAATAAAAAATAAAAACAGAAAGGCAAATACCAGCTGTCCTTTCAGAGCAGATGCCAATATTGTCAGAGGCATTTCCCAGTTTATCAGTGCAGCATTTGCAGTGAGCTGAGCACCCTTTGGCAGCCCTGTGCCCATGGGGGCTGGAATTGCAGCATCCTCCAGGAGCAGAGGGTTTTTCCTTGCACTTTAGGGCAACAAGACAAACTCCCCACAGATTTTTGATCTCATCAGGGCATTTATTTGGACTCAACACATATTTTTTTACTGATGTCTCCTGATCTGGAAAACCCAAACTGGTTTTGGGGATATTTTTTTAGTCACTTACCCATCAGCACAAACGTGGTCGGGATGATTTGCCAACACATCTTGTTTTGTAGAGCTGACCTGAAAAACACACAGAAAATTAATTGAGGGCTCATAATTACCAGCCTGTTATTTCATTTTGGTGCACTTCAGTTCATTTGATGTTCACACCTTTGTAAGCAGAACGATGGAAAACCAGAATGGCTTGGAGAGGAACTTTAAAATCATCTCATTCCAACACTCTGGGATGGGGAGAGACACTTCTCTCTACACCAGGAAAGGAAGAAGAGGCCAGAAAGGGAGAAAAAAACCCCAGAATTTTCCAAGTGCAGCATACACAGAAGCCCTCACTCATTTCAAGAGTGAAGACTTCACTAAACTTCACAGCAACATTTCCTTATGGCTCCTTCATTTCAGATGCTTTGTTCTTTTTTATTTTCATCCTATACTTACATAAATACTGCTAAAATTGAGATATATTTTTATACTTGAAGCTGCACAGAGGAGAGTTTGGCTGCTGGTGTAGCCAAGAGCTGAGTGCTGAGTAAAATCCACAGCTCCAGTCAGACAGCAAATGCCAGGGCGAGAAACTGGAGTTAGGGAATCCCTCCAAAGGCTTCCATTCCTGAAATATTTCTGAGGACATTTTCCTTGAGAGCATCCCTGGAGCCAAAAGAGGCAGTGCCAAGGTTATATAATGCACTGGCCTTGCAGTTTGGGGCTGCATCTCCTGGGAAATCGATTTCTTTTTATGTTCCATGGCCACCTGAAGCTGCAGGGAAGTGCCAATTCCCACATCCTGGTCTCCCTGCCTGCTCTCCCACCAGTTCAGCTGGAGCTGGATTTCTGCAGCACTGTGCTCTGCAGGATCACTCCATCCCAGCCACTTCTCTCCCCATCCACTGGGTGCTTTTTCAGCTCCATTTTCAGTAATGACAGAGGGAATCTCGAATTTTCCCAGCCCGTTTCAGGGGAAAATTTGGATCTCAGCACAGCAGGTAGGTGGCCCACCTCACCCTGCTCCTTTTCCATTTGTTTGTTCCTATTAGAGGGCCAGAGGAATTATGGATACAGAAAGATACGGGCAGGAATTGGTTCCAAAGAATTGAAATTAGGTAGATTTTCCCCGTTTCAGAAGTAAAAAGTACTCTTTTTTAAAAGAGTTCATTTGACAAAAATGCACGTTATTCACACTATTAAATGGTTTAATGAGAAGCAGCCCACGTTCCTCTTTTATAGGTGCAACAAAAATTCCCTCTCCATCCTTCAACCACTTCCCAGCAGGAAACTGGTGGGCATTCACTTCCAAGAAAACTGCACATCCATTTCCCAAATGTATAAAGTTATCCAGAGGTCCTGGCTGTTAGAGTTTCCCCCATGAAATACCCATATACACTGAGAAGAAAACAACCATAGAGCCCCAGAACCCCACAGGGAAGGAAAATTATCATTTATACGTAGTTTAGTGAAGAGAAAGGCTTTTTAATTTCCTGATGGAAGTGGGGGAAAAAAAAAGAAGAAGGGATTATTTTTCCCTGGAAAGGGTGGTCAGGATTGGCAGGGGCTGCCCAGGGAGGTTTGAAGTCCCCATACCTGGAGGTGTCCAAGGAACTCCTGGAGGTGGCACTCAGAGCTCGGGGCTGGGGACAAGGTTGGACTTGATGCTCTCAGAGGGCTTTTCCAACCATAATGGTTTTGGGATTCCCACATAGAAATGGCCAGAGAGGGCAATCAGAGCTTCTGATGTCAGCACTCACTTCATTTTGCAGCAGAAGGCACAACCACTCCTCAGCCCAGCTTGGAATCTCCTGTCACACCGACCTGGGCTGGTTTCACAGAGGTGTTTTTCCAATCCCAGCTCCAACAGCATTCCTGAGCAAACCCAGGGCTGTCTGTGACCAAAAAGCCCTGTAAGCTGCATGGCCACAGAATCAGCCCCTTTTCTGTTCAAATTCAGCCTTCCTTGTGTCAACTTTGCAGAATTGGGTAAAAAGAGAGATCTACAGATAAATCCCAGGGCAGGATAAATGCACTGCTGGAGCAGGCAGAATTCACCAGAATCTTTTCCAGTGGGAACAGTGAACTTGCCAGAGTTCCTTACTCTGTTGTAAGAAAGAATACAAGTCTTACAGGAACATTTACAGGGAACAGGAAGTTAAATAAAGAGAATTATTACAACTTGTAAGCACTGTCCTGGAGAGAATAAATTAAAACAAATTGGTTTATTTGCAGCTGGTGAAGTGTCTGTACAAAAGGAAGGAGCTGGGGTCCTTTTGAACAAATATATCTTGAATTTTTCTGGAGCCACTGACTTTGCTGCTGCTGTGTACAAGAAATTTTCTGATTTCTTATGTAACTGCTATATTCCTCTCCATATCAACCACAGGATCACTGAATAGCTCAGCAAGAGTTTTGGGATCCAAACCAAAACACAACAGATATGACAGGGAAGAAGAAGAACAATGAAATAAGATCATTTTTATTTACAGGACAGGTGAGAAATCATAGAATTCCCTGGTTTTTCAGCATGGGAAACCTGTTTTTCAGCATTCAGCACAACCTGAAATGAGCAGGACCCACAAACACCTGCACTGGGCATGGAAAACCATATAAACCATCCCTGACTTTTGCAAGCACTTCACTACAGCTGGTTTTAAATATTAAAAATCTCTAGAAAGCATAAAAATATTTTAGTAATAATGTCTATGCACAGCATCTTCTGACCTCTTCTTTTAAAGGTGCCAAGGGCTTTCCAGTCCTGTTGCTCTGAGCATGGAATTCCATTTGCCACTGAGTACACTAAAAATCATTCTTAATAAAGAGCTCTGAGTAAGTGGCACACACAAAATAGAAATGGGTATGAGCCACATGGAATAATTTTGCTAATATTAAGGTTTTAATAAACCCAAGCCGGGCAGAAGCACAGCTACAAATCCAACTCTAAACCTGCTGGTGGAGCCTCTCCCCTAAGACTCAACAGCAAAAACGCCCCGAACTCTTCAAAGAACTTTCTCCAGATGGTGGAATTTCTCTTGTTTGTAGTGAAAACATCCTCATTCATGCTGTGGATCTGTCCTCCCTTACGTGCAGAGCTCCTGGGATTCCTTGGCACTTAAAGGTTACATCCACGTTACATCAACACTTGGGAGTTAAGGGCTCTCAGTGTGTTCATTATAAACTCCATTTATACATGCTGCCCCACTCAGTAACTTTCCGAAGTTCTCTTCTATCACAGCTCCTGCAGCATCGGGGACTCACAGCCCACGTTCACCGAGATTTATTTCTCTTTTGCTTCTGACACTGAATCTCAGGGAATACAAGGAGGGAAAGGGCTGATTCAGGAGCACTGAAACCGCCTGGATCTGCGAGCGGGATGTGGAACCGGCTGCGGGCTGTGTTCAGGGGGATGGTTCAGGAAATTAGAGGGGGAGGGGGGGAAAGCGGAATAAAGGGGGGATAAAAAGTAAATTCACCAACCTGCTTCTCCTTGCTCTC
>VWYO01013487.1:54380-77458 GCA_013400275.1 Rhadina sibilatrix
GGCTGAGGGAGCTGGGAAGGGTCTGGAGCCCCAGGAGGGGCTGAGGGAGCTGGGAAGGGGCTGGAGCCCCAGGAGGGGCTGAGGGAGCTGGGAAGGGGCTGGAGCCCCAGGAGAGGCTGAGGGAGCTGGAAAGGGGCTCAGCCTGGAGCAAAGGAGGCTCAGGGGGGCCCTTGTGGCTCTGCACAGCTCCTGCCAGGAGGGGACAGCCGGGGGGGATTTGGGATTTGCCCCCACGTTCGATCAGAGTCTCCCCTTTGGTGTAAAAACACCAATGTTGAGCAGGAAGGATAAAAGGAAGGAGGATAAAAACACCAAGGGAGCAGGAAATAAGAATTCCTACGGACACAGCAGGAGGAAGAACCTTGGAAGAGTTGAAGTCCATCTCGTTCCACCCGTTCATCACTTTCCGCTAGACCAGTTTGTCCAAGGCTCATCTAACCTGGCCCGGTGCCTCTTAATGACGTTAATTAATTCAAATAGCTCAAGACCTGGTTGTGCTATAATGCACATATCCATTATCTGCTGGCTCTAATTTAGGAGCAGTTGATATCAATTCCATTTTGCTCCACAAGTAATGGACTAAATCACATTTTTGACCCTTTTGCACTTCAGTGTTTGAGGAGTTGACAGATGTAAAGCAATACCACGCATTTAAGAGAAACTTGCAATTCAAAAAAAGAACACCCAAAAATTATTTCAAGGAATTTCAAGCAAGGACTGAGCCCTGCTAGGAAAGATGAACCTTTAATTTTGCTTGTGCTCATCCTTTTGTAAGAGGCAGCAAAAATTTAGAACCAATGAACCAGAGACTGGAAAGTCCCAGCCAGGCCTAACTGAGGGGTTTATACAATGGTTTTTCTTTTCAGCAATATTATTTTAAAAGAAATGCAAACCCCCTATCTCCTCTTCATGAGCTATGAAGACAAATATTTTTGTTTCCTTACTGCAAGCTCTTCTCAAGTAACCAGACTGTAACTATCTTTTGGGTGATGTAAACACTTTTCCCATGAGCAAACCCAGTGACTGGCTTTAATTTATTTATTGACTTTCTGTAATTCACAATCCATTTCCTCAAAGCAGCATCAGCCAATTTCACTCCTTTTGAAAATAACCGTAATTGACAAATTCTATTTTTAAAGTATTTCCTGATTCTAATAGGGCAGTTTGGGAAATCTGACTAAATACAACTTGTGTCTGAGGTTAGGAAGCCACTGAAGCTTTCCTATCCCAGCCTTTCACAGCATAAGCAAAAGCTGTCAAAAGCTGCCACTAGAAAATCCATTTATTTAGAATATCTTGAGACAAACATTTGACAGAGTTTTCTTTCACTTTCCCATGTGCCACTGCTGTTCAGCCAACCAGAAAAAAAAAAAAATCCCCTACAAAGCCTCCGCTAGTGCGTATTTATTTATTTTTGAAGGCTTTGTTTCCCCTCCCATAATACCTAAACTAAAACTTCCTTGAGCTTAATCCTCTTGAGGCAGGCAGAAGACAGGTAATTCCTCCTTTCAGAGTTCTCTGACGTGAGCTACGCCGTTGCTTCATGCTGATCATCCTTTGTGCAAACTTCAGCTCCACTTTATTCTGTCTTGAGAGATCAGCTTTCCTGGAGGCCTCCTAAGGCTGATCTGGCTCTCCACAAATCCCTGGCAGGATTGGGGAACCAGGTGGGAGTCAGGGAACAGGGACAGAAGGCAGGAGGCTCAGGGTGGGCAGCAGTTGGAATTTCTCCATGGAAAGGCTGCTCAGGCACTGGAAGTGCCCAGGGGGGTTTGGAGCACCCATCCCTGCAGGTGCCCAAGGAATTCCAGGTGAGGATCAGGACTCGCTGACCTTGGAGGGCTTTTCCAACTTAAATAATTCTGGGATTCTATTACTTCACTGACATCTTGTTGCTCAGGTATTCTCATCCCTGTTGTTTCTCTTCATGTCTGAATTACCTCACTGAGTTTCTATTTTGCTGGTGCCATTCTGACTCCAGGATTTTCAGTTTCTCCGTGCTTTATTCACTAGGATATGGAAATCCAGGATGTTCTCCAGCCCCAGCACAGCATCCTCCCTGCTCAGGGCCTCCCCATTTTGTAGAATTAAAACAACTTTTGGAGAGGTTTTTATTATAAATACAAACAAGGAAATGTTGTGGGGTTTTTTTCCCTCTCAGCCTCCACGTTTCACCTCAGATTTTTCTCCCTCAAAGCATTAGCTAAATAACAAGGGGCCAGAAGCCTTTCAACAAGTTTCACGTTGAAAAACAACAAAAATACCATAAAATACCAAGCCCCAAGAGGTTTTGCAAAGCACATGAGAAGATTTCAATGACCTATGTGCATGTTTGGAATCCAATGCGAGCAAGAAACACAGAACTGTTCTCCAACAGAACAAAACTTCAGCCTTGAGGGTTTATTTATTTGAAAAATGTGACATTAAAGCAATTCCTTCCTCCAATTATGCTGGATACAGTCACCCAGCCTCTGTGGGGCAGATCATAATAATTCCCTGATCTCTTACAAAGAAAAATTCCTAATCCCCTGCTCAGCTTTCCTGAGTCAATGATCTCCTGCCTGCTTCTACATCCATACAGATTATCTAAGGGGGATCAGAGATGCCAGGCTGGGTTTGGGTTGGAAAAGATGTAAAATCCCACCCAGTGCCACCTCTGCTATGGGCAGGGACACCTTCCACTGTCTCAGGCTGCCCCAGTCTGGCCTTGGAGATCCAGGGGCACCACCAAAGCTTTCCTGGAAATTCTATTCCAGAGCTTCCCCACCTTCCCAGCCTGGAATTCCTTTGCAACATCCAACCCAAACTCCCTTTCTTTCAATGTGAAGCCATCCCCTCTTTTCCTGGCCCTCCATCCCTTGTCCAAAATGATTCATCCTTTAGGCAAAGAACCCCAGGAGTTTACACCACAGCAAGCACAGGGAAGTTTCCAGAATGAGAAATATGAGCACAAACCCCATAAACTCCTGGATATTCACAAGATATGCCTCTTCATTTCTGCAAATCTGTATTTACTTGCCTTGGTTGGGAAAGACAGGTATCAGCCAGGCAAAGCTGGGGTTTCCCTTAGAATGGAGAATGTAAACCCCTCACCTTTTTATAATTATAAAAATTATAATTTTGCAATTCAGGGCTTTCAGGCAAAGATTTGGGAATAGGAATAACAGTTCTTTACCGGGAATGTTAACAATACAAATGTAGTAGAAAACAAAACCACCCAACCAAACCAGCAAACAAACAAACAACAATCCTGGAGAACCCTGACAGAGTCAGAGCTACAACCTGACACCCTGTTGGTCAGGGGGTTGGGAGCAGCCCCAAAGTGAGTCCTGCTGGAGTGGCAGAGGTGGTTCTGGTGGAGCAGAGATGATCCTGAGAGAAAAGGGTCCAGTGCTGGTGAGAAGGGTCCAGTGTTCCTCCAGGAATCAGGCGAAGCTGGATCCTTTCTGTGTTCCTGTGTCTCAGTTTTATCCAGGTAGGAATGGTTGGCTCTCCCCACTGGGTGGAGCATCTCACAATAGGATCATGGAATGTGGAGAGTCTATTTTGGGGATGTGTTAATGGTCTGTTAGCAGAAAATATCCCCCTGGAGGGAGGACCAGTGGTGAAAGAGATAAGAAACACTGCCCTACCGAGTTTTGACAGCTGGCCCATTATCAGAAGGCATCCATGCCCCTCCTCCCACAGTAAAGAAGGACAATTCTCCAACTGCTTTAGCAGATGAACTAGAATACACATTTTTGGTTCCATAACCCAAGACATTACTTTATAATCAAGGCAAGGTTTGATAGGCAGAACTGACACTGGGCCAGGAGGGGCAGAGCCACAGCTGCTGCTCATGGAGAGGGAAGAAGGAAAAAAAGGGAGGAAAACCAAGTGGCACCAAACACCCTTGGCTTCCCAAGGGATGTTCAGCTGAACCAGGTGAATAGACAGTATTTCATAACATATTCTGTGTTTTTTTAATAGCTAAGCTCTGTTAGGAATAAGCTTTTGAGAAGCCAGAAGGGGATGATCTACAGCAAATTCCCTAGAAGGAATTTCCGTCCTTTTTAAAGCCTTCCCATGACTGCATGAGAGGCCCCAGGTAATCAGTGCTGTCATATTCTTTATTTTTTTTTAATAGTTAAGCTATTTTTATTTTTTTTAATTCTTTATTTTTTTAACAGCTAAGTTCTGTTAGGAATAAGCTTTTGAGAAGCCAGAAGGGAATGACTTACTGCAAATTCCCCAGAAGGAATTTCCATCCCTTTTAAAGCCTTCACATGGCTGTATGAAGAGGTCCCAAGTAATTAGTGCTGTCACCATTAGTGCAGCTTATTTCCCAAGTGCCACAGTGTCATTTGGCAAGAAGAGGATCCTGAGAGCATTCAAGGGGGAAATTGCAGCAAAATACCCAAGTTTGGCAAAAAAAAACAAAAAAAACCCCCCAAAAAAGTGGTCCTTGAAGCAGCAGGCTGTGCAGTTTAAACTTTCATTTTGACAGGCTGGATGTGTTTGATATGTCTATTTAATGGGCTTTTAAATAAACCCACTGTTACTATAGAAACATTTACATCAGAGGTTGTGCTCACGCTGCCTCTGAGGTACAGAAAACCAATCTGCTCCGCTCACCTTTGTGCTCCACGCCGATATTTTACACGGGCAAAGCTGTTCTCTAATAAATAATTTCCTTTTTATTTCCCCCCCCCCAGTATTTTCCTTCTCAGCTTGGAAATGAGGATCTGTTTGAGCTGCTTGGCTTTGCAGTGACTCAGCCCCGTGTGTGGGAACAGCACTGCTGGTGCCAGGGAGAACAAGGGCTGCATCAAAAGGAAACTGCAGCGTGGGGAAATCCGTGCTGGATCCCTGGAATTGTCCAATTGTCCAGGCTGGACTCTTGGAGCAACCTGGGATACTGAGAGGTGTCCCTGCCATGGGAATGAGATGGGTTTTAGGGTCCTTTCCAAGCCAAGCCATTCCAGGACTCTACAATTCCATCAACAATTAGACCAAGTTTGCTTTTCTTACTCCTCCACGAGGTTTTCCTGGTCCAACTCTGCTTTCACTCAACAGCACCAGGATATTCACACAGCAAAATGTGTGCAAATCTCCTCTTTGGATGAGGAAATGAAACCATCCAGGGTTCTCAATCCCCCCCAGAAAGACTTTGTGGTCGTGCATGTCCTTAACAGGAATTAGGAGAACGGGAAGAGTGAAGGAAACTTGAGAGCCATCCCCTCCCCAACAGCTTGACTTGATTTTCCTTCCATTTTTTCCTTCCTGATCATCATTTGGAATCAGATTTTAGTGCCAACGTGCATGGATGGGACTGTGGAACAACCCAAACACTGCTGGCCATGCAAAGCCAGCATCGCTGATGTCATAGCCATGAAAAAAGAAAAAAACCCAGGATTTACTTCAGATTCCAAAGTGTTGTTTGGTCTGTTATCCCCACAATCCCTGCCAGAATGACACACTCAGCTCCAGCTCAGGAGAAAGTAAACACCACGACTTTTTTTTCTTTTTTTTTTTCCCCTCAGGGGGTGGTGGTGGTGGTGGGAATCTATTTCCAGCAGCACTTTCAGAAAAAGCTGGCACCAATCTGGGTTCTCAAGTGGGATCTCACACTGAGGCCAGGAATTCACAGCACGGAATTCTTGCTGCAGAAAATGAGAAAGGTATTTTGAATAAATGCCTTCATTAAAAAAAAAAATTAGGATTCTAGGCTTTTTATCAATTTAAGTGTTTCTAAATCTGTCAAAAATTCAGCTGGTGATAGTCACAGAGCCAGAAAAAAAATATCAAATGGGTGGTTTATTCCAAATTGAGGTCACTTTTGTGTTTTCGGCTACGGAGAGAGAATTTTACTTAAATGTTTATATCTCAGTGATGAGTTTCATCCAACATGAAATAGAAACCTCATCTACTCCTGCCCACAATAAATGAAAATCGTGGAAGGGTTGGAAGAAGCCTTAAAGTTTGGGGTTTTTTTTTAAATGCCAACATTTTTTCATTAGAGCAGGGGAAGTTTGACAACTGGTACAAGGATCCTCCCCCACCTTGTCCCAGCATCCCAAAAGAGAAAAAAAAATATTCCTAAATAAGAGAGAACCTCACACATCTTTCATCCCAAAAGGGAGAAAAACATCCCTAAATAAGAGAGAACCTCACATATCTTTCATCCCAAAAGGGAGGAAAACATCCCTAAATAAGAGAGAACCTCACACATCTTTCATGGCTCTTTCCAGCTGCATTATTCTCAAAAATCAAATTATTTCACCTAAACATCAAGGGAAGTGCTGGAATAGTGTCCAGTTTTTAGCTCCTGCTAAGCATAGGTTAGGGCACTAATTTTGGGGTAAATCCTTGGAAGATTTGGGTTTCAGTGTCCAAAATCCCATGGAATTCCATCCCTGTTTAGCTGGAGCGTGGAATGGCTGGATCCATCTGCTGAGATGTTGATTTTCTGCTTATTTCCCAGATGATAATAGGTGAGAAGGAATTGCATGAAGGGAAAAAAAAACCAAAACCACAGAGGGATATTGAGTGTGTGCTGGGAAAACAGGAAAAACTGGGCTGGGAAGGGAAGATATGGGAAGAGGCAAGAACAAGAAGCAGATGGATCCTTCTGGGGTGGGAATGATGTGTCCACACAGTGCTGGCACAGAGAAGTGGGAGTGAAGGGATGATCCTGGAATTCTGACAGCAGGGAAAGGGTCAAGGACACACAGTCCCAGCACAAAGGGGTGAAATCTCTGGCAGGGGCACTGGCAGGGATGCTGTGCCCTCAGATTTATGGCATGCTGGGAACACTTGGATGCTGGATTCTGAAGTTGTTGCCTCTTTATTCAGCAGAAAAATAAAGTGGGAGCAGCAGTGCCTGGGACAGCCATTCCCAGTTTTTAACAGAAAAATAAAGTGGGAGCAGCACTGCCTGGGACAGCCATTCCCAGTTTTTGGCAGAAAAGCAGCACTGCCTGGGACAGCCATTCCCAGTTTTTAACAGAAAAATGGGAGCAGCACTGCCTGGGACAGCCATTCCCAGTTTTTAACAGAAAAATCAAGTGGGAGCAGCACTGCCTGGGACAGCCATTCCCAGTTTTTAACAGAAAAATCAAGTGGGAGCAGCACTGCCTGGGACAGCCATTCCCAGTTTTTAACAGAAAAATGGGAGCAGCACTGCCTGGGACAGCCATTCCCAGTTTTTAACAGAAAAATGGGAGCAGCACTGCCTGGGACAGCCATTCCCAGTTTTTTGCAGAAAAGCAGCACTGCCTGGGACAGCCATTCCCAGTTTTTGGCACCTTTGGAGCAGGCTGGGAGCACCTGGCACATGGAGAGGGGTGCTCTGGGTGCTTGTGCCTTTCCCCCAGGAATTCCCCAGGGAATGTTCCCCCAGCCTTTGCCAGCTGCTCCTGCAGCAGGAGGGAGAGGCCAAGGCACTGCTGGGGCTGCAGGAGGTGGCAATGAGCAGGGCAGGGATCAGCTCTCCCACACTGGGCAAGGATCTCCCCAAAAAGCAGAATTCCAAGGAAATCAGGCTGGAATTCCACACCCAAAGCTGTTCAGACCACACCAGGCAAGAGCAGAACATTCAAACACACAGCACACTCCAGTCCCCACTCACATCCCAGCCCATGCACCATTTAAAATGTCATTTTTGGACTTTTAGGGACGCTCTGCATCTCCAAACTCTCCCTTATTGATCAGATATTTGTGGCAAAAGGTCTCCCCTCGAAGGCTGTCAACCACAAAGCTGATTTGATTACTCAGTGCAGACACTTTTCCCTTCAGAAAGGTCACATTTATTTATTTAATGCAAAGTTATTCCATCCTGGATCTGGCTGCAGGGTATCTGAGCAGCCTTGAATCATCCCAGTTCAACATCAGCTCTTTCCCTCCACATCACCACTCCAATTCCAATTGGGCATGGGTTAATAAGAGATAAAATTGACTATTAAACTTGATTAATAACGTTAATTTCAAAAAGTTTCATTTGGGGGCAGTTTGGAAGTTTTAATGGGACCAAATCAGCCTAAATCCTGCTGCCAACACTCAGTCTCCAAACCAAAACACAGCCCTAAGGAATGACCTATTACTGCCATTTAAAAGTTAGCTACTATTGATTTAATGAGATTACTAAAAGTGCTACAGGAAATCAGCTGTTGACTGACCCTCAAAATGAGTTTCCCTCATCACCTGCCCATTACAGAGCAGAAAACACAATTATTGCAGGAACTTGGCGCACCTCACACAAAACTCAAAGAGTTGTGGGCAATAAAAACACTTCAATGTCAGGCAAGCAGGTGGCAGAAAATTGGTTTTGCCCTCTGATTTACTTAAAATTCTGCAAAGAATCCGAAAGTTTGGGGTCTGTTTGGAAATGATCCCCTCAGATTGACTTTATTTCTGTTTTAATTATTCCCAGCACTCCAGGAAAAGGGAGCAGTGCTGTCACTCACCGTGACTTCCATCACTTGTCAGAAGCATCACCAAGAAGATGAGACTAAAATCAAGTTAATTAGACCATTTTTCACACCAAATCAAAGGCCACATTTTAAAAATACCTCACAGCCCACCAAAGCTTGAGAAACCATCTGAAAGCATCACACAGTAAAACAAACACATTCCTTCTCAAAAATTAGCAACACTGACAAGGGGGCTTATGTTTCATAAGAATTGTTTCTGGCTTTAAAAACCTTCCAAATGTGACAAATCAACCCCTGTGAAAGAGCAGAGAAACAGAGATACCTGTGCTGATCTTCAGGTGTCCAAAGGGAGGTGAATAATCCCAACCCTAATTGAGGATATTGGCTGGATCCTAATTAACTTCCCACCTCCCTCACTTCTGAGAATCCCAGACAAAGGTTGGGCATTTGGAAACTCTCTCTAAGGACTGGTTGGCTATTAAGAGATCCACGAAAACTGATTTATTTTCTGCTGTAGATTTTAATTAAGCAGCAAAATATTCGTTAGGAATGCCACCTTGAAAGGAATGGGAAGAAAACCCAGCATACTCTGGACTGGCTAAGTTATGTTCGTTTGTGTAATCTGATGGAAAAGACAAAATTTATTTCTGGATCCAAGAGAAATATTCTGCATTTCCTAATTCGTTAAAATGAACCAGAGCAGAGTTTTCTTTTGGGATTTTTCATATGGGAAATGGTTTTATCATCCTGGAGCTGTTTAAAAGGCCTGAATGTCTCCCTGCAATCATTTATTTGGTGATAAAGCCCTGGCCACACAGGGTGACACCGAGCTGTGTTCCTGGGAACAAGGACAAGCTGGAAAATCCTCTCCCTGTGTCTAAAGCAGGGATTTGTGGATGCAACACCCCCATTGCTGTGAGGCACAGCCAGAAATCCCAACCCGACATGGCCAGGGACCCCCACCTAAAACTAAACTCACATTAAAGGGGTCACCAAGTCAGCTTGGATCAGCCTTTCATCCCTCCTGATCCCAAACCCCATCAACTTGCATAAAATGCAGCCACACTGAAAAATGGGTAAAACTGCTTCAGTTCTGTAAACTTCTTCAAGGATAAATTCAGAATAATTCCAGATTTTAGCAACCACTTCAAGCCAACTGCCAGCAAGGTCCCTTTGGCTGAAGTGCATTTTTTAAAAGCCAATTATTAAGTGATAATGTAAAGCCAGGTGGATTTTATAACATACCACACACATATTATAATATCTATACACACACAGAGAACAGGGTGGAGGGGAAAAACAAAAAAAAAGCCATAAAATATTCAAAGTTACCAGCTCCTACCACTGCTCCCAGCTGAAGTCATCTCCTCTGCCAAACACAAGGATCAGCCTTTCATCCCTCCTGATCCCAAACCCCATCAACTTGCATAAAATGCAGCCACACTGAAAAATGGGTAAAACTGCTTCAGTTCTGTAAACTTCTTCAAGGATAAATTCAGAATAATTCCAGATTTTAGCAACCACTTCAAGCCAACTGCCAGCAAGGTCCCTTTGGCTGAAGTGCATTTTTTAAAAGCCAATTATTAAGTGATAATGTAAAGCCAGGTGGATTTTATAACATACCACACACATATTATAATATCTATACACACACAGAGAACAGGGTGGAGGGGAAAAACAAAAAAAAAGCCATAANTTCCATCAACTTCCTAAGGGAGGATCTGATCAGCAGCCAGAAAGTGGCAGCTTTTCTTTCTGGGTGCTGCAAAGGGTTGTTGTTTGTTTGGGTTTGTTTTTTTTTTCTTCCCTTTATAGATGGAAAACTGGGAACAAAGGCTCCTGTTATACTGGGAAATACCAGAGCAGCAAAATCACAAAACAGGCAAATGTCACCCTCAACTCTTATTTCAAAGGCACCTTGAACACCCTTTTATTTGTCCCCAAATCCTCAAAAACCCCAAAACCATCCCAGCAGCATCTGCCATTTATTCACACGGAGCAAGAAAAGGAAAGCAGCACAGTCAGGGTATTGGGAAATGAAGCTCCAGGCAGTGATAAATCAAAATTCAAAGATATTGATAACCTGACATTCTGACATTGGACCTGCCAGAGACACCAACACTGCTGTCTGTACCTCAGCATTATTCTCTTTTTAAGGGTTTCAAATAATATAAAACTCCAGCCTGAATATGATCTCTGCTTTGGTTTTTTGTTGGTTTGTTTTTTTTTTTTTTTTTACTCCACAACAGCCAGCAATTCATTTTCTCAGCGTTCCCCAAGAAAATGTGCAATTAAAAATATGTAATGATGTAACACAGGCAGGGAATTTCCACCAGTCTGGCTGTGGAATTAATTTTTATTTTTATTTTATAAATAAAATAAACATAAAATAACTATTCAACTGACATATTACTATATTAATATATTACTATATATTTATATATATTAAAAAATTAACTTATATTAATTTTAATTAGGGCTTCAGATGTCAACACCTGGGCTGNTAAATAAAATAAACATATAATAAAATAACTATTCGACTGACATATTACTATATTAATATATTACTATATATTTATATATATTAAAAAATTAACTTATATTAATTTTAATTAGGGCTTCAGATGTCAACACCTGGGCTGATTTGAAAATTCCTTTTATAATCACCTCACAGAAATCTTCCCTGAATGCAAAGCTATAAAAGGAAGGTTTATTATCACATATAATGTGTATTTATTGTTACCATTATGTGTATTTATTACTAATATTATGTGTCCTTTTGCACAGTTATGTTCACCACACTGAAATTATTCTATGAAGGAAAGCCACGGGTTGAGTCTCACTTTGAAAACAATCTCCTAGCAGCTCCCTATGAATTTTCTGAGGGAAAAGAGGGATGTTTTACAATCCCTGTCATCAGGGGGGACCAGAGGGAACTCCAAGTGTGGAACCTCCTGCACAGGCAGACAAGGGGTGGGACAGGAAGCAGGGACCATGAGAAAAAGGAATATCCAGAATATTTGTTACAATCTAGAACTGTTCTATAGGAAATCATAATTCCATTTAAGAAAAATAAGTACCAATCATGGGGAATAAACACCTGGAACCCATTTTTAATATGAGCCAGAAACAGCTGAACCAAACCTCAAAACACAGCACAAAGATGAATATCCAGAATATTTGTTACAATCTAGAACTGTTCTATAGGAAATCATAATTCCATTTAAGAAAAATAAGTACCAATCATGGGGAATAAACACCTGGAACCCATTTTAATATAATCCAGAAACACCTGAAGCAAACCTCAAAACACAGCAGAAAAATGAATATCCAGAATATTTGTTACAATCTAGAACAATTCTATAGGAAGTCATCATTCCATTTTAAAAATAAGTACCAATCATGGGGAATAAACACCTGGAACCCATTTTTAATACAATCCAGAAACTCCTGAACCAAACCTCAAAGTACAGAGCAAAATCAAACCAATAAACCAAGACAAACACAGAGCAGGCTTTTGGAGAAAACGTCTCCAGCTGATCTTTAAACTTTGATGCCCATTCAGCAGCCAGTGCTTCCTTGCCCATTTTATCAGCTTTTCCCTGCTAAGCCCTGCAGCAGGAACTGGTCAGGTGTTTGCAGGGGCCACTTAAACAAATCAAGGGCTCGTTAGTACCTGGTGAGCATCCAGCTTAATGAGAGAGCCCGTCCATCCTTTATCAGAGCCCAGAAACAGCCCCTGCAGAGCAAACAGTGGAGGAGCTGCAAAGCCCTGCTGGGTTCAGAACTGAGATCAGGGTTATAAAGCTCATTTTTACAGCTTTCCATCACTTGCAGTTTTAACACCACAACTTGGAATGTGTCTTACCAGGGCACTCTGTCTGGGTATCTCCTCAATGTTAACGAGCTTACACTCATTTTCTGGCATTAAAGGCTCCTTCAAAGTTTTAGGAAGTTACCCAAGGTTGTTACAACTGCTCAGGAAGGTCACCAGCTTCTGAGAGGATTGAAGAACTCATAAAATCAGTGCCAGACTGTTTTTTGGTTTTTTGTTTTTTTTTTTTTAATCCAACTCAGTGGATGTGACAGGGAACAACCAAAGACAAACACCTGAACGAGGGTGGGAGGGACAGAAAATCAAAGGCAGCAGCCCCAAATGCAGCAGCAGGTTACAAAAGGGAGCTCAGGAGCAAGCCTAGAGCTGGAGTGACCCTGCCAAAGGTGAAGAGCATCCCCAAACATTCCCTGTGCACAGCCAGCAGCTCCCATTCACAGCCACCTTCTCCAAAGTCCTCTACTCAAGGCATTGCTGTGAAAAGAAAGCTCCAGCTTCTCCAAACAGACACCACAGACTCCTCCTGAAGGTGGGAGATTCAGTAATTCCATTTTTTCCCAAGCTCTGGGGAGATCAGAATTGCCCACTTTAATTTTCCTCACCTGAATAGCAGGAGAAGTGACCTGGAAGAGAAGGAGAGCTCTGATGCCCTCTGCATCCCTGCCCTGCTGACAGAGAACGGATTTTGCTCCAGACTCCTTGGAAGAAAGGGATGTGGAAAAGCTCAAGCACTACCTTACCCCCCCATCCTTTTTTATGGAATGCTTTTAAAACCTCCCCCAGGTTCACCATTTCATCATCCTAAATGATGATCCTTTACCTTTCCAACACATTCCACATTAATCCCACCTCCATGGCTCCTGGAATTGTCCATTCCAGCATCAGGAAAGGTTTTACCTTCCCCCTCACACCTGGTCTGTTGTCACCCCTTGGAATTTAATCCACTCAACAGCCACAGACAAATCTTTAAGCAACAGATATGTTTATTAGACAATTCCAAAAGTCAGTTTTAGTAGGCAGCTTGGCAAGGAAAGCAGAATACATTTGAATGTCCGTGTTTTAATGCTCCGTGATCTGAAGGATGTGGCAATGGCAGGAGATAAAAAAACTCTTTACAAAAGGTACAAAAGCTGCACTGCACTCATGTCCCAGGGACAGGAAACAGGACTGGTCGACAAGGAAGCTTTGGAAAAATCAGATTTCCAGCTGATTCTGGAACACTGATCTTGCCATGTAGGTGCGTTCACGAAAATCAGAGCTGTGTGGGAAGTTAAGGCACTTTGGATACACAGAATTCACTTCCACACAGGGAAAAAAAACAAAAAACCATTCCAGAGAAACCACAGTAAACTCCCACTGCAGGGATGGGACACAATTCCCAGTACAGACCAGCAGAGCTTAAATGAAGCTCTGCAGAACAGAAAAAAAACAAACCACTGAAATATTATTTTTTACCGTATTGGATAACAAAGTAAATTTGCTTTACAGAGGTGAAGGGAGATCTCCATGATTTCAACACAATTTTAAACATTCAATGGAAAGCCCATCTGAAAACTGCATGACATTCACATTAGGGATTAGTGCACGTAGCTACTTCCAAACAATAATAATAATAATCATTAAAAAAAGAAAAAAAATTGACCTTCTCCACTCAACAGCCACCAACCACAGCCCAAAGGGGATACAGTACAAGAGAAAAATTTGGCAGAAAAAAGCAATTTAAAACAGCATTTTCTGGTCCTGCTGGTCACTTAGATTGTCCTTGTTCACTGCTCCTGTCACACACTACAGCAGAGCCCACAAAGAATGATTTATTTCAAGGAAAAATTCAAGCTCAGCTGGTTTTCCTCCCCAAAATTCCATCAGTAATTGAGTAGGTTTGTAGGTTTCTACTGCAGCCTTTGGTACATAAATGGAGTAAAAGCTTTCCAGAATCCAACCCCAATCCAAGAGGTGTTAAATGGAATTGTTAGCCATGGCATTTAGAATTTATCATCAGGCACTGACTGGGTTTTATTTCATTGTTTTGCTTCGTTATTGAGTGAAAAATGCCACTGTGTAAGGAAAAAAAAGGCATCTTCTTTAAAATCCAATCAAGAGTTAAATACAGAAATGATGTTGAATCCAAAAATTTTGATTTATCATTAAATGATTTCCCCAGTCCCACCAGATTCCATCAAAAGCAGGAAGAAGACACTCAGATAATTTGTTATGCCCAGGATTTTTATAAGTTTATCCTGCTATGCCTTGGATGGAGCATTAACATCCAGGGGGAGAAAAAAAAATGTCCTTTAATGTTAATTAAATCTTTTAGCAGGAGACAACCTGGAAACCCTTCAGTATAAAATACTGCTGAGATTTCCATGGAAAACACGGAATGAACCTTCCTGAAACTCCCATTTTCCATTCCTGCTTGAGCCATATCCCAGGAATGGGGGCCACAAAATTATTTCTGTCCCCATTTCAGAGCTCTCATGTCATTAATCACTGCCCCTTCCCTCTACTCTTTACAGAGCTAAAGTAATAAAATTATATTTGCTCAAGTGTAATTATTGAAATACTCACGAGGATAATGCTATTTAAAAACAGAGTGTTTTGATGTAATAACAACCTTCTTCCAGACAAAAAAAAAGAGCTGAAGAAGTGGGTTTTAAAAGCAAGGAGGAAAAGAAGAAATCCTACCCAGCAGAACACTCAATTCCTTGCAATTCACACCCATAAAAATAGAGAGTTGAACACTAAATCGTGATTTTTTAAGTGTCCTGAGGGTAGTTTCTCTTTTTTGTGAACCTTCACAGAAGTCATGTCAGCTTTAAGATGCATTAAAATCTATTGTTCCCCAAACACACCCACAATTTTTGAACTGAATAGGGACAGAAAAGATCTTTGTGGGGAGAAAATGATCTTTAAACAAACGTTAAGTGGAAGGGTTTTTAACCAGGGTTGCTTTCTTTTGCTTTCATTAGGGAGTAAGAGTTGACATCAATTAAGTTTGGCTTTTATATCATTAGGAAAAATGACAATTTTTCCTCAAATTGCAATTGACGAGCTGTAAATGAAATACTAACTCACCCTAATTAAAGCAGAAAGGCTGATCCAAGTTGAACAATCCCAATTAGGATAATCTTTCCATTACTCTTTGATTATATGGTTAAAAACCCAACAGGAATAGTGACCAACGGCTCAATGACACTGCAATTAACCCACAGATTAATGCAAAATACAGTGAAAAACAGATAAAACTGCTTCAGTTCTGTAAACTTCTTCAAGAATAAATTCACCACAATTCCAGATTTTAGCAACCACTTCAAGCCAACTGCCAGCAAGGTCCCTTTGGCTGAAGTGCATTTTTAAAAAAGCCAATTATTAAGTGATAATGTAAAGCCAGGTGGATTTTATAACATACCACACACATTAGAATAGCTATACACACACAGAGAGAACAGGGTGGAGGGGAAAAAAAAAAAAAAAAACAACAAAAAATGCTGTAAAATATTCAAAGTTACCAGCACCACAGCCAGCTCCTACCACTGCTCCCAGCTAAAGTCATCTCCTCTGCCAAACACAAGGAAAAAGCCTAAAATAGTAAGGAAAATGACTGCATTGCCAGCCAGCACCAGGCCACAGGCTCCCCATTTGATCTGAAATGCAAGAAATGGAACAGTCAAAGCAGTTCTTGGAAGAGATGTGCTCAGGGCAGTTATTTCTAGGCATTAGATCAGCTAAAATACTATAAAAAAAAATTAAAAAATCAAAATACTACAGAAAGATGCTAAAAGCAGCGAAGGCAAACAATAAATAATTCCATTTGTGTGACTAATTATTCAATTAGCAGCCACTGGTATCACTAATGAACAGTTCAGCCAAGCTACTGCTAGGATTTGGAAGAAAATGAT
The DNA here is from genome assembly GCA_013400275.1 of Rhadina sibilatrix. Lineage (NCBI taxonomy): Eukaryota > Metazoa > Chordata > Aves > Passeriformes > Phylloscopidae > Rhadina > Rhadina sibilatrix. The sequence continues at coordinate 70,523 of VWYO01013487.1, forward strand.
GACTTGCCTTACAAATCATTAAAACACACCCTAAATCAGAGAGAAATCTGGTGAAATCAGTGCTCCCTTTTCATTGCCATGCAGCAGCATCAAAAACATCTCCTTTTAAACAAGTAACAGGCAGGAAAAATGTGGATTTAAAAGTAAACAGGTTTGGTTTTTGTGGTTTTTTTTTTAATGAGATGCACAAGTAATTTACTTAAACAAGCAACATTTACTCTTAAAATACATGACTGAGAGTTCCCTCTCGTGGTTGTTTTGCTGCTGCCAGGCCACAACTCCAAAATGAAAACATCAGGGCAATCGGGCATCACAAATAAATTCAGAGCAAGTATACAAAGCTTAAAGGACTGGAAGTGAAGGGGGAAAATCAAGAACATCTCTGGGTGGTTGGGACAGGGGGAATTCTTTGCTCTCACCACTGGAGAGCAGCTCAGAGAGCAAAGAAGGAAATCAGGCAGAGTTTGCTCAGGCTTTGAGGGGCCAAAGCTTGGGAAATGCTTTGAGAGGGCAGCTCTGGCAGCCTTTTATCAAATTTTGACTCCTACCACTGCCCAGGTCTGCAGCATCCTAAAAGGAGAAAGCAGACGGATCCTAAGAGGAAAATAAGGAAGCTGGAGCAAGAAGTGATGCAAAGGGTCATGAGACAGAGAGGCACGAGGTGGAGGAGGAGATTATTATCTTGTGTTGGACCAAAATAAGGCTGGAGGAGGGGAAAAAAACAGCTAAAAACTTTTCAGCCATGCAAGTTTTTTTTTTTTTTCTTTTTTCAGCACAAAAAAGGCAAATTTCAGCAGATTATTTTCACCTGGAGACAGCACACTAATGAAATGAAAGCAGCACCAATGTTGATAGCCAGCAAGGGGTGTCTGAGAAATTAAAAATTAGCAAGGACTTACTGCTTCCACCCGTGCCAGGATGATAGGAAATCCAAAGGCAGAGACAACAATTCCTGTAGTGAAGAAATAGGCCAGCTCCCTGCAGGCACTGCTGGCTGCATCACTGTCATCACCCACTCTCTTGGCAATGAAGTGGGGAATGGGGCAGATGAAGTAAAATATTAACACAAACAGGGGCCAGTACACACTGGGCAGGGGGAGAAAAAGAAATTGTGCCATCAGTTAAAACAGGTACCTCCATCAGAAAGGTGGTGCAGTACTCCTAAGCCTGCTTTTTTTGGCTTGAATTCAACTTTCTGGTTAAAACCTTAATCCACCCCAAATGGGGCAGTTCCACCTCGTTTTCCCTGCACTGATAGAGCAGCACCCACCCTCTCACACCAGCACGTGTTGATTTATTTAACTTTTGCCTTCAGTTTTCAAGCATTTTGCTGACTCAAGTCTGACCACAGAGGGAGCAGGAGAGGAGCAGCTCTTCCCAAATCCCAGGGATAAAGCAGGCACACACCCTCGCATCTCATCTCCGTGTCAGAGCTCTCACGAGCCTCCTCCGGGTTTTTAAAGCGTTATTACAGACACAGAATCACGGAATTACAAAACAATCTGGGCTGGAAGGGAACCCAAAGCTCCTCCAGCTCCAGCCCCGGCCATGGGTGGGGACATCCCAATTGGAAACTTGTGGGAAGAGGATTGGTCAAAGAAACAGGAAATTAAGGCAAATGCCTGGGTGAGATTAAAAACAGTTTAGCAAGGTGGCACCGCAGAGCTGCTTGAAATATTTAATTTTTTTTTGTTGTTGTTATTTTAATGGAAATGCAAATACCGCCTAAGGAAGTGATGTTTATTCACAACAAAGTGCCACGTGCCAAGAGCCTGGAAGCAGGGCGGGGGGGGGAACTGCAGGAGGAGCCAAACAGCTCCATTAAATGAGAGAAACGCCGTTAATTAATGGATTTTAAACAGGAGAAGCTTTGGGAAGGGCGCCGGCCCGCTCACCCGTAGTACTCCAGGGCGCAGCCCAGCATGAGGAAGGTCAGCCCGATGGCTCCGCTGAAGGACAGGGCCACGAGAGCTGCAACGGCACAGGGCGGGCGGTGAGGCGGGCACCGGGCATCCCTCCCGGGGCACCGGGCATCCCTCCCGGGGCACCGGCAACCGCCTCACCGGGGGCCGGGCATCGCTCAGCGAAGGCCGGGTACTACGTCCCCCGGTGCCGGGCATCCCTCCCCGCCATTCCCGGCCGCCCAACCCGCGCTGAGGCGCTGCCCGGGGCGCTCCCTCAGAGGCACCCCCGGTACCTTTCACGCCCGCCATGTCCGGGCTACGCTGGCACCGCGCGACTTCCGCCCTCTGGCTCCGCCCCTTTCCCCGCATCACGTGACCGAGCCATTAAAAGGGCGGGCGGCGGGCGGGAGCGCCTTTTCCCGCCACGCCCGCGCTCGCGGCGGGGGGCGGGGCGTCCCTGAGGGGACTGCCCCGGGGTGGGGTTTGACGCGCGTAACCCTCGCAAATAAACGGGTTTGGTTTAATATATAAGCCCTGTATGAGTGTAATAAATGTATATGCGTGCGCATTGAATTCACAGATGTGCGTAAGAAGCGTGGATTTGCGCGCAGCCGCGATTTGAATCCATAAAAGAGCCCCCGCCCCTCAGGCGCTGCCGTTCTGTGGGTATTCCTGAAAATCTCTGTTTTCACCCCAAAAGATGGAGCCGGGTGCCCGTTTGCCTCAGGCAGGGCCTACATCATCCACCTTTCTAATCCACACTAAGAAAGGCACAGCCTTTTTTTAAGCCCTGTTATCAAGCCTTGGAGTTTTTGAGATGACACTTTGGAGCTCCCGGGGTTGACCCAAGAGAAGCCTTTTTGCCCCAACAATGGCCTTTCTACCCAAGAACAGCCTTATTAATTCAGCGATGGCCTTTTTGCCCCAAGAACAGCATTTGCCCCCCCAAAAAAACCTTTTTGACCCAATAACAGCATTTTTGTCCCAGGAAGAGCCTTTTAGAGGGAGATTTTGCACAACTTTTTCAATAACCCTCCCCAGGGAGCTTTTCTTTAGATACCTCCCTCCTCAGGTCTTCTCTTTGTATGTTCCCTGATCCATACTTTTTTCCCATTTTTCATTATTTTAAATAATTTTGAGCCAGAAGGCGAATAAAACCAGGTTTAATCCACCAAATGCTTAAAAAAATTTGAAAAATTTGGGGTTTCTGGCTTGTTTGGCTGCGGGTCTCTGAAGGCCTAAGAACAGCAATGCCAAGTTGTTTCCAAATAATTTGGGAAAAGCACCTGGAATGCCAGCCTGGGGATAATAACAGTGACAAAACTGACCCAGCTCACCACCCCTCACACGGGAGCAGATGTGGGGCTTGAACCTCGTGGTCACAAGTACAAAAGATACCTGGAGATGTTAATTTGAGCTTTTTAATGTATATACAAATGTTTTAGACCAGTCACAATTTCATCGAGTATGTACCGTATTTACAAAAATTACAATAATTTAGTCAAACAGTAAACCTGAACATTGATAACCTCTGTCACTACCAGATATGACAAGAATGGGTTTGGTTTTTTTGGTTTTTTTTTTTTTTTAGTTAACTATTTGGATATACATACGTCCTAATACTTTCATGCATCCATAAAAACATTAGGGATGGAAGTAATCAAAGCTTAAGTGGGGTAGAGGGTTGGGGTTTGGGCTTTGGGGTTTGTTTTTTTTTTTTATTTTAAAAAAAGTTTAATGGTGGCTTTGTATTTTGTGAATGGATGAGTATCCAGAGTTATGTGCTGTGACAAACTCGATACAAAGCTAATGAGGTTTTCATCATTTAAAAAAAAGTACGTTATAGTAATGAGATCCTTTTTTTTTATTATATAGGCATAGGTCACAATATCTACAAATGTGAATGAGAGAAACAATAAACCAACAAATCACAGGAACATGATTCACATTCCAGTTATCTCTTTAAATAAGACAAGCACATACTGGATCAAAACATTAATAAATAACATCCAGTTTGTTACTATTATCTTAAGGTCTTTTATATAAAAGGAGACCTATGTGTTGGTTTCACATTTTCAGTTAATGGCAGTAAATAATGGACCAGTACAACAAAAGGATGAGTTTTATACAGAAAGCCAATGTACTTTGACACACTGTCTTTGCAGTAATAGCTTTGCCACTTGAAAATGTAAGTGCAACAAGGAGTGGATTGTCTTGAAAAACCACCAGCCTTCAAGACTCACATCCGATGGCAACCTGTTCCTGAGGCAGTAAATCCACATTATTTCCTGCCCATCTTCTGAGCATCCCTCAAATACAGATAGGTGTTGGTAAATAAACTGCTAGCTTTAGTTACTCTACAAAAGAACGCCGGAATTTGGGGTGAAGTTTGAATTTCTACTGGCTTTTGAACTAGGAAAGCTGCTTCAGCTTCAGCAACAGAGAGATTTCCTGGTGATGTTATTGCTTTGGTCCAATATAAACTTTTAAGATCATCAATTTGCACTGGAGTGACCTCAGAAATCAGACCTGGTTTGCGGGTGTCTGTGTGACAGCTCGTACACCACGATCTGAAAAAATGAAGTTGCAACAGGTTTCAGCCTGCCAAGAGCCTTGGCCAAGTGCTCTGGAGCTGATAAAGGCATAAAGGTGATACAGGTGGGCTGGAAAAAGTTCTGAATCCTCAGGAGGCCAAGTGTCACCTAGAAACTGGGAAGCTTCGAAACCTTTCCAGCCCGATTTTAAGTTGTTGGCGTTTCTTTGATGGTTTCAAGCTGCCAGTGAGAACCACGGGAAATGCAGCACGTGCTCATCCCTCACTCGGACAAGGTGGGCTCACCCTTCCCCCCCAAAAGTGCTGCTTAACAAGCCAACAAGGGGCTGCTGAACCAAGGACTCGTTGCTTGCTCTCCAGAGCACTTGCTGAGGAGTTCTGCCTGCACATCTCACTGTGAGGTGAAGCACAGCGTTAATGCAAAAGCAGCCACACTGACCCAACCCAGGATTCAGCTTTGGCTCTCTTCAGCCAGCCTAAACTAGATGAGCAATTAAGCAGCAAATGGTGACTGTTAGGAGTGTGCCTGAACCACAGCTGAGCACTTCAATTGGGTAATTCCATCCGAACCCAGGAAAAACAAAAATGTACATCAAAGTTTTGGGCCTCACCAGCAGCTGTTGAACGCAACTGAAGCGTTGCCATATCACACCTCACCAAAAAAATTAATAAAAAAAAAAAGGTAGGAAATTCACCAGCTACACTTTGTTGGAGACAGACCAATTCCACCTTTTCCCAGTATGTGTTCTCTCTTGCCCCACTGGAATCCAAAATAAAATAGAAAAGTTACCAGAAACAGCAACCCTGTGGCTCTGGTAGGGCGAGCCGGGTGGCCAGAGTTCCTCTGAGCTCAGGATTCTGCAGACAAGTGAGTAGTAGGAAACCTTTCTCATGTTCTTCATGATAAGTATTAGGCTCTTAGTTTTCTGAAACTTCTGAATTTCCAACCAGAGTTTGGTTGATCTGTGACATTTGTGACAAGAGACTAAATAAGCACTAGCATGGGTCTGGAGTGGAGGCTGAGAAAGTACCTAATACAAGGGTTTTTGTCCTTGGTTTTCAAATTCTGACCAGGCATCGTTTAGCTCCATAAATATCATCTTTGCATATTGTTCATAGGGCTGCCCAGTAGCCTGGAAAAAAAACAGAGAGAAAATAGGGATATCAGAGCTCCCCAGCCCAACCACAACAGCTGGCACGTGAGCAGATCCCCAAGCAGTTCCATGAATTTTCACTTTTTCCTTGACAAAAATAAGCTGCTCTGGAGGGCTGCTGTCCTTAAGAATTTCTTGGCTTTGCTGCTCCTCACAGCTGACAACTCCCAGAGTGGGATAAAGCGCTGTCCCATGGGCACAATAAATGTAACAATAAATAAATATACCCTTGGCATTGGGAGAGGAATTTTACCTGCAAGGCAAGGGAGGAGCTGCCACCTGAGGCAGTTCCTGGATGAAACCAGAATTCCTGCAAACCTCTCGGGCAGCCCACATCCTCCCAAGCCTTGAGACTCTCAGGGCCTCCATTCCCTGCCAAGTGGAAACTTCCTCCTCCCCATGGGGAGTCCCAGATGGAGTCGTTGCTCCCTGGTCAGAAAGTGGCAGCAGCCAGAGCATGAACCACAAGCTGGGCAACCAAACAAGCTGATGGTCCCACGGTAGGAGCTGGATTTGGATCTCCTTTAGCAGGAACTGTTGTCCAGCAGCAGAGCAGCTGAGAATCAAAGTAAGGGTGGCAAAAGCTCTGAATTTCTGCTGCTTGAAGCAACAGGCTCCAGGCACAGTCTTGGGGCTGGGAGTGGTTTCACAAAACCCCCGACTGGTTTGGGTTGGGATGGACTTTAAAGACTCAATGGTTCCACCAGCAGGGACACCTTCCACAATCCCAGGTTGCTCCAACCTGGCCTTGAACACTTCCAGGGATGAGTTTAGAGTTCACAACTTTCAGAAACCAGCAAAAATCTTGATCTCCCACTTTCTACAGAGCTTCTTGCAGCAATAAACCCAGCGAGCCCATCCGACACTTTCTAATCAAGGCCGACGGTTTCCCCCCACGAGGTGGAGGCAGCCCAGCCTTACCTTGTCGGGGTGAACGACCAGCACAGCCCGCCTGTACACCTTCTTCACCTGCTCTGGAGTCACCAGGTCTGCCATACTCACAGGCTTCCACTTGGTCTCCCCTGCCCACAGCACCGTGTGCATGGTGGACAGCAGCGCCCTGATATTCCTCTCCTTCCCTTCGATCCACTCCAGCACCTGCAGAAAGGAGTGCAAGTCTCTATTTATGCCTCCTCACATGAGATATTCCACCTGGACAAAGTTTCTTCATTGGAATAGCTCTGACCCCAAGGAGCGCCTTAAATTTCTTTCCGTGCTTTAGAAAACCTTCAGGAAGCTTTTGTCTAATTGTCATTAATTTTTGCATCGCCGCTTGAAAGTGAAGTCAGACTTTGAGCAACACCCCTGCTAAAAACACTGACTT
>VWYO01013488.1:0-12244 GCA_013400275.1 Rhadina sibilatrix
GATTGGAGACTTTACATTTTACCAGAGACCAAAAATAATTCCATAGACCAGTGAATAGGATCCTACCAGGGAATGGGCACTTGATCTCCAGCAGCACCTACACTGCCTCTGCATTTTGTCATTTAAAAGAGGAATGGTGCAGATAAAACACATTTCATTTTTCCCTCCATCCTCCTTCCATCCAGGAGTGCTGCTCCTTCCTATCTTAAGCAAATCAGAGCTAGCTTGATTATAAAATCAGTGCAGTTTACAGTTCTCAGAAGGGACTTTTTTTTTGGGATAAACTCATTGTTACTCCAAGGCTGTCAAGAAAGAGAGGCAGTAGCAGGTCCTAATCCCTTCTTGTATTAGGGTGTGCCAGATACTGATCCCAGAACTGCTGTGCAGGAAGACTGCAGGGGGATAGCAAGAGAAAAGAGGCACCACTGGCCTTTGATGCAATCTACAGAAAACTCACTTCTGCTGCCTAACATCAGGAGTGCCAAAATAATATTTTGGCATCCATGTGTTTAAAAAGAAAAAAAAAAATCAACTAAAATAAACTAGCTGAACACACAGACATTATAATTTTACAAATGCCTATTGTACTGACATTTTCTGCAGCCACAGGGCCTGAAACTCCAGCCCTTTTTTGACATGTATTTCTGTATGAATTTTTCCCTCCAAAATAATTTTTCAATATAATGTGTCAAATGCAGAACAACCCACACATTACATGGTACAAACACTAAATGTGTAAAGATTTATATTGTAAAAGGCTTCCTAGTGCAAATTTTGACTGAGAAGAAAAAACTAAGCCACATCCTATAATTTGATAATGTAGTTAAACAAATAAACACAACAAAAAACCCATGACAAAAGCAAACAAACACATCACACCCCCCCGCCCCAAACCAACCAAGATAAAACCAAACCAGCATTAACAACAAAAAAACCACCACAACCCTATAATATGATCTCAGTATGTGAGACACAGAAGAGTAACAAAGGCAAGCATCTATGCCAAGGTTGTGGGGAAGTTGAGAGCAGCATTAAGCAAAGAAATAAGTGCAGACACAAGAGTTTTACTAAAGCCCATCCCAGATTCTCTGTATTTCCTGGCATGGGCAATTTATTTTCAGTGCATTAATTCTCTAGAGGAAGAAAATGACCAAGCCCACAGTAAGTCTTCCACTTATGCCAGCCATGAAGGACATTAACCCCACGAGTTCAGTCCAGTCCACAGTTTTTGATGCTAAGTTTCCTTTTGATCTGAAGCCCATTCACTTTAAGAACTGAGAGCAGAACAGTTCCAAAAGAAGAAAAGCTGAATAGATTTATTATTGCTGTTTGTCTGGTTGGGCTGGGGGTTTGTGCCTTTACATCTCAATAACTATATTCCTATAACATACATAAAGCCATAGTGGGAGAAATCTGTTCTCCAGCAAAGCAATTTTTCAATAGTTTTGCAGTGCTATGGTTATGCACAAACATAAGCATTCACGTAGAGTTTGTGGATTTATTATTTCATCTCCTGGCACCATAATTTCTTTCAGCATAAAGAGGCTAATTTTCATCAAATAGGACTTTACTGTCATTCACATAAAAAGCTAAGTTGATTTAACAAACTCTACTTAATGAAAAATTAAATTATTCAGAAGGGCAAAAGAATATATAGTGTACAGGGTCTATTCCTACATCAGCAGCAACAGCACCTCCAACAAGGTCAGAGAATACTGTTCCAGAAAACAGAAGCTTCATGCTAAACTCTTCTTTAAGAGTACCCTGATTGCTACAGATGTATTCAGTATCAAGAAAAAGCATCTGAGAGCAACTTCATTTTATTCACCAGTGACGTTTTCAGAAATGGAAACACAGTTCAGTAAATAAAACTGAATTGCTGAGGAGACCTTGTAGCAGAAACTGAAAAAACAAAAAAGATGACTATAAAAAAAATAATTTCACTACTTATTTGATCCTACCTCCTTATGTTGATGGCTTGGATAATTCCACCCTCAGTATTTCCTTCCACATATGGTTCTTGGTCTTTTACTGGGGCAAGCAGGCATGTGATACATTTGGTAGGTATAAGACTCTTCCCCCAAACCTCAGTATGGTAGGTCTGCTGGTCCTTCCTTGACAAACATTTCTCTTGCTTGGCGTTTTTTATCACTGGTCCAAACAGGTCCTCACAATCCCAGAAGTCTGTGATACTCATAGCCTTTTTGCCATTGTGTCTTTGCACCTTGTGCACTCCTGAACTCAAAACATCACAGGTAACAGTTAATCCCTTTTAGAAAGTCATGAACTTTTGGTTTTCTCTGTCACTTCAACCAGAAGCAGACCAGAATATAGCTCAAAGCTTATTTCTTCTGTGGCTGAAAGAGCTTTAGGTAGTAAATATTTGTCAATTAAATAGAGAGGTTATCTGCTTCTCCGGTTGTATCCTATGTCAGCACTTAACTGAAGTCAAATTTACAGGCTTGCATCCTACTAAAAACAGTTAAGAACTACCTTAGGATATTAGAGTCTCAAACCATCAAAGTCTATTATCACATCATCAGAAGATAATAAAAGATAAAGAAAACAAACCCAACTTTGCCAAGCCACACAAGCAAAAAAGAAAACCCAAAAAACAAACCATGACACAGAAATGAACTCTGAGTAACTCGACCTCACTTGCCCTCAGGCTCATTTTCTACTGTGAGGAAATAGCTGTCCATCTATTTGGAATTCAATGGGAGGATTAGGGCCAAAACACTCCACAGCCAAGACAGGAATGGCCTTTACAAACAGTCCTGGCTACAAAATGAAGAAGAGGGGAAAAAAAAAAAATTAGTCCCTGGAAAACATTTTATATTCAAGAAACTCAATTTATTTTGATTAAAATTAATTTTTAAAGACCACTTCTTTCCAAAAATGAACTGGTTTCTATGAAGGCAGCACACCCAGGGGGATATTCTTGAAAGAACAAGGCATACAGATAGGGGTAAAGATGTCATCTCCACACTACATGAGACACTGTAAACATATTTCTGTTTAATTGCATATTTTACTGAAAATACTAAAAATTAAGGCCTTATGCAGAATACTAAGCCTACTGAAACAGAAGAACAATTCTACTTCATCCAATTGTATCTTTCACGTGTTTTGCTTTGATTTCTCCAGAAATGCTCATACAAACTATGGTCCCCTAAAAGTTAAAAAAATCCAACGGACAAAAAACACCCAAACAAAACAACAACAAAAACCAAACTCACAAAAAACCCTACCAAAAAGTCATATATCCTTCATGTTTAAATTCTTTTATTTAATGCTAGGACAAAGTGTTTGTAATACTCCCCTGTGATGCAAAACCAAACCATGCGGCAGATTATCAACTTTTCTTCAATGACTTGTTTGTTGCTACACACTCTTGTTGCTTAACAATCTGGACAGGTAATACAAGTTTCTTCAACAAGTAATCTATATTGCAAAACATGGATAGAGAAAATAAAATAAAAAATAAAAAACCCCCAAACTTTTACATAAGTAACAAAAAAACCCCAACAAAACAACCCACATTTTTTCACTAGAATTTTTTTCTCTCCCTGCCCCTTGAGGTTCACATGATTTGTGCAGTCAGCAGCACATTATAGGATACACATGAGGATAAGAAAGCTGAAATATCAACCAAATAGCCCATATTTCAACCAAATAGGCATATTTCTTGAGCAGTGATGAAGTGTATTCATGAATAAAAACCTTGCTTCATTGGACTAAGTTTGTTCTTAGAAAGAAGGTCAAAATTTATTCACATGGACACAGAGCAGCAATTTTCTAAGGCTGGAAATGTCAATGCCTATCTTGATTTGTAAATCTCCAGGCAAACTTCTGTGCATGAACAGGTATCAAGGCCTCTCTGTGAATTGCAGAGCTCCCAGGAATTGAGCACAAGCAGTGATATGTTCCAGCAGAAGAATGAAAAAGTTAAACACAAGCATTTCTGCTATGTCTGCTTGCCATTCTACCTTTTGCATAAGGGACCACGTGAGGCATATATCGTCAACAGAGTAAAAAATAATAATAAAAAGTAATGTTTTCTTAAGTTTGGACTTCATTGCTTGAAAACATTTATTATTACCTGTTCACAATTATGAATACATATGTTTTTAAGCATGAACATAAAAACAGGAAGTTAAAATGGACATTGCAACATTGTACTCCTGCTTACAGCCTGATGAGATTGTCTCATTTCCCACCTTCTTTCCTACTCTTTCTCAATATCCCCTACCCTGTTTTCAATATTATTTTCCCTGCTGAAGCCTTGCCTTTCAACTATCTGACCCTTCTTGTTCACACAACAAAATATCACATTTTAAGAGCAGTCATTTCACGTTGCATCTTAATTTTGTGCTCTTCCCAAACACAACTGTTTTTCTATCTAGAAAATATTTCAAGTGGGGTAAGCAAAGAATCAGTCTGAACACCTTCCCCCCCCCAAAAAAAAAAGCAGAGAGTAGGGTTCTTATCTACTTCCTAGCTTCCAACACAAACCTGATTGGTACAAGAGGGTTTCAATTTCACTTTACTCCCATTTTGTGTGGAAAAAAGAGGTGTGGGGTAGAGAAAGAAGAAATAACTGCAAAAGATTTAAGTAATTTACTGGCTGACATACTTTGATAAATACGTCTACTGCATTATTTCAGGAAGAAGTTAGGAAGACTGAAAAGAGTGCAAGTGGGAAAAATTGTCAAAATCTATTTCCTCAGGCAATATATAATAATTAAGGATAGTTAAACAAAGGAAGTGGTAGCTACAGATTATGTGGATTTTTTTTTTCTGAAAAAAAACCCAAACTTTCTTTGGTAGAACTCTTAAATCCAGTTTAGGCTGTTTATGCATTCATAAACTGAGAATTTCATACAAAGTGAAATCTTAATTGCCTTAGTGTTTCTGTGTTTAAGTGCCTTCCAGTACATTTAAAGAGTAATTCCATAAAGAATAAATTATATCCATTAACTGACTTTATTGGACATACTTGAAAGATAATATGATTGCTATAATTGATTTTTTTTTTTTTTTGCACAGTTTTGATGAAAGCCAATTTAGTATTGAATTCTCTCTAGAAGAACTTCCTGGTTTTAAGAGTGCACCCTTTGATAATTTTAAAAGAAGTACTCATTAAGTCCATTTGTCTAAGATTTTAATAAAATATGAGGGACTATATCAGCATGATCTATGTTCATTGCATTAAGTGTCATTTGCATTCTGGAATATCTACAATGCAATATTCATACTTATGTTCAATAGCAGGTGTATTCTGTAAAGCTGTGTAGACCTACCCATTCATTACAGACAAAGCCTTAGCACAGAACACAAAAGAAAAATAAGATTCAGGTGGTCTGTCTCTGTCCTGACATTCCAGGTGGAAAAAGTTAGATGAAATGAAAAACCAAATATTAAAAAAACAGCAAAAACAAAAGAAACAACCCCCTCCCCCCCAAAAAAACCCAAAAAAACCTACCACACAAAAAAACCCCACACCAAACAAAACCAACCAAAGCAAACCCCAACAAACAACCAAAAAAACCCAAACAAACCCCAAAACAACACTCCCAAAAACCCAAGCACAAAATGAAACAAAAAAACGAAACCAAAGCAACACCCAAATCTTTTAAGCAGACATGAACCTTGCTAGAATTGCATAGGTTCTGCTGCCTTTCCACATAATGATTTTAGCTGGTAACTTTACTTGTCAATCTAAAGAGACTTGTTTAATGCTGTGCTTCTGCTGAATTAGAGTTGGAGAAATATATTCCACTCTCATAATACTCAAAGCTGTAAGCAAAATCAATTGAAAAAAAAACCCAAAACCAACAACAACAACAAAAAAAACCCCCAGTCACTAACTTCCTGCAGGATTTCATTGTTCATTCGCTGACTGGGCTATAGCTGAAATGATAGCTGTCAATTTATGTTCCTGTGTTGTCAGACAGAACACCAGTGTCCTTAAATTGATGACACTCATTGAAACCAATTTTCAGCTCCTATCAGTCATATCTGGAGCTGCACTATTCTGATGCTGGGCACCGAAGTGTAGCAAATAACTCAAGATAGTCAGAGAGTAAAAAATATTTACTGCACTGATAAGAACAATTGGTCTAGCCATTAATAACATCTCATTGTGACCATGCCTTGGGTTTTTATTAAAAAAGAATTTAAAATTATTAGAAACTTCCATTTTATAACATTTAACAGTATGCATTATATATCTATATGCTAAACAGTTTTAGTTGCTGCCTAATAAAAGTAAATGCTAAGTTCTGTTTTAATATGCCATGAAATTCTTCAACATAACAAGCAGGTTAAGTGTTTGGGGGATTTTCTGTTTTGTTTTTTTTTTCTGGTTTGGGTGCCTTTTTTTTCCCCCCCCATCACCCACCATACAATCCAGCTGAGATTGGATTTATTGAAATACCCTTCCGTGTCCAGTACTATCAAAATCTCAGAGTGCAAGACACATTCAGTATCAGCATAGCTTTATCCCCTCCATTTTTCCTTTATATAGTTAAAGGCTTGAAAAGCAGAAAAATACATCGAGGGAAACAAAAAATAATTGACTTACTTATTCACTTAATATCTTACTGAGAAAAATGGCCTAAAAAAGCCTGTCTACCAGATTACATTCTGCAAGTGCAAAGTTCTGATCAGGTCGATATCCTGATTGTGCCAACAGGTGCACAAACACAGGGTGATCCCTTGAAGGGCCTAGGATGTGTTGTAACAGCAGTACAGAGCACGTGGACATGAATAAACCCAGGGAAGTCAGAACTAAGGGAGCAAGCACAGGAAGGACAAGCAGTAACTACATATTTGCACAGATGATGACACAAAAACTCATTTTTCTTACAGTCCGCTCTGATTAGTAGTTGAAATCAACACATTAGAAATCCCCTTTGTGGAATTTATCATCTTAAGTTCAGTTCAAAATTGCTGCAGTCATAAGTAGGTGGGAGAGGGAGAGGGATGTCCAGAAGCTGAGATGATATGTTCATGTGAAATTATACCAAGATGCATAAATTGGTAACCAGGACAGAAAGACCTGGAGACAGAGGCTGCAGAGATGAGGCAAAACTGACCCAGTCAGAAACTTAGCTCTGCTAAGCAGAGAAGCAATGAGAGAGCTCTGGGGAACCAGACATCCAAATAGAAGCAGTGGCTCAAAATTTTCCTCATTTGTTAGATTGGGAAGAAACCCCTATTGCAGCCAAATTTCAGTTGTGTTGGTAAACTCTGCTGCTCACCAAGACACGACATTTTTAGGCCTCTTGGTGGATCTTCATAAAGAGTTCTGGGGATAGCATAAGCCAGCATGTAGCAGATACCTTGATTCCAAATAATTTATCTGCCTCTCATATAAAGGATACCACGCCCATTACTCAGAGCTATCTTCGTCAATAGACATAACTTATTAAAAAAAAAAAAATCATTTGAATCTAAGTGTGAGCTACAGGAAAAAGGCATGACAACATACTAACCCCATCATTAAAGATTATGCTTAACTATCACAACCATCAAAGACACACTTTGTGTGACTTTACACACTACATCATGAGGAGCTCTCACAGCTCTATCTTTCCAAAAAGGGAGCCCAAAATAATAATACAAACAACAAACAATTCAGTAATAATAAAAGCTATACAAAGAAATTGTTTTTAATGACCTGACAGCCTGCCTCACTCACCATGAAAGAAGAGACTCTGCAAGCTCCAAGATCTCAGAAATATCACAGGGTAACACAAGCAATTTCTACTCAGCTCCACCTCTGGGTTCAACTTGTAAGATTGATAATCAAGTATATACTACAAAACTAGTTCCTATTTTTGACAAGGAAAAGGTGCTTTCCTCTATTTACATATACCTTAAGACAGCACTTTTAATTAACAGCTCATTTCACAAACAAAAGACTCAAAGTTACTTGTCAAGCTTGATACAAACTTTTTAAGAGCTACAACATTTCAACATTTATAAACCTTGGTTTGTCACCAGCTTTGCACAAAATACTGAAGAATCACTTTGCAAAACCATACAGGTAGTGGAGCCCTTCCTCTCACTTTTTCCACACAGCCTCTGCATGCAGCCATGCCTACCTGTGAATTCTGTGAATGACAGCCAGCAAAGGGAGATAAAAAAAGTTTATTGTTTAGAAAATTAGGCCTTTTATTTGATGGATTAGTATTTTCACTTAGAGCCAACCATTTGATAGTCCACATACATCATCTCTAGAAGTGAGTTAAGCAGGCTAGCTTTGTGCCTAAGCTGAACACACAAAAATCTCTGCATATACCTCCAAATATAAACCAATTTATATTTGCAAAAAAAAAAAAAATCCTAACTTGATATTGACTGCTGTCTTTATTCTGTCTTTATTTTTGGCATAAGTAATAAGCTGCACATGCAATTGGCAAGTCAGCTCCTACAGTATACAATGTACTTCTCTAATAAAAACTAAACAATAACTGTCAGCACTCAAATACACTGTAATGATGCCTTGTTACTTTATCACTGTATTGGAGGAATTTTCTGCTCTCCCGATGTCAGCAAAATCCCAATTCAGTACAGTTGAAACACTGTCTATTTATTAATGAAGGCTAGTTCATGCTTTTAGTTGTCCTGTGTTTGATAGAGTAGAGACATCAATACTGTGGCATCTATAAGAAATACATAAGTAACTCAAAGTACATTAACATGGATGTGGATAATTATTCTTTAACAGGTTCATTGATTGCAGCAGATAGATGCAGCTAATTACCAAAAGGAGGCCCATGGCAGAATAAAAAAAAAATAAAATGTGTGCCTCAAAATTCTTCAGCTTTCAATTCTGGTGTATAAATGTTTAATAGTATAAATTGTTTCACCCACACACATTGATGTGTCCCAGCTTACTTCAGAAAAAAAAAATGTTTCTACCCAAGCCTTACCTTTGGCAGTCATTTCTAAAATGAAATGGAAACCTACTTCATAAATCTTGCAACAGGTGCCAAAGATTGAAAACCTGCTTGTAGAGATTTCATCCCCTGTGAAAATACTCTGGAAGCCTTGATGAAAGACTCCTTGGTTTGGGGGGAAAATGTTGGCCCTACTTTACAGATGTTTTGCAGATTTTTTTCCCCTTAAAGAAAGAGGTCCACACAATTTCTTTAAAAAAAAAAAAAAAAAAAAAAAAAAAAAAAAAAAAAAAGCTAATTTTCATGAGGTTATTTGCAACAATACAGCTCTCATTTATACAGATACTAAATAGGAGTTGGACACAGGCAGGCAAAATAAGTAAGGGCACATAGAAAGCTGAAATGAGAGACAAGACCATAGGTGAACACAGCTTCTACAGAGAGGGACTAGAGGCTAAGAAATAAAGAATAAATCTTGGAAGAGAGGATAAATAAAGGTTAAAAAACAAAGAGTGAGGACTCTTAAGGCCTGCATTTCCCTCTCCTTGGTGGACAGATACCCAGGCCCCTTTCAGAATAGCTGGCTGCATCTCAGGTTTTCCCCACGTGAACAAGGAGCAGTCAGTCTTTGATACCCACAAGTGACAAGCAGGGCAGAAGAGCTGTAAGAATAGCTTTTAGTACCTTTCACACAGTCGGAGGTCTAAGGATTCCCCAGAAAAAAAGACAGTTTTTTTCTGTCAAGAAAACCCTGGTGAGTTGTTTGGGTTTCTTTTCCATTACTATCTTCTTTCAATATCTACTTTCTTTCCAATACAGTCAGATTTTGACCATCCTCCATACTCTATAGCAACAAGTTGCAACAGTTTTACTTTCATGTGAAAAGCTACCCTGTTTTGTTTCCTTTTTTTCCTAATTTACTTATTTCCTAAACGACCAAGAAATCATTCAGCACCAAAAAATAAACCATAAAGCTTCATTCTAACACTACTACTTTTTCTTAAAAACTCACTATTATAACATTCCTCTTGTTTAATAGTCCTCTGTGTTACAGCTCCTTCCTCACTCATCTTTCATTGCCAGCCCACTCCACAGAAAAGATATCTCCCAAGATTTTGGGGTTTTTTTGTTTGTTTTTTTTTCCCCCATTCTACATCTTCCTTGCCCAAAAGCAGATAATCCATGTAAAGCTATAATTTCACTTACCAAGCATTAAAGCTCCAGAAGGCACAAATGAATTGCTGGAAAGCTCTTAAGAGGACAACAGGCTCAGCCCCTGGCCCAACACACGCAAAGCAGCTCTGAAAAAAGAGCTAATGGATCTCTCTTAGGGGCCCACACCTTTTGTAGTGACCACACAAAGCACTAGGACACCATCCTCTCAGGTGTCTCCTATCACATCCTGATTTGCCAAGGTGTTGTAATTCCCCCCTGGAATGCTGGGATCCCTCACACACACACAGGAGGCTGGATTGCTCACAGGTGCTTCCTATTAACTTCAAGAGACACAGGATTAAAGTTGGAGGTGGGTTTTTTGTTTGTTTGTTTGTTTTGCCTTTGCTCTTTCACTTCTTCCTGATGCTGAGTTTCACTGAACTTCCACACTATGTGAGGCAATTAAGCAACTTAAACTCTGTGTTAGTGAAGGTTGGGGTTAGGATTTTTGTCTGGGTTTTTTTCTGACAAACACGTTAAGAGAATTTCCACAGGGGAAGATTTTGGCCTGGTTGGGAGGAAAGGAAAAGGGCTGTAGCTCAACTGACACTCAGCTTGAGGCAACCTAAAACACCTGAGAAGGCAACCTCCAGTTATTATTTCTTTGAGATTCCACGGAGACACTAACTTTTCAAGGTATTACTACCTTGATTTAGCTTGTAATACACCAACTTAAAATAAAACATAAGCAAACAAACCCCAAACATATTTAAGGCACAGCAGAGATATTCCTAGATTGACTTGCTGCCTTGTATTTTCAGAATAGGATGGGAACAATCCTAATACAGTCTCAAATTCTAAATATAGAAAAACAACATCAAAACTTAGAAAGGGGGAGAAGGAAAGAATCTCCTGATGTGATTTCATGATGAAATAACGTGAATAGAAGTACTGAATGGCAACATTGGCTTCAAATCCTAAAGGTGCTGTGCAGCTCTCTAACCCAGTGAAGCTGTCACCACTGCTGGGTGACTCTGCAAGGACTCAACACAGGGATATAACTGCTTTTGTCTAGGTTTGTTTTAGGCTCACTTAGAGCATTATTTTAGCATAATAAACAGTGACAGCAATCCTCTAATTTTCAGGTAACTCCCACTTGAATTGATTTGGTTTAGCTTTCTACAGTGGTAGGGTGTAAACCCTGCTGTTATTGATACCTTGAAATATTTTTAGTAATAATGAAAAAAGTGTAGCTAGTTGTTAGTCCTCATCTAGCAAGCTATTTATGAATCTAGTGTAAAAATGCAGATAGGGGAGTAAGTTATGAAATGAGAGCAGAGGCTTTCAAAGTACAAGCAGAACACTCAGGGCTTTAGAAAAAACAATGGTACTCAATTACTGGTCACTAACAGATGCAACCTTGAGATCTGGATCATAAGAAAAAAAGAAAAGAAGGAACAAAAATACAACATTTGTAAAACATATCAGCTAGGATGTAATAGAGGACTGTAAACCAGTGGAAAAAGGGATAAGGTGTACAGTATGCTGCAGCAAGAAGTTATATCAGCCTCAAATGACCTCTAGCAAGAAGGGGAAATAAAGCATTTATAATATACTTGTCCTAGTAAAGGGCACAGAATGCTGGTGACTCACTGCAACCCACTCTTCCCTCCATTCCTGCCTGAACCTGTCACAGCCCCAGAGAGAAAGGGGATGGCAAATGTCCCATCAGAGCACAGCAGAAGGTGTAGGAAGTGTGTGTCACCATTTAACACATATGACTATTGAGACTGCAATGCAAAACTCTTACAACAAATTGCCAGAGATAATCTTGATTTAGAGACAACTGCTAGACACTACCTGTGTCTCACAGGCTTCCAAGAGCAGGGGAAGTATTCCTCCTCCTTCCTCTCTCTACCTTTTAAATAATTCTAAGCTCTCTTGGGCATGCATCTGCCTGTAAGCTGAGCCATAGGATAAACCATTTTCATTTTAGCTAAAACATCTCAGATTGAACCACGTGTCTGTGAGGTCAGAACACTCAATGCTTCAATCCCAAAGCAAAGCAATGAAATACAAAAACGCTTTGCTACACCCGAGGGATACATTCAAGTGTCAGGATGGCTGATGGCTGCCATGAATCCAGACCATGACTAAGCCAGGCAATACCCTTTTTTTTT
>VWYO01013488.1:12405-25531 GCA_013400275.1 Rhadina sibilatrix
TTTTTCTTTTGTTTGGTTTTACTTTGTTTATACACTTGTTGTTACTGCTGTTCTGAGCCCACTCACGTCTTGACTAAGTGCAGTGAAACAGATTTATGAAAACAATGCAAAATATAACTCACTTCTGCTCACGGGGTAGCCACTGCAGGGGTAAACTAAAGCCATCTGTTTGTTACTATTCCTGCCACTGTGAGACCACAGACACCTCCTTGTTTCCCACGTACAAAGCACAGAATTATCAGACATGCTGCAGCACCTATCTTTTTCTTCTTCTGTGGAAAGAAGAAATCCTCTGTTGGAACAGGGCATGTCTGAGATCAGCAGTGGAACACCAGGAGCACACTTGTGCAGGCTGTGCCCTACCTGGCGTGTGCAATGAAAAGGCCCTTCGTTTTTCATCAGTGTCTTAATCTGCACAAGTATAATTACAGCCCTCCTCAGTAATGGTAAATACAAATTATTCTGTTCTGCAAGAAAAAGATAAGCTCATTTTTATGTTCAACAACAACAACAAAAAAATGAATGTATGATTGGAATAAAAAGATATTTATCCCATCTTAAATGTTAGGATTATATAACAACTTCTGAAATGCCTGCACAGAAATTGAATGTTTTCCAGTTCAGCATCCTAACAGTCATCTTATAAAACTACAATGGAGACAAAACAATGGTTTTTCTTATTTGTTCAAATACTTTTTAAAGGCTACAGAAGATCAACCACATGTCATTTATACTGTTTTATTTTCATTATAGCATATCCTTTGGGCACAGAAAATTATTTATGTGTCTTATAAGTTACCATTACACAACCAACCCCTTGGAAGTCTTCACCATGATTTGAAAGCGTGTATTGAAGACAAGAAGTGACAATCTATTTATTATCTTAATTAGTAAATAGTTCAGCTCATAGGTTATTGCTTAACTATAGTCTTCTATACCATTTTTTAACTGAAAAGATATAGAAAAAAACCTCTGAAGTAATTGAAATTACCACGTTAGAGACTGGAAGCCTTTAGTATTCAAGACAGAGCAGCCTGTTGCTTAATATTTTCATTTTTTTTGGAAACAGCATGAATTCACTACTGCAAACCCAGCTAGCAAGTGGGAAACTTCTGAATTTGAAATTCTTGAGTGTCATGCTTTCTTCAAGAATTATTAAAATGGAGATTTGCTACAGTTTACAGTTTGTAAACTAAATCCCAAGGAGTTCTACCTAATCCCCATTTTTTTTTTTTCTTCTATAACTATCGAACAAGTTTCAGTCAAGGTAATGTGGTTACAATCTATTTGTATATATTGTTTATCACAACAAATAGCATTTGTAACAATGCACAGAGCAAGAAAAATACATTTTGCACTAGTTCTATATTTTTATTCTTCCTGAGACATGAAGTCATTTACTCTGCCTTGCAGAACATTTAATCCTTTTTACCATTCAGATCCAACAGGATTTAAGGACGTACAACATCTCACGGGGCAGGGCCTGAGAGCATTCCAAGACAAACCCCATCTTAACCAGCTTTACAGCCCCAGCAGGGCTCCACTTCTGGGATGATTTTATCTGTTATTTTTAGAACTGATAATTACTCATTCTGACATACTAATTTCTCAAAACTGGCAAATAAAACTGACAAGTATGTGAAATATTCTATTAAAAAATAGGAGAGGGATATGATTGCTTCCTCTTATTTTTTAATGGTGTATCAGAGTAGGCCTGTTTTCTACAGAGGACAGTATTTCTTCACCTTCACCAGTTCAGACTGTCAGAACTATATATACACACACATATAATTTGCCCTTGGTCTACTTATTCCTCCTTCCTTAGAGCATTCAATACCTTGAAATTTTCTCTTAAAAAAAAAGGTTCTCTTAAAAACAAACAAACAAACAAGCAAACCAAAACCACCCAAGCAAACAAAACCCCACAAAAAACCCCACAAAACACAACAGAAAAAACCCCACCCATTGAAAAAAAAAAGAAAAAAAATCCCAATCTATCTGTGGGTTGCATTTGAGATGAACCACCCACTGTGCACCTCCTGTTTCAAACCTTTGGTACAGGCGTTGGTTAATTCTCTCTCTTGTGTGCAGTTTTAGACAATATTCTATCTGAATTGGATACCAAGTTCTGTATTCAGTTTCCTAAATGCTAGCACTGAGTACATTTAATTTATCCTTATTTTAATTTTTCTAAGGAACAGATGTTTAGTAGGCACAGGCTGCCTCACAAGAAAGGGAAAGGAGGAGAGTCAAAGTTGTTTCAGCTCCCTTGCTGAACCTAACAGCTGAAAAAAAAAAAAAANGAAGTTAAAAAGAGAAAAAAAAAAAAAAAAAAAAAAAAAGAACTGAGCTAAAATATGAAGAAAAATCAAAGTAAAAATCCTGGTGCAACCTCAGAGAATCAGCAGGTGCTTAATTGCTTAAAAAGAATTAGGAGGTGACAGACAACAGGTTTATACTAGACTTTCCCAGCGTGGCACTGAATTTTGAAGAACACCTTGATCGAATCTCTTGTGTTGGCAAGGCCAACATTAAAAGGGAGAGTGTTAAAATCTGAGCAGATGCAACAGCAATACACAATCCCTACTCATTTAAATGTGCTTTGCTGTAGCAGATGCAGATGGAGCTGCTGCCTCTCCATCCCACAAAGATCATCACTGCCTGACCAGCCTGAGCTCTGGACCTCATGTATTTGCTGCTGGGGAGTCATTTGTGGCAGGGGAACATGAGGAAGGAGGGCAGGAAAAGGGATCTGTCTGCCCACACAACACCAGGGCTGTACTCCCTTGTTTGTCTTGGAAAACCACATTGTACCTGTAACTAATCTCTAAAAGAATTGGAAATGTGGAAGTGACACATTTCAACTGATTATTGATCAACAGTTCATATGAAAGGGATTCAAAGCACTCCTCAGATTCCACTGTACTTAAATTATTTCAGATTTCAAAGTATAAATAAATCTGCCTCTTTTGACACAAAATCTCTTTGGCTGAGACTTTTCATTCCCACCTTCATGCTTTGTTTGCTCATCACATTAAAATTTCAATTTTTTTTTACACAGAAAGGCAAAAACAAAGCCTAAAAGATATTTACATAATACTTTACATAACAAGCTCCTTTTGAGAAATGAGAATATTAAAATTTCAAAAGTACAGTCACAGCAAGTGGTAGGCGAGCAACGAAGATAAATCAAATCCCATTTCTTGCCATGCTGTGAAAAGACGGCTGGCTTTTAATCATCATGATGTGCCATATGTAAATTCCATCAAAGAAGAAGTTTGGTAAATGTTATATTTCATAACCACAGGGAAGGAAGCTATTTATAAACACCAATTAAATGATATAATATAGTCCAAAGCCATTAATAATAAAACTATTAATGTAGGTAGACATTACTTTCACACGGAGTAGTTTTTGAAGTAAACTTTTTCAAATGCATATTTAACTAAGAAAACATCGCATGTTTTCTACTCAAGGTCATTTTAACTTCTCATATTTTTAGTGATACAAGTAAGTTTTTCAAGAAAGAAAGCAATGTATAAAACACTCAAACCTACAATCACTTTCTTAAAAAATCTGAGATTGTTTCAGTCAGCAGCTGTATTTTATGTGTGGTTAGAAATCTCTATATGCATGTATGAAGCCTAAATGCAAGTTCATGTTGGGTTTTGCCAGTCTCAGGAAACATTTGGTGATGCAAATGTCTTGAACAGAAGATTGCAGTGAGGTTTAGCACCACAAGCATCTATTTGCAAGTCTCCAGTGCAGTAAAAGAACCCATCACAATAATACTATTACCACACTAGAATTGTGCATCACTTGCATTAGAAGAAAGCAAACTAATTTGAAAACATTAAAAGTCATTATGTCTCGCAAAATTCCTAGAAAGGCTGCAACAATTTATGCCATAGTAAAGTAAAGCTTTGGAATAGAATAGTTAATCTGCCCTGTCTCAAACCAGTGTGGTAAACTGAATTTAGACGTTGAAGGTCCAAACTGGACTAACAGTAAAAAATATTGTTTTCTCACAGAGAAGATGCTGAATTCAAGTGGTTTTAAACAGGATTCTACAGCAAAACATGAGGGATAGCTAATGACTGCTGGGCTAAATCTTCTTGCAATAATGGAACTGACAGGCTACCCACTGGATACCCCAGGAAAGATAAAAGGATACAGTATTTTACTATGTAATAAAGGCATGGAGGAATTTATTTCTTCATAGAAGAGATCAAACATCAGACAGAAAATTTCTAAAAGCCCACAGCAAACCATCTACTTAAAAAACTCCAAACCAAACAATCCCCTTGCCCAATTTACAGATATTAAGTTGTTCATTTATATTTTGCTTTTTCTAAAAACCCCTCAAGTCTAGTTCACAGTCTTAGCAGAAAATTTATAGAGCCCTGTGTGTCTTCCATTACACAAAAAAACACCAAAAAAAAAAAACAACCCCCTAAAAAACAAACAACACAAACAACAAACCCCCCAAAAAAAAACACAAAAAAAAAAAAAAACCCCTAAAAAACAAAAAACAACAAAAAAAAATCCCCCAAAAAACAACACAAAAAAAAGAAAACCAACAAAACTCAAACATTTTCAGTAACGGATTTACAATCAAAGGTTTTATTCTAATGAGTTTGGAAAGAGAGCAAAATATCTCCATATTTTCAGCACACTCAGCAATGTCTGTGTGCATAAACTGAGACCTGTCATGTCTGTCTTGTGATTAGGAGAAATTTAATGCTTCACCTCTTTGTAATATTTGTTGTTTTGTCATAACTGGCATGTAGATTGAATGGCAGCTGACATTTCCAAAGATTTAAATAAGGTAAGAAACTAATCAAATTAATATATTCATTTTCTAAAGTGTAATGAGTCATTTGCATATAAAATGTAAAAGTCTGTAAATATAAAATGAACTCCAAATACTTGAGGACATCATGAACTCCATTTCTTTTATTTCTTATATGTGTATATATATATATATACACACATACACCCTGCAGATAGATAAAGATTTTAAACCCCTGAAATTCTTGCTATTTCATGCAGCAGTTTAGATTGAGCAAATGATAATGATTTCCCCCTCCATGGATGGCAGCACATAAGACACCAGACTGCAGCATTCTGTAGGAGACCTACAGAGCTCCTTATGTATCAGCTGCAAAGGCAGCCTCTGATCTGTCCTTGAGAGGAGGGAAATGTTCTCTACAGTGCCCAAGTATTTTCCAAGGCTGAATTCAGGTCTGATTTTATAAAAGGAGTGAGACATATCCCTGTTGTGCGTGGAATTCCATGGAGATCATTGAAAACCTGGTGGAGAGGACAGGATCTTACTCTCTGGCCACTTTGCAGAACTCCAGTCATTACTGAAAGGTAAGGCAAACATGGCATGGGGCTCCATATAGAAAAAGAGGCAGCAAATTAACACATCTACCAAGAATAAAGAATAAAAAACACTGTCCGGGCTGTGTTAAAACATACCACAGGAATCACATTTAAAAATTAAGCAGTAGGAGTTTGAAGGCTACCAGACAACTCCAATTTAATGATGCTGTCAGTGTATGAAACAATACAGAGAAGTAAAATAGGCTGATTTGGTCAGTCAAGAAGTGAAAATCTATTTGCCTAAAGTTGATTTACAGTGCAACAGGATTCAGCTACTGAAATTTGTAACTGGTGCTCCTGTCGACAGAAGAAAGGACAGCCTTTAATTTATGAATTGAAGACAGCTAGGACTAATTAAACATGCAAATAAAGCTGGGAAACAGGAACTCTAGCATGCAGTATGAATTCACATAAATGCAGATATTTTAGCCAGTTGGAGCTGAGCTACAGTGCTAACTGCATGGGCTTGGCTTTGCACAGGGGGTTCAAGAGTTATTGGTATTTTTGTTCACATGCACACGGCCATTCACATGATGCACACTTCTTTACAAGTCAAAATACTACTGCCAAAAAGAAGAAAAAAAATGAGTAAAGAAGTAACAAATGCTACAGGGAGGTACAAAAAGAAAAAAAGAAAAAACAAAGGCAAGTTTTAGGTTGCCAGGAAACCTGGTGTTTGAACATCACTTGTAGATCTTCAAAAAATTCCATATTTTCCGCACAGCTGCATGCACAGCTCCTTCTGCATAGACTCCATGCTTAAAAGCAAGACCCAAGTCTATGTAACTATTTGCCCCACTATTCCTCTGCTTCAAAATGAGCAACCCTCATTTCCCTCCTGGTGGCAGAAGAGGACTTTGGCCTGTAACTCCTATTTCTCAGCATGTGGGAGGAACTACTGGTTTAGTAGAATGAATACTTTCTTTTTTTATACCATAAACAAATTCTCCTTAAGGATATATATTTGATAACCTGTATCAAACAAGGCAGAAGACTGACAAAGTCCATTCTATAATCTACTTGATCACATTGAAACATCACAGAGACACAAAGCAAATGAATTTAAATGCCCCATGTCAGCCTGTTATGCCTTAGAATTGTTCAGAATTTGGCTAGATACACTAGGGAAGGCACTTGGAAGTTGAATTCCACACTTGCTTCAAAATGGTTACAGGAACAGGACCAAATTTAGTCTCGCACACACTTCTTTTTAAGGGTACTTTATGGGTGTATGTAGAAGCATAACATTTGTGGATGAGATTATCCAACAACCAAAATAAACTTTGAAAACAGTAAATGAATGTACAAGTGTTTAGGAATTTGCTGATCCATCTGAGCCAGACTGTCAGTGAACGATTGGGATCTTCCAGACAGTCAGTGCTTGGAGAGGAAGCTGAGGATCCAATCACTATTTCTTTGATACAGAAGTCACTGCTATGTGGAGGGAGCCTATTTTTTTTTGTGTAAACACAATAGGAATCTCAGATTTGGTCTTGAGAAAACATGGACATACCAGGAAATATTAACCTGCAGAATTGTTTTAACCCACTTACAAGTAATGGTACAAGTGTTTCTGTGACACTTTGACTGGCTTCTTTACGAGCTTCTTTCTACTTCTTTCCTATAATTTATATTTCTCTGCCAGTATTTTCCTCTACATTTCCATACTATCTCACTGTTACCTCCAAGTCATGTTTTCTGCAGTATCCACCTATCATTTCAGCTATCTCCTCTACAGCAAAGCTGAATTTAATTTCAGGCTTCTTTTCAATGAGATGTAACTGACTCTATCTTCAGGAAGTTATGAGGAATGTTTACTCGTTACCTTTGTCTTTACCATTTTCATTCTATTTCTTTTAGTAGGCACAATTTTGCATACTGCTTGCCCTCACAGAGTTGTCCTTGAAGACTACAAATTTCTCTTTCATTTTTAAGCATCACTCTTCCACATGCTTGTTTCTGAAAGCAAAAGTATTTCCTATTATGATTTTAATTCCTGCAAGAGTTATACAGCAACTCAAGTATATCTCCATTAATCCAAGGAAAAAGAGATTTTATGAGAAGTGAGTGTAAACAGTGTCTCTGTGAAGAGACAGGAGGAGAAAAATAGTCATGTGTCAGCACAGTGGGGACAGAAGCTACAACTCTATTAAACTCTTAATAGAAGTATTTAAATTAAAACACCCCTTTGAGTGAAATTCTGCACTAATGTATGTTACCTGAGACTTCCCCTGCCTCCTCTCTCTCATCCCACCACTGAACCCTGGGAAAAATTTTAACCTCCTGCAGTGCAGTCAGCAATCCATCCATGACTGATTGACCCACATCAGGATGGAAGCAGACCCTGTGGGTCAGAAGCATGCATCAAAGGGGAACGATGAGGCACTGAATCTGTGCTTGATGGGCAGAGGAGACAGAAGATTAGAGAGGAGGTAAGGTGGATAATAGGCTCGGCTTCCAACACCTCTTCTTGTGAAGTTTCTCAAACCAAAATATTGTTGGGAGTTCTTCTCTGTTAATTAAATGGGAGCTGAGGGGATATATAACCTGTCAAGGTCTGAATAGCTCAACCTCCAACACCTTCTACCACAGAAAAGACCGACTGAGAAAATGAAGTAAACATTCCCATTAAGCAGACTCCTGTTTCCTTCCCCCCCTCCTTCCCCCAGGAGCAGGCATGCCCTCACAAGGTGCTCAGCCATCCTGGACACTTCAACAAGCAGTTTAGCCTCACAGTGAAAACTAAAGAGCCCTCAAGAGCAAAAACCATTCATTACCATTAGAGAACTTCTCAGTGCAGGAGTCACTTTGCTTTACTGAACAGAGATGCTAAATCTGCTATTACAAAGTCACACCATTTTTTTTCAGAGAACAAAGTTGCTGCTTTAGCTTCATGCACCCATGTTTCTTTGATTGCTCACCTTCAGCTTGCTTTTATCACTAATGCCTGGTGCCAGCCTTAACACAGAAACAAATGACCTAATGAATGAGAGCTGAATGCTATATAAAAGGCAAATTGTTCAGCTGTGATAAAAATGAGTTCTTGAATGTACATGCATGCTTCAGAGCAGGACAGGGCGTCCAGCTTGTCACATATACCACTTTTTCAGGGTTAAAAGGGTCAAAGAAGCAGACTCTGGCCAATAAAACACATAATAGGGAATATGTGTGTCCTTCTGCATGTGCACATGGGCACTTTATAACCGAAAAAAATTGGCAGTAAAATTTGCAGAACATAAAACTCATTTTCTTTATAAATAACAAAAGTTCTGCTGCCAAAGCTGGGACTTGTGATGCATTAAATGCTCTGCATGTGAGCAATTGATTTCTTCAGTATTTCTAGAAATGGAAGGGTGTCCCTTAGGTCACACATGGAAAGAGGCATCAACTACAAACAAGTCTGGAGACCAGAATGACAAGACAGCTGACCTCTGTTAAAGCCAAACAAAGTTATTTACTAAAAAGAAAACAACTCATAGTCTTCACTAACTTGAATAATGAAAAAAATTACTCGAGTGAAACCTCTGATTGAACCTAAGCTTGTTTGTATAAACATAAGATGTAATTTGTATTCAGGACACATCAATTTTCTCTTGTTTTCAAGAGAAACAATTCATTACAGAAGTTTAATGAACTCCACTCCATTTTTTATCAGGCTTTACCTTTAGGGGAGGAGAAAATGCTTCACCACATGCACTTAAGACACGAGGTACTCAATTACAAACACCAGTAAGTAGGATGTCTAAGTTAATCTCTTCAGAATTAGACATCTGCAAACAGGAATGATCTAAATCCTTTACAATTTCTTTAAAATTATAGCCTAGTTTTCATGTTAATATATCATTATCTTGCAGTTGACAACTATTGCAAAATAATCACAAATTAGAGGTAATAATCTCAACTGAGAAACACTTCAAGATACAGATATCCTCTCAGTGAATACTGCAGTTTTATAGACTATAACCATTTCTTTCACTGCTCACTGAGTAAAATACAGTTACAGTGACTTAAAAAAAAAAGCTGCATTAGGATAACTCCTTGCATGCATGCTTCATTTGGAAGGCAAAAGATTAAGGAGCTTTATTTTTTGTCTACCAATCAGTGACAGAAGTACATTGTACCCAACTTTGTTTTAAAGCAAAACTTTAAAACATCAGCAATACTGACTATGGAGTAAGAGAAGTGATCCAACCATTTTTATAAAGATCACTGGAATACAAGTTGCTTTGTTAGAATGGTTGGGCCACACCTCATGCTGCCACTCGTCCTCCAGCTTCACTTAAACTGTGCCAATCAATAAAAATCAATAAAAAATGACATTTTGTCCTTCTGCACTGCTTATGATACATATGTTTGGCAGATGCAATGGCATTCAAAAAATCTCCCAGGATTTTTTGCAAAATTACACAAATATATAAACTGGAAAAAAAGTAATGTTTATGACTTTATATTGAATTAAGAACCCTCACAAAGCTAAGAAAATTATCATTTAATATAGTACTTAAACTATGATGTTTTATCTCAAAAAACTTATAAATTAAAAATATTTTTAGCATTTTAAAAGAGCACCTTGAGAAACAAGAGCATTCTGTGAGATTTAAGGTATATAACAAATATGACAGACAATATACACAAATGTGCACGACAGAGCAAGTTATCACACTGTCATGTGCATAGAGCTCTTAAAAAGAACATTATTCTTTTTTTTTTAGTTTTTATTTTTATTCTCAGGTTTCCTACAGCTCCCAAAGACTCCCTTTTAAGACAGTGGCAGATTTGGTAAATCCTCCAGGCTCTGGCAGAGGTTTATCTTCTACCTCAAGGAAGCCAAGGAGGTAAAAACCAGAAGGAATGAGAATCTGGGGGGTCTCTGAGGAAAGGCAGAGTTGTGCATGCCATGGGGTGTTGAAGAGTTTTGGAAAAACGTGGTTGCAGACACCAGCTTATATACAGGCACAGGGGCAATGCTGCTGCAGAGCTGTTCTCCCACGGTGACTCTGGGACTGGCACCTCCTTAGTTTCTAGTCGGAAATTATGGATTGTTGAGGGCAGAAGTGCAAGGTCTGGTGTGATGCACCACCAGCAGGCTGGGTGGGATATTCCCAAATATACAAATATATACATATGTAGATTTCCCTGCATCTACATGTTGAAACTGACCACCACTGACTCAAATACATGGGACAGAAGGCATCACATGAAGAGCTTGAATTAGTAATGCTCATGGTTAACAGAATATGCTGGTTTGCATCATTCTGCATGTCCAATAAAATCATACAATAGTGAGTGATGGGTTTTCTTTCTTTCTTTCTTTTTCTTTTTAATTCAGCATGCATAAAAAGACAACCTGAATTTCTTTGTCTTCTCTTTGTCTTGGTTATTTTTCATTGTTGATTCTTCCTACAGATAAGTCTGAAAGCCATGGCACTTTGCCAAAGTGCATATTCTGAATCAATTTAGATGCATATTCTATCTAAATAGAGCACCTGAGGTATCTTGGTGTACTTTCTTTACACATATTATTGTTATTTGAATTGTTTATGTGCCTGTGAAAACATGCTGAGAAGAGAATCAAAATAAATGGGTCAAAGCAAAGACTTTACAAATGGGGACAAATGTGGATCTAATACATTGCTCGGGAGAAAAAAAATCATTTGGTTTCTGGCATAGGCTTTTTTAGTCATCTAGAATATCAATTTTCAAAAACAAATGTTAAAAATAATTAATTATCCAGGTAAGGCCAGGTAATGATAAAGAGCAGGATCTCTGATTACGAGCTTAAATACTAATCTAACTTTTGCCTGAATATCACAAATTATGTAACTGTGTTTACTGTGACCAGCTTTCATCCTCTGATGGTTTGCATTGTTATCAAAAAATTTACTTCCTTTCTACCTGTTATCACTAAATTGAATTACAGCAAAATTAAAATGACAGAAGAAGACAGATTTAAGGAAGCAATACAACACAAACATCTGCTGGATTCATGAAAGAACAGTGAGGGCCACAGAAGTAAAAAAGGATGGAATAAAATTTTATGAGCTGTCTCTGAACCAGGAGATACTAATTAAGGTTGTAGAGTTATATGAAAAAAAGATAAAACACAGATAATATAACAGACATATTAACCAATGGCTGCCATGTGAGGTTTCACTCTGTGTGTCCATAAAAACGAAATGCAGCCAAACCCGGAACAGACAGCACAGACTCAAAAAACTTTCCCTCATCACCTCTGGGGAAGTCTAATGTAAAAATGTGGACTTAAATCACTGGTGGTTGAATTTAAAATATGCCAGGTCAGTGCCAGACTGTCCAAAGACTCATCCTCTGTGAGGATAAGGGGACATGAAGACAAGATGACACCAGTGAGAAGCAGGGACTTGGACTGAATTATCCCTACGAGTTCCTTCCAACTCGAGATGTTCTATGATTCCCTGATCCTGTACTGACCCACCAAAGCTCATGACTTGTGATGCAAAGATTTTAATTCCATCCTCACTACTAAACTGCAGTTCAGAGAAGCTCCTCAGTATCCAGCTCCATCCTTTCAGAGGACATCAAAACAGGCTGGTACCTCCTGTGACCTCGAGAAGTTGCTTTAATGGGATAAAGTAATGAACTGCTAAAATGAATTGCTGCAACAGAGCCTGCATGAAGAAAACACAATAGGAGAAACCTGGATACTTCTTGAAGAGTTTTCCTTCACAAGCTTGATGTTGCCACTGCAACATCAATGGAGTGAAAGGTAATTAGACTGATTAACTGAAAATCATTGAGGAGCTGTCATTCGCTCCTTTGTCAGTGCTGAAGCTGCACAGGGCCAGGATCATTCTGCTCTGCAAACACCAACAAAGAATACTTAATGAAGAAAGGTGACTGGAGGAGGGTGGAACTATTTGAGGAGTTTTGCACCATAATGTAGAACACCTGCTATTAGTTCCCAATGCATATTTTTCATCTTAAGGAGTAGTAGACACCTTCTAAGTTCCAATTCCTTGATATTTCATATTATGCCAGAACTCAACTCTTTTTTGGATGATTTCCTTCCAAAGAGAAATGAAGAAATGAACATAATTTCACAGAACAGTTTTCAGCAGAGAGTCTTCCTGGGATTTTTAGAGCAGAACATAAGAGAAGAAACAAAAAAAAAGGAAAAAATAAAAAAAAGTAAAGAAAAGAAAAATAATCCCTTTTACTTCTTCAAGTGGTAATAATGACTAACTCATCAGATTTTCTTCTAATAATACAAGAATTATTGGTAGGTTTCCCCGCAGCCTGATATATTTCTGGTCAATAACTGAAATATTTGGCCAATTTATCAACAAAAATAGCAAGAATATTTTGTAACAAAAGCTTCGGGTATGCAGACTTAGATACTGAAATATAACATTAAAAAGTTATGGTTTGGGTCTCTTAATGCATGTAATTTACCTGTTTGTTTGTACGTCATTTTATTGTCCAACTCATCTTCCACAGGAGTAACAATAATTGTACAGGAAAACATCCTGAGAAAAGACTGCTAAAAATATTTTCTGTATTCATTCATAAATTATTTTTTACTGATCTAAACCCAAAAATCCCCACCCACATTGCATGTTTGGCTTGAGAATTTTCTTCAGAGATCTGTGCCTTCAATCGCAGTGTCACCTGTGTGGGAACATCCAGCAGGCATGACAAAACACACCACACTATTGCTCTTTACTACACTGAACTTCTTCAAACAAATTAAAAAAAAAAA
>VWYO01013488.1:45435-59213 GCA_013400275.1 Rhadina sibilatrix
AAAAAAAAAAGTGATGCAGAGAAATACAAAGTACAGGACCTAAAGCTAAATTCCTAGATCCTTATGTTGTCACCTGGGTATCAACAGACTAACCACCTGCAGCTCTAGTTTGCTGAAATGCAACCTGACGGGCACCTCAGGTTCTCCTTCCCAGCCCCAGCCTGAACGAACCCCAAACCAATAAAAATGATCAGGTTTCCAGTTACGGCGACTAATTTTGATTATTTAAATCTTGAAGTACTGACTGAAGCACCTTAGACATTATAAGGAGGCAGTGTATATTAAATTAGTGACATGACAGAGGCCTTCTCGGAATGAAGGATGCAGATGAATTAGTGGCTACGTAATTAGAGCACGGAAGGAAGATCAAAAGAGAGGTCCCAGAATAGCAAGTCCACACAGCACTGCTGGAAATGATCTATCCTGTTCTGGAAGCAGTCTAGCCACATTAGCATGCTGCTCTGCTGTGCCAATAAACCTTTTGAAGTTAGAATACCCAGAGTGTAACTGGATAAAGTAAGTGACTCAACTTAGGTTGGGAATCGACAAGTTTAAATCTTGTGTTTCGGAATGTTCTGTTCCAGAGCTGAAACAAGCAGCTTAATTCTGCCTCTGCCTGACATTAGTTCTAGTAAAGCTTCCCTGTGATTGAATCTGGCTGTGCTGCTATGCCTATGTCCCAGACAGGATCCAGTTATTGCTAAGCTTCCCCAGTGTGAAAAGAGATCAGATGCAGTCTCTTACTTCAGGATTTCCAGAAAAGTTTTGAAGAAGAAATTCTCTTGGAAAAGAATGCCACAAAAAAACCCAAACCAAACCACAGCAACAGCTTTTCTGGACTCCTCTGTATTTACTTCTAAACCCCAGCAAGCAAAACAACACAAATCAGAGCTCTGGGTTTGTAGTTAAATTTTCTAAGCCTCTACTGAAACTAAAGAGAATAATTTTCAGATTTTCTCATTTCAGTTGTACTGAATGCAGCCCTACTGCTCAGATGTGGTCAAACCATATGACGTCTACAAGTGCTTTCTCGGTATCACTCATTACCCTCAACTGCAATGCAATACGTGGTCAGAAACAGTAGATGTGCTCACTCTCCTCATTTTGGTGCAGATCCTGGCTTCCCTACTAATACAGGAAGCTCACTTAGCACCTCTGCTTGTGTCCAGCATTCTCCCCTCCCCAAACTGTGGGTGTCCAGTCCCTGTCAAATAACCTGGCAGTCAGTATTGTTAGAATGCCTCTTGTCATAATGCACTAGATGAACCCTCAGCTGGTCAATGGCCCACTTGGCAAAGCTGCTGCCTTGCTTGGCCAGCTTCTTCCCTATATCCACTATAGTGCCCAAGTAGACCTATTCAAATGCCAAAGACCTTTTTAAACTCCTACCCACTGTTCCTATCCAGGTATTGCCTCGTGCACAAGACTCGTGCAAATAGTGAACATCACAGAAAAGGTTAGAAGAAGCACACACATGTGCACAAAACGACCAGGTAAAACCAATTCATGGTGTTTCATAAAACTAATCCAAAAAATCTCCTTTGCTTTTGAGGCTTTGTTTGTGCACAAGGATAAAAAAAAAAAAANTTTGAGAAAAAAAAAAAAAAAAAAAAAAAAAAAAAAAAAGACAAAAATCTGATGCTGTTATTCTGTTACAGAAAACTCAGGCGGCTTTGTGTGCCCTGGATATAAAGGAAGACATAAAACTTCTACATAAACTCCTGGGATGCTATAAAACAACGAGTTTTCAATTTCTGACCCTGAACACTGTCACTAAGTATGCCCTACTTGTTCAGCCTATAAATTCTCAAGGTTATTTTGAAAGTGAAGAACAAAAAAAAAAAAAAAACACCACCAAAACCAAAACAAAACAAAAACCAAAAAACAAAACCAACAAAAAAACCCTACAAACCCACCTCCTTCTCATGAGGAAAAAAAAAATTCATTCATATCAACAATGAAGGGATTCTTTTTTAACTCATCCAGACATTATTCCTGATACAACTTAAAAAGTTAAATAGGCTAAGGCATGATACAGATTGCATTTTTAATACATTTAAAATTCAGTTTGATTAAAGTCCAGCATGCAGCATTTTAGGATATGGCCATAACTTCTGTGGTGGTTTTGAAAGATGTTCCTAGATATGAGCTATGGAACCAATTAGAGCTCCAGTTCGGTCTAAGGAAAAATGAGTCTCCAAAAATAGAACACTTGTATCACATAAAAGAAAAAGCAGATATACCCATAAACCCAACTAGAACACCAACACGAAATGAAACCGAATTTTCAAGGAAATGTGATAAAGGCAAATGAAATACCTGCAAATACATTTTGCAGAGGATTTTACGCTGAGCATTTCAATTATCCAACATAGGCATGCCAGGGACTACTTTTACAGATACAGTTGAACTGCCTGGTACCAATATAAAGATGAAATTAAATATCTCTCTCAACTCTTTTTCCCTCAAACCCTTAAAATAATTTACATAATCAGGCTCTCTGTTTATATGCAGCCCCTCTGAGTGAAAAAAGGGCAGTAGAAAAGAGGGCAAAAATACTTGATCAAAATGTGGCTTTCTGTTGTTTCTGATAATAGAACAATGTGATGGTGCTACAGTGAACACAGAAAGAAAAAAATTAAAAGGGTGATCTGAATGCCTCTGGATGGAATGATTATTCTCAGTTCAGCTACCTGTTAGTTCACTTCCCTCAGAGTTATGAAATGTTATGCTGCATCTTTTACTTTCATCAATTGTAGCACTCCAGCAGTCTGCAAAGAAAGAAGAATCACTGGTGTTCTAATCTCCACTTATTTTTCTTATAGCATTTTTAATCCTTTTCAGCTTCTTTTGAGGTACAGCTTCCTTCCAGCTCACAAAGAGGGCTAATGACATCAATAGACTGCTCATGAGGGCACTTGTAACAAAATCTTTGCAAATGAATTCCAGTGCTTTTGAAATAATTCAAAAAATATCAGAAGACAAAACTAAACTAGCTTCATCCTCCACTCCCCTTCCAATGTAATTACTATATATATACACACACACACACACACACACACACATCTTTTTGTTGTGGCTTTCTGAAACATTATGAAGAAAAATCTCTTGCTTGTCTTTGTGTTGAATCAGTGAGAATGAAAAAGACTTCCACCAAATTGGAAACATGTCAAAATGCCCTTTCTGACCTGTTAATGAAATCCTTCTTATGTACAAAAGGCATTTACTCACCACCTTAATAGTCACACTGCAAGTAGATTTTATCTGGCTAGAGATTCATTTATTTCAATGAGAAACTAATCTCTTTTGTGGGATTCATATAAAGGATTTGAATTTAAAAATAAATAAAAGGAATTGTTTACCTGCAGTAGATAACAATACCTTTGGAAATGCCATCTATGGATATTGACTACTGAATCATGAAGCATTAACCTGGCACACTTAAATGAGTTCATGCTGTAAAAATATAATGAGTCTATGCTTTAGACCACCACAGAACAAAATGAAGACAAAGTTAAAATTAGATTCCAACCACACTCAGAAAAATTAAGAGAAAATTGTAAAAAACCTTTTTAGAGAACAGGTTTGGAAATACATGTAAAAAGCTTCTACTTGAAGCCTTGCAAATTGCATTTGAAGGGACTGACCTGACATAAGGTTGGCAGTGGATACAACTGGAGCTTTAATTGACTAAGCTTGGACATCTGTCTCAACTGCCAATCCTGCTAACAATAAGATTGATAGATGCAAGCTAATCGCCAATTAGAGGGTGCTCTTTCACATCCGGGCTGGGGCTGGAGGAGCTGGATGAACTCGCACAGAGGTGGATAAAACGAGTGTGCGGGAGAGAGAAAGAGCAGAGAGAGACAGAGAGATTTCTGCCTGTTCCTTTCCAGAGACCAGGAGGCCTTAGGCTGAATTCACAGAGCAAAGCAGCACAGTAATGAAGGAAAGGGAGAGATGGTGGCTCCACAACTGCATGACCAACCTCTATCTCATCTTGAGGCACTTTGAAGCAATACCCAGTATGGTTTTACCTGCAGTCATTGGCATCCCTTTCCTTCTAGAATACAAAGTATTTCAGCATTACGTAATGTGACTGCATTAGCTGTCTGCTTTTCTTCCTCCCCCAAATGCAAATGCATTATCTAGTCCTTGTATCTCTTCCACATCCTTCTTAACAGGTTACTATTTATAATAAAAATCATTAGGATTCCTTTTGCTCCTAATATGTTTAAACTCCTTCTGGACTGTCCTTGCTGGCTGCTGGTTAAAGATTATGTTTTCATTTTCTCTATAAATTTTCTACCATTGCTAGCTTTGGATATATTGCCTTTAGGGAAAAAAAAAGAATAACAAACAACTCCTTTTTCTTCCTAGTTGAGCAACTGATTTTATTTCTTTTCACTGGCCCAGACTTTTAAAAAAATATAATCATAGAATGCAGTGAGTTTGAAGGGACCCACCAGGACCATGAAGCCCAACTCCTGGCCTCATGCAGGACACCCCAAGAATCCAACCATGATGATGGATCTTGTCTCTTCTCTCCCCTTTCCCTCCTCCAGATTGTGGAATTGTGTCTTTGTGAACACAGACTGTGGGTTTTATAGTTTGGAGTTATTGATATTTGGGATTCACACGTAATGAATGCCACCATGATACAGGCATGAGAGCACTTTAATGAATTATAATTATATTCAGGACACAAAAATAGTGCAGTGAATTTCTTCTTTTTTCTTCTTCTCTCTCCACTGTTACAAGTTTGTTTTTCTCAAGACACATTCTAGTTTCTTTAAATATTTCTTTTGTAAGTACATCTGCACAAGGACTTCGATTTAGATTTACGTAGTTGTAGAGCAGAATTGTTAAGAAACGTGGTGGCTTTTGGGAGCAAATACTTGTTTCAATTGTTGTTTCTCTCTCCATTCTAGCCCTCACGTTGACAGCAAACTGCTCGTGATGGCAGCAGTTGAAGTTATAACAAGAGCTGCCATGTTTGAGAAGGAATAACTGGCAGCACAAAACCGCCAGCATGGCATAGACACGTCCATCACCTAACAGTGCAGTGCTCTTCCCCCCAGCAAACCCTAAACAGCTTCTGGGGTGATTTAGGAGCATGGAGCAGGCACTAACAGGCACACCACATTAAATGTTCCCTAATAAGCTTTCAAGATAATCTGCTTCTAATCTGCCTATGACCTGGACACATATATCCACTACATTCAGAATAAAAAGGAAGATTTTAGGGTGCTTCATGAGATGCTTTGCCATTAACCATTGGAGCTAAGCCTTTTCCAGGAGCAAATGCTTATTAGATATCTCTGTACAGCCAAGGTTCTCTGCTTATTTTTAAAAATTAGCTTTATTCAAAATATCTGAATTCGTTCTGCAGTGCTTAATAGGGAACCAGTACCTTTGGGGAGAGGGAAGGGGAAGGGAGGAAGTAAAAGAACTAAGGCTTGCATTTTTATATCTCAGTGGTCAGAGAAGTCTCCACCTACCTAAAAAGCCCAGGAAGTGACTTCCAGATATTTATGTCTGCACCAAATAAATCCTATCTCTGGCACACAAGTATTTTGCAGTGGAAGCTGACTGTGCTGCTGTTGGCTGATAATGGAAATGCCAGAAATACCTGAAGTCCCAAGGGTTAAATCATTTCTGTAACAATAATGATCAAGCCATTAAACGTACATGAATATTTAATTCCAGCTGCACTTAGTTCCAGTCTTAATTGTCAAAACCACTTTACTAAAAATATGCAAATAAATTATCTGTTCTCCTCATTTATGCAACATCTTCACCTCCAGATTTAGGACAAGGAGTTAAATCCACCAGGAAACCATTTTAGGGACTTGTTCTGCCAATGCTGTCCACTGTGCACTAGGACTATGAATAATCACGGCATCATCCATTCTCCTTCACCACCCTTTCTTTTTACCATAACTTTCACATCTTTCTTGCGATCTACTGAAAATAATTCCTCCACAACGACTTGGCTTTATCACCAATGCTTTTTCTTGATCCAGGAAAAAAACCTCCACTGTCCAGCTTCAGGCTTTCAAAGCAGGCTTACATTCCAAATGTGGGAATAACTCAGGGTTAAAATCTGACGTGTGGAGCGCAATTCGCTTTAAACATAAAATTCTTTTAATGGCACTATTGAAAGTGCCCCTAAGCATTCTCCAGAAGCTATTAAGCCATTCAGTGCATCCTGCAGTGCTAGAAACTCCATGAACTAAGGCCCAATGACTACTCCATGTGGATCTTTTATCTAGAAGAGCTATACAGCAATGAGAAACAGCAGTGACTGGCACATTGCAATTAAAAAAAAAAAATGGCTTATTTTTAATTAGTTTTCCAAAGTTTTTTAAGAAAAATGTCCTTTTTTTTTTCCTGCTATGTTTACATTGCCAAAACATGTAGGGATGAAAGACTTAAAATTATATTACTTAAAAAACTGGAAGAATTAAACCAGACAAATAAAGCTGGACAGTCAACAGCTATTGGAAACAAAACTTTAAAAAGTAAACTTGAAGTTGTACACTAAGCCATTAGTAAAGAAAGGAGCAGAGTGGCAGAGCAGCTACCCTTAGAGGCAGGCAAAACACACACCTAATAGTTGTGCCTTTAGGCAAAAAGTCTTAATTCATTGAGTTACAAATCCATTTTCCAGTGTTGCCTGCTAGAGGCCACACAGCCAAAAAGCATTTTCACATCGTTTTTTATAAGTCAGCAGAGCAGCTGACTGCTACAATATAGTACTTTTTCAGAGTGCAAATGAAGTTATTTTTCTGTCATTGGGAAAATTTGAACTTTGTAAAGCCCAATTAAGAGACATTTATTAAGTTTCATACAGTGTGTTCAAAAAAGATGAGCAAATTTTCGAATAAAATCCTGCTGCAGATAAGTATAACAACATAACTGGATCTTTTACATGGAAGATCTATTGTACACAATGTGGTTTTATTATATTTGATGGAATGAATTTTATCAAGCTGAATGAGTAGCAAAAAATGTTTTTTATTAGGCTGGCTTAGAAATGTGATCAAATTTGGACTAAAGCGATCGAGGTCTAGTGTGCATCCTAAAAAAAAGATGAGAAGATCATCTTTCACCCTCGCCCCATATACATACCTACTAAAGAAAACAGCAGGTGGGACAAGCTTCAAAAGGAAAAATATTGATGGGAAAGGTGGAAAAAAACACAGGCCTAGAACATATTTGTGAATATGTGAGTGTGAATGTTATGTCTAAGAAAATCTGTGCATTAATTCAATGACAGACAGTACAGGGAAGGATTTTTTTTCAGGAATATTGAACTTCTCACAGCTTCCTTTTTGTTATTACAAGGCTACACTACCACTATCTCTTTCTTTTCAACCTTGGAGATAAAATGAAATTAATTCAACAAAGAAACCTACATTGCCACGAATTATTCCTTCGTTTTCTAATGTTTCTCCAAAGGAAATCAGCAACACAAAAAGATACTCCCAGGTTATCCAACTAATACAATATGCCAATGGAAAAACTTACAAGCCTTGTCATGAAGTGTATGCAGAACTACTCTTCCCTATTTGCCCCATGCTTCCTGCAGGAGACTCCATACAGGCAATCAAGCTTTGAGGCAGTCTGGCACTGATTGTCCTCTTTTCAAAAAGAAACTACCATCCTAAAATGCCAGCGTGAAAAATCAGTTCTTGGCCGAGCCATTACATCTCAACATCTTATGTTTTCAAGCTGTAAGACAACAGAACGTTATTTTCACCCCTATGTCCACACTAAGATATTTCAGGTGTTTAACATTCCTGGTGAAGAGATTAGCAAAAACAAAATGTAGAATTGCCACAAGTAGACTTTAGAGAAAAAGTCAAAGGAGTTCTATGAGCTCTGGCCTCAAAAATCAGATTTTTTTTCCTTTTGTTAAGTGTAAAGTTTTGCAACACACACTGTGTTAAGTAAATGCAAATAACAGAAATCAACATTTTCTGGAGAATGCAGTTTGTTACTGTATAACCACTATTATTCAGAAGCCTAAATACAAAGTCTCAATTCATAACTCTTGATATCTATATTGTAATGTATTTTACAAGCAGTATTTAAAAAAAAAAAAAAGTAGTATGTTCTCTGGAAAATTATAGAAAGGAGCACTTCCTGTAAAATGCAACTTACCTACTATAGCTCTAATAATGCAGGGAATAGGAAGGAGGGAAAAGAAAAAGAGGAGGGAGGAAGGAAGGCAGGCAGGAAGGAAGGAAGGCAGGCAAGCAGGAAGTCTTCAAGTTGGCATCTATACCAGGAATGGAGAAAAACATCAGAACCTTCTCCATTTTCTTTTGTCCTATTCCACTCACGACTTTTTCATATTTTCCTCTTCAGCTCAGAAATATCGATGTTATGCACTGACTCTGAGCTGTACTTTATTGCTCAGCATGCTGCTGCCTTGAATTTGACTGTATTGTCCAACTTCCCCATTTAATGTGACAGAATTTAGAATATTTTATGTGGCAAAGTATACATTTAATCCCAGAATATGATTAATCTTGAGACTCCCAGAATTCTCTACTGATAAACATGCATTTTAGCATTCTGTTTTCTGATTTAACATATACTGAATACGAGTACATGTAAAGTCAGACATTTATATGTTCCTGATCACAGGGAACATGTAGATGTAAGATGAAACACAATGAGATCAGAGATGCCTTATAAAATGGTGGCTTCCTCCTTTTCTGCACATATATTTATAGCAAGAACATCAATCTCTCCCTCAATAGATGATCTCCATCATCTTCTGCCTCCACACATATAT
The DNA here is from genome assembly GCA_013400275.1 of Rhadina sibilatrix. Classification (NCBI taxonomy): domain Eukaryota; kingdom Metazoa; phylum Chordata; class Aves; order Passeriformes; family Phylloscopidae; genus Rhadina; species Rhadina sibilatrix. Next base: position 54,245 of record VWYO01013488.1, read on the forward strand.
GTTAGAAAGCCTTTTTTCTCAAAACATGAGCATGAAGCTCAATGCGAAAGGCTTTATTTTTTTTTCCTAAGTATTTTCTTTTTAAACACTCCTCTTTTTCTCCATGTATGTGTAAATTTTCATATGCAGCAGGCAATGACTTAGGTTGGGGAATCAGAAAGCTAACACAAGCCAATTGCCAGGAGCTGTAGTACAAATGTTTCCAAAAGCAAAAAAATAAACTCAGCCAATACCAGTGGGTTGCATTATCAAAAGCAGTGCTATGAAGAACAAATCTAGATTTTACTTAAGTGCCAACAGCTGAAGCTCTGAATAAATTTGGATAGAATGCCAGATAATTTCTCTTGAAATCAAAAAATCTTCATCAGCATGAAGCTGTTAAACACATCTTGAATTCCTATATGCAATCTCAGTAAAGTTTCTAAGATTATTAATTTCTGAGTGAGCAACTGCTAGCTCCTCACATGAAGATAATTTTTATCAAGCATGATATCCCTATACTAAAGGCCAACAATTTTCTGCAGGAACTGAGCAAAGGTTAGTTATCACACCCTTCTGGATCCTACATGCATCTCCTTCCCACAGTAGATGGAGGAATTTCCAAAGCTGAAAGCTATTTTGAGCAGCTTCCAGAGCCTCTCTTTGTAACACCTTCTTAACTGTGATTTCCTAATCACTATGCAGAAGATTTCACTGCCTAATTAAAGGACTGGTGCAGTGATGAAGATAAAGAATACAGAGCAGGGCTGCAAGCTAATCTACAAGCAAAACACAGGAGCTACTTGTCAAGAGTAAGGGCATATTTTATCGACAGCTGTGTCCAATAAGGATGAGTTATATAGTGAAGGTTTAATATTAATGCATTTCAGTCTTTCCCATTACTTACTCGTTATACGTACCTAGGGCATTTCCAATTCTCTCACTCTCCCTTCTTATTGTAATGCAATTAACATTTTAACCCCTGTGAAAATCCTTGTTTTTACATCATCTCAGACTTTAACAGACAGTGCTCGACAGAGCTGGAGGTCTCGACAGAGCAGTTATGTTTTTGGCCTGTAAAATGCAGGTGGGGGGGGGTGTGAATCTTTGTGATGAGTGAATCTTCTATTTGCACCTTTGAAACTTTCTTTTCCTTTACATGTCTCTGTGTCTCTCTCTCTCTATATTGAAGTATGTAAGTCAATTGCCCCCCAAAGGACATCAGTAATGAAACAGGAACAGATCACTGTTATACACAGAAGGCATTACCTACTGTTACGTAAAATAATTATTTTTAAACAATATGTGGTTATTGACTTAAACATCAGCACTGTGCTCCTTTGCACAGTCATGGGTCAGCTCCCTCGAGAGCTGGACTGCCTCTGTTCAAGTCATCCATTCCCTGCGTGGAATTCTGCCCATTTGTAGCAGAACTATCACCTGGGAAAGACTGAACCTCTACCATCCACCTCACATCCATATGGGAGCTCACAGCTGTCCAGTGAAGAAGAAAGAAGCAATAACCATAGAAGAATAATCTTATGGCTGAAAGCAGCATTCTATTCCACCTCTACACTCCAATCAAACAAATATTAAACCAAAGTCCTCCTCGTGGCTACTAATTGTCCATTTTGTATTCGGGGGCAATTATTCTGAGATGCCTGGGACATAGTCTGCAGACACAAGCATTCACAACACCACCACAAACAAGGAGAATGCTTTTATCAGCACATAAACCTCTACACATATGCTAGGAATGTCCAAATGAAGACTCAACTGATGCTTTTAAATTGCTGGACATACATTGTCCATACCTGTGTTTGCCCTACACAATTGAAGAATAATATTAATATGGCTTCAAATCACAGGAGTGTTTTAAAACTGGATTTGCCATATGGATGTGTATTTTACCATAAAATTCTCTTGCAACAAGAAAGCTCAGGTTTGCTTCCCTGCAAGCAATGAGGTGCTCATGATTTCTCTTCTCCTTTCTGACACTTTGAAGCTTTTCAGGGGGAACAAAGCTGTCAGGACTCCAAATCCATCTCATCTCCAGGGACTTTGTCTAGCTGGACTCAAAACCAACACGAAGCAGAGCTGGTGACCTTGGAGACAGCCAGTGTGAAGAAAGAGAGAAGAAATCTCAGTTGGGACTGCTCCCTGTTCCCTTGGGAGCTGATTTTATGGTGAGCCTCTCATCCTAGATCCCTGTCCGAGCTGTGCTGCCACAACCCTGCCACTGCCTGGCCATGACTCGTGCTGAGCTGGACCCCAGCCTGACCCAGCCTTAGCCCTCATGGTTCCTACAGCCACAGCACACGATCAGCACCCTTGGCTGGATGTTCTCACCATCCCCAGGCCTGCCTGGCTTGCCCAAATGGCTTCTGTGGGATAGGGCTGCAGCTGCTGAGAACACTGCCCTGCCTGCTGTGCTGCCACCAGTCCTGGGGCTGTGACCCAGGGCTGTCTCTCAACCCCAGAACCATCAGGCTTGACCCCAAGCCAGACCCTACACCTCAGCCCTCTCCAGCTCAGTTGCTGTCCCTCAACTACCACAGCTACCCTGTCGCAGACTGCAAGTGACACCCAACTCCATTCAGGTTTAGAAGTGGTCTCTGGTAGCACCTAGCAGGAGGTGTTGGCAGGGTTCCCACTCCAACATCCTCTGGTTATTATTAACAAGATTATACCAAAAATGCTTCATTTGCAGATAGGAAAGCTACCAAAAAAGGTGAGAAGTAAACCTTGGTGTCCTGCAATTTGAGTGTCTAACTAGGAGCCATCATGTGAGGGATGAGCAAGAGGACAGGGGTTTTAACATCTCCACAGAAAAAGAGCCAGAATCACCCTCTTTTCCAGCAGAAATGGAATCACAGAATGTTAAGGATGACCTTTAAGATCATCTAGTCCCAACCCTCGCTGCTGTGGCTGGGGACACCTTTCACCAGACCAGTTTGCTCAAGGCCTTAAACAATTTGGCCTTGAACACTGCCAAGGCTGGAGCATCCACAACCTCCCTGGGCAATCTGTTATACAGATAAAGACTTTAGGCAGGAGTAGCTAAAGATACCTAGGTTCAGACCTGACACATATAAGCATCCCTTACACATGCAAACACCAACAGTCACGGATTATGCAATGGATTGCCTCCCAACCCTTTACTGGGCACCAGGAGTTAAATCTAAGGATGGCAGAGGAAGTTGTATGTGTGCTGATGAGTCTGCACCAGTGCAAGTATTCCTGTCACCTAAACCAAGCTGAGGATTCCCTGCTCTGTGGAAAAGCCTGTAGCAGCAGTACCCTGAGGCGTCCGTCCGTGCGCCGAAAAGGGAATTTAAGTCGGGGTTGTACAAGCTAAGCTGAGAGCCAGACACCTGCAAATTAGGCAAAATACCTCTGTCCCTATGAGGATCTAGTCATAGGACATAAAAGCTGAAATACTTGGGGGGAGAAAAAAAAGCACGTGAGGAAATCAGTAATTCCGTCTGTGTTCTGTGTGCTGTAAATATTACATGCAAGAAGAGAATGGGGAAGTTGGAAGGAAATTCTGAACAGCAGCTCACGCAGTCCTCAGCAGAAGTTAAACGTTGTGAGGTGACACCAGTCTGTGAGCAGGTAATTAAAGCCTGTATTAGTGTCCCTGCCTGCAGGGGACAAATCAGGGTTGCATAGGCAATCCTCATCAGTGTTTCCTAGGCTGCGAGAGCTTGCCTTGCCACCTTGAAGTAGCCTTGGCATATGTTAATTTTCATTCCTGTTAATGTCATATTATATAAACAGTCCCTGTATAAAGATTGACTTCAGACATTTGTACTAAAATAAAAAAAAAAGGAATTATCCTCTTTGTTTTTATTTGAAGGATGTATTATAACACCTTCCCTGCTCAAAGGACACACTGTAATTAAAGATTGAATTTTCTCAGGATTTTAACTAAATCTGTCACTTAGCTTATGAATTAAAAATAATTAAACACAGGGTCTCATAAGAATTGTGTTTCTGCGCCTGCTCACTTCTGTCTTATTTCTTTCACTAACAAATTGCTAGTTTTCCAGTGTTCTGCATAATTTGAAATAACTAATGCACTTAGGAAAAATAAAATTAAAAATATTTTTCCCTTATTATAGGCAGAATTTTGACTTTCTTGAAATAGTAGTTATTCCACTCCTGTCTGTGATCAAGGGAGGCAGTAGCTTGTCCACAGGCAATTTTGGCAGGGATTAACTGGTCCCTACCAGAGGATGATATCCGTTTTATTTCTCCTAATCCCTCAGAAGACACAGGGAGCCTTGAGGAAAGAGAGCTGCCATCTCACCGAAGCTTGGCATGGTGTGAATGCTACCCGTGAGCAGCAGTGGCTGATGCTCCCACTTCTGGGAGAGGGCCTGCTCGGGGAGAGGGCTGCCCTTTCATTAAGAAGTTTCACTGAAGAACTCAATTATTAACCATCTCTCTCATTTCACAAAATAAATGCAACATTGAACTTCGGAATTTTACTATGTACAGTAAATAAGATAAAATAGATCAATGCAGTATCTGTCCTACATAGTTTCTTACCAGAAAGTCATTGTTTCTGCTTTCATTCTACAGACATTTCAGCATATTTAACCCATATTTACTTGCCATCCCAGATACCTGCTGCCAGCAGCATTACCAAATGACCTTACATGATCCACATCCTAAGCCCCAGCTCCTCTTGGCTGCTATTTCCCTTTCAAATCTCCAATAGTCCAAGCATTTTATGGTTGATTCCTTCATTGACTAATAGCAAAAATGAAATTGCGACAAGAGAAGGAAAAAAACACATGAGCTTTACAGAATCACAGAATTTCTTTGACCTTTGGAGGTCATCTGGTCCAACCCCTTCCCTCAAACAGCACCACTTAGGGCTAATTGCTCAGGACCATGTTCGGATGGCTTTTGACTGCTTCCAAGGTTTGAGACTCCACAAACTCCCAAGGAATTTCAGCTTTGCTTACCAAAAAAAAAAAAA
>VWYO01013488.1:59260-77798 GCA_013400275.1 Rhadina sibilatrix
AGTATGCTGGCCACACATTAATTATAACACTCTTAACCTGTCATGCAAGGTCAATTCTGATGATTCATCAGTGTCTATAAGGTTGAAATTCAGCTGCGTGTTGCTCTGCAAAAGAAGAAGTGCTAATGCCAGGAATATATGCAGAAGTACAACATAAATGCAGGTTTCACTTCTTCCCAGATATTAATCTCGAAATTGCTTATTTATAAAAAGTACTTAAAGATTCATAACCACTTGTGGCTCCTTTTCTCCCCAGCTGACAGCAGAAATTAAATACGAAACATAATTCTTGCTCAATTTTAAAGATTAATACATATGTCTGCCATCATACAAAGTATGCAATTAGAAAAATATGGAATTCTGAGTGTTTGAAAAAAGATAACACTCTTCAAAAGCGGAATTTATTTTTCTGTCAAGTACTGTCTTAGTTTAGAAATGCAGTTCATAAAAAAGTCATCCTCTCTATATCTCAGTTCTTATCTCTCTCATAAGATGAGTTAATGATGTTTTATGGCAGCTGCACTAACTTTTCCCTTCCCTCTGCTAAAATAAGGCAATGCTGTTGAATGAGAAAAAAAATCCCACTTTCCTAACACTTTATGACTTTTGTTTGATTTTCATTTTCACTTTATCGTGTAAAGATTTTTCATCAATTTTGCATATGCTTATACATTTCATTCCTTTTCCCAATATAATTACTTCCTATTTCCTTAAAATTGCTCTCCCAAAACAAGAACAAAAGTTCTTGAGGCAAATTTATTATAGTTCAAAGCTCATTCTTATTTCTGACTGTCTTTATGAAATCGAAATAAACGTAATTACCTTGGGGACCTGCAGCCTTCTGTCAAATTTGGCTCAAATCAGCCAAAAGCTTTGGATATTTTCAGAGGCAGACAGAGCCATGCAAAGTCACAAACACTGAAAAGTTGCACAACTCTTCCTTTAAAAACCAAAACCCCACTAAAAAACCCCAAAGCAACCAAGCAAACAAAACCAGTGTTACCTTAACAAATAAAATGGAAACTGTCTTGCCTCTAAGCTATGCTTCAGAAGTATGAAATTCAAAAATTCTCCTTACTCCAGGAGAAAGATTAATTTAAATTCAGTCAATTTTAATGAGCACTATGAAAAGTGTAGGTAGAAGATTCATTTTCATAAACCAGTCTGAACTTCCAACTTTTGCTCATGATGTTCTATTACTTTTTAATGTCATTTTAACATATTCCTTAAAAAAAAAAATAAGGAAAAAAAGAGAAAAGATAAAAAGATGCCACCATTTTGGTGGCTTTTTAAACCAGGCTAGAGGTAGTAATTTTCAAAAAACTTTTTTTTTTTTTTTTAGTAAATTCCAAGTTCCTTATTTCAAAGTAAAAAATAAGTTGGCTGAAACTCCTCCTAAGATTAGCTTTTGTTAGAATCCTAGAACTCATAAATGACAGAGACATCCCAAAATCTGCAAAGATAAATCTCATCTTTTAAATTACTGAAAGCCTTCATTAAGCCTTAATATATGCTGTCAGTTTCAAACTAAATAATAGATGAGATTTTAACATAATCAGAAGAAAACTGCTGGTACCTGCCTCTGTTTCTGTCACAGCTAAATTGACATGGTAATTTTCAAAATAATGCCTTCTCTAAGTCAGTTAAGGACTGACAAGCACCCACCATTTAGAAAACTTTTCTCCACATCGAAGGAAGCCCCTTACTATGAATTCAGTGGTATGAATGAGCAAACATCTCTTTTGCTTATCCACTGTGGGAGCAAAAATCAGTGGGGCTGGATTAACCGAAAAAAAATCTGAAAAAGGCACCACAACACTCTTCTCTTGGAAAAAACCCCATTCTCTCACTGCATTAATGCTTTGCCAGTATTTTATTATTTGTTATTTTGTTATTCGTGGCTGCAAGGTAAAATCTATAATAATTCTTATTAAATGTGGATTTGGGGATTAGATACTAGACTGTGTTAAAAGCCTACACTTAGCATTGCATGTGCTGTGAGGATAAGGACTGCACAATGCAGACAACTAACCAACTAAAACCTTGGGTCCCCCTCCGTGTTGCTTGGTATTCAAAAGGACACGTGCCATCAATAAAAGTTTGGTTTAGGAAGTGTTGCATTTCTCTTGTGGAAGGTCACCCGTGATGGTTTCAAAGTCTCTTTCAAGACAGTCATGTTTTGTGCCCATCAGCTGTCACTGCTAGAGACATTTCCAATCCTATCCCATTTCACTATTTTAGCTGCAAAAAGGATTAAAATGGGATGTAATCATTTCAAGTACTTCACAAGTAGCTCAGAGTTCTGGCTCCTGGATCACTTGATAAAACCAGAGAAAATATTTGAACACTCAAGCAAGGCAACAGCACTATGGATAATAAAATGCCATGACTCAGAGCCCTTCTTCAGTGTTAGGATTTATTTTCTGGTTTTCGAAAACAAAACAAGAAATTTACAACTGAAAACACCTGCAAAGATTGCAACCCCTCTGGGCTGAGTTGAGTTCCCCTGGGCTTTGTCTATGGAATCTGACCAGACCTTGACATCTGGAAATTCTTTCAGGTCATCCAAATGTGCCCGGCATCTAGGCACAAAGCTATATGAAAATAATTTAAATAAAAACAAACTCCAGCATCTACCTATGAAATGAAATTTATTACTCCATCCTCCCGAGGATTTATGGGTGATGACAAAACACAGCACAGGCTCATTTCTCTTTTCAGCTCCCAAGCAAAATAAACAGGACAGACTAAGTGAACAGGAAAAAGAGTTGTAATTCAAATAGTGGGCTTAAGGTGTGGATGTTCTTTTACATCCAATTGCTCCATGAGCTTAAGCAGCTAAACTCATCATTAATAACCAAGATTGCTCCATGATTAGAGAGCCACATCATCCTCTTTTAGTAAGGGAAAAAAAAAAACACAAACTTACTAGACACTGACTTGGCTGATAGAGAAGAGAGCACCCTGGTGTGCACAGGCACCTCTGTGCACCTGTATTTGTGTGCTCGTGTGTGCACACATGGGTGTAAGAAAAGAAGCCAAAAACACTTCATTTCTAACCCATTTTCTTCCTAATACCTTATGCAAAGGTGAAATGGAAGCTGTTCTGCCTCTGCTTTGGCCTCCTTCTATTGAAGCCTTGATTATTGTTGCTGCTTGGTGTCACATCCATCCATGTGGCACGTACTGCATATATCCAGCATGAATATTTCATGAATATTGGGGAAGCAATTGCAATGTGAGACACAATGCATATTTCAGATGACACATGACTGATGTGTTTAGAGATCTGGGTTTATTATGTACTTGCAACATTCATCTACAACTAGAAAGCTGGTCTTTTCCCCTATTGCACTGACTAAAGTCAAAGAAGGAAAACAAATGTGCATTTTGAATGTATCTGATCTTTTACTGAAACAATGAATTAAGGTACTGTCATGTTTGTTTTCCACTTTCTTTCCCCAAAGACAGAGCACAGAGATAAAAACCACATCAAAACTGCTTTGTATTTGCTTCGAAACACAAAAGTTCCATTTTAAAGAACTCTTCATGCTCCACACCATTATTAAGTCTGGATTAATACCACATTTTTTTAAAGTAGGACTTCTACTATAGAAACAATTATTTTATTTAATACCTCTGATTTTCTAAAGACTAATCTGTTACTTACTATCTCCAAATGATTAACAAGTTCAAATTTAAAGGGAAGACCCACATCTAGTCAGGAAGCAAGCAGTTTTTAAGACAGGAAATTAGTTGAACATTTGTTACCAGTTCTGCAGTATGAATTCTCAGTTCTAGCAGGGGATTTCCTTAATTTTCTTGCTTCATATCAAAACAAAGCAAAAAGAAAAACGACATCCCCAACCATAAAGTCACACACGTGATTTTGAAAAGTTTCATTTGTTCCAGTGAGGAAAAAAAAATCTTTTTGGAAGCTCATTAAGTTTCAGAGTGAGGAGTTTTCCTCCATTTTATTCAATGGCTCCTTGCAGCTCCTCACCCATTAGGAGCTTTGGAGCTCCAAGGTCCCACTGAGTTCAGCCCAGCTACAGAGCCTGCCACAGCTCACTCAGGAATGCACAAGAAATTGCATGGGAACTTCTGAGGCAGCTCTGAGTTAATTGAAGAAGTTGATGAGGAAGTATGAGATCAGACTTCATCTCAGAGTGGCTGTTGCTTTCAGGTACCGATTCACACAGGCTATGCAGCTGCTTGACAGTACCCCCAAGTTTTCCCTCCACTAAAAGAGAATCTTAGCACCTGGAGAGATGCTTACTTGCTAGGAAATTCTTTGGATCTTAACAAATCACTAAACGTCGAATGGAAAAATGCCAGCAACAACTCAAAACCAAACAAACATATTGCTAGGTGAATTGGTCTAATTGTGAAACTCCTTCATTACAGTTTCTCAAACCCACCTGTTTCCCCTTCAGTGCCAGAATTGTGGACATTTCAGCTACTGTGCCTTCATTTTTGGCCCTTATTTAAAGGGTACATATTGCAGGGGAGAAAATACTGCTTTTCTCTTCCCTCCTTTTTTCATCAACATTTTGTAGATGTTGCAGAGAGAAAAACAGAAAGCCTATAGCCTGCTTAGAGTTCATTGCATGTACTTATATTTTAAATGCGTTAAATTCTCTGAAATGAAACAATTCTGTCACAAGTGCTCATGCTTCATGAGCCTGAGAAAAGAGAGGATTCAAACAGGTTAACAACAAAAAATACATCTCAATTCACGCTATGCACAGATGCCACTGAAAAATCAAACCCAAGTTCAACATCCAGAGAAAAAAATTTCCTAGTCCTTCTAAAGCATGCCTAGTAAATTATTATTTATTAAAAAAAAAAAAAAACACCAACCAAATTTCAGAAAAGTTTTGATATAACCACATGTCAGCAAATTGTAGAGGAGAAAAAAAAAAATGTAAGTAGATATCCCCTGGAATTAGGAAGCACTTCCCAACAATGCAGCTAATTGCAATTTCAAATGGGCCACAGGTGTTAGTCACCTAAAAGCCTCCCTGTGTGGCAGCTGCTTGTTCACTGGTGTTGGTGGACAGTTCATGCCATCAAGGAGCTCATCACAATTACCGCCTTTGTTGGCAGTCCTGGCACTAGCCAAGAGCTGCAGGGCCACCCCTGCTCCCCCTGATGAGCAGCATGTTGATGAGCTCTGCTTCTGGCTTCTTCAGTGCTTCTGGAGTTCGTTTTGATTCCCACTATTTGCTATCCAGCAAACCCTTTCAAATATTCCCTTGAAAATAGATATTCCCGTCCAATCTTGTCTGCCTCAATTAATCACCATGGCTCTAGACAGCATCCTGGTACTTGAAATTGAGAATGGGAGGTCAATAAATGGCTGGTTTTACCTCAGAAGCCTGAATTTTTTAGGAAAGACAATGTGGGATATGACCAGTGCTGCTAAATAAGAGATGTGAAGATATTCCTCAAGAAAAGGCACCAATGAATCATCTGGGAGCAAGTGCCATGACCATACAGACCACACAGGATTTTCCTAAACAGGAATGCTGTACATCAATGCAAACAACAGTAAGGGAAGGAGGAGAGGAAATTAAAAAAGCTGAAACCTTCCCCTTATCTAAATTCAGGAATAGAACAGAAAGACTACTCAGTCTAGAGACACAAGTCTTTATAAAGGCTGACTGATCCCTCTTCCATAGTACTTTCAATGTCGCTATAAAAATGACATTCTTGCTTTTCTAAGTGCTGGCATTTAATCCATTTCTGATACACATTAATAAAATAGTGCATACAAACATTTTATGCACACATACACACACATGCTTTAGAGTAGAACATGAAGAATTGTGTTATTCCTTGATCTTGACCAAGAGTTATTAATTTTCTTGCCTTCAGCTGGCATTCATTCTTATCTTTCACATCATTCCACTTACACTGCAATCTTCAACAAAAATCTAATTTCTGTGCAAATATAATAATGCTAGGCCACTGTGTTCTGTTTCATATGAGATCCCCAGCCATTACTTAAAGAATTTCTGGTGTTCCCACATCAGAACATCTCCAATAGACTATAGCCCTTTGAATTAAATAAATTAAATATAAGGAAACAAATTCTGTGGTGTTTCTCACACTTCTCTTTCAGAATCAAAGAAGAATTATCATTATATTAACCCTCCCCAACCCCCCAAAAAAACAAACCAAAAAAACCATGCAAAACAGAACAAAAAAACTCCCCCCCCAACTAATAAAATGCATATATATAAAAAGTAGGAAATACACACACACATATATATATATATTAAAGCCCAGAATTACAGACCTCAAGCCTTCACACCTGGTAAAGGCAGCTGTAAATATGTCAATTCCCTCTCAACCTCATGCTTCTCAGATAAGGATACAGCACCTCTACACCCAGAAATACAATGTGGTGAAAACAATTTGGTTGTCATATCTGAATGCTTGAAATCTATGAGGAGTAATTTAAGTGCTTAGTGTTGCTCTGGTGAGTCTTGATTTTCCATACAGGCAGCTCTTGGGTATACTTATTTGTTAATGCTACATTTTAATTTACTATGGTGCTTTTGGCTGTTGCCTTGTAAGTCATTTTTTTTTATGTTTAAAGACCTCCCATGATAAGAATACTTCAATACATTTACAATATAGTGATTTTCTATATGTTAATTTGATCAGTCACCACTTCTGGTTATTGATCATCTGAGATGGTCACTAACTAGGAAAAAGTGACACTGTTATTGGAGTTTCCTAATCTCAAATGTCCAATTGCCACCACCAACAAAAGGATTTAATATGAAAAATAATCAGCCATGTTCAAAATACAAATAAATTCAACTTTAAATACTGTCTCTGGAAAACAAAGCAGTCTGTTAATCACTTAAAGCATTAACAAAATGGAAAATTACTAGAAACCATTTTAGTGGCCGTAGTACTTTGGAAAAAACAAGGCTAACAACTTTTAAAGGACAAAGAAGTATTTTTTTAGGCAAATACAAAGAGACAAGAGGAGACTCAGATTGTCTCCTTAACTGCAGCTTGGCTCTCCTTTATGCTCTCAGAATCCTTCCTCTTCCAGTTCTTTTCTCCTCCTCTGTTTTCATCCATTCACCAAGCAACTTCTGCCTATTTTTGCCTTTATCTTAGACTGCTTTTAACAGATTTCTTCCATCACAATCCCTGATTAAAAAGTGAACTTGCTTCCCTGCTGAAATTTCGTTGTACCCTTCCTGCCTACCAGTGACTCAGTGAATTGAAGTGAGATCTTAACTTTTCTGACTGGCTCTACAGCACTACTGTATCCAGTGAGAGGGGAGAGGCTTTGCAGATTTTACCACTTCTGCAAGTGGTAGAAGGCCAAATAGGGAGATAAATAGGCTCCCCACCTATTCACCTCTCTGCTGGAACTGGTCATGAATTTTCCACCAGACAGTTTCCCCACCAGACCCCGCAGGTCAGTCACAACTGAGCCAAGGTACTCAGTTGTCAAGATGAAATATGGTGTTGGGCCATTCCTGACAGTTATCCTCTCTGGTCCTTTGACAGTGTGTCTATCCAGCCCCTGAGGAATTTCAGTTCCCAGTCTTGTAAAAATCCCCCAGCTCTGCTGACAGGCAGAGTGGAAGTGGTCAGCTCCCAAGCTCTGAGCCTCGTATGGCAGGGCAGAGGTAAGGTCCCCAGGTGTCCCAGCAGCCTTGCCAGGGGAATCAGGAGCACGAATCACTTCATTTTTGCAGTAAGATTTCCTCTTGTCCTTCAGGCTTTCCCTTTTCTTTCCCTACTCTAAGAATTACTGGTTGGTTTGGGTTTTTTTCTTTAAGATAAAACTTGAGAACGAAACCACGGTGAGTGGCCCCGTGGCAATCCAACCATGACAGAAAACAGAGAAGCCCAGATGGAGGAGAGGAAAACTTTCTGCATTGCACAACTTCGTGTGACACCTTTTTACAGCTAGAAAGAAAGCGGTATCGCTTTCCCTAATCCTCCCCACGCCCCCGCCTCCTTTCAGTAGCCAAGCCTTAAGTGCATGAAGTTGCTTTACTTCCACACATCTGTTGGCAAATCTGGACGGCTGTCACATAATTACTGGAGGTCAAAAGAGCAGGGCTAGCAATAGAGATAACAAACTAAATCTTGTTTGAGAAATCTCTGTATTCCTTCTGTCATGCAGAATCAACTTTATCAGTCATTAGCTTTGTAACCTAAGCTGCTTACCACACCTGTGGGCTTTCAAATGAAACCAAAGGAGTTAGTTTTGACCTTTAAATGACTAGAAAAAGGGTACTTGAGGGATGTTTTCTCTGTTGTGAGATTGTCCTGCAGGGAAATTTGTGCTAGAGTTCTGTCAATTTGGTGAAGTGGGACCTCCTAGAAGGGCATTCACTGTCAAAGCCCCTTGACTCGGAAATTGAATGTCCCTTTAGCTCCCCAGCCTGGATTTATTGACTCTTCTGTAATGATATTAGGCTGCCTTCTCTACTAGAAAACTGAAGGAAGCTTTTGAATGTTAAAATTAGGGCTGATATTTTGAGCAGCTTAATTAAGACTATCTTTTTTTAATTCTTATAGGCAGTTGAGTCCATTTTAATAAAACTTTGATAACTAAATAAAGCACAGTAGCATTTAATGCTATTCTTTCAGAATCCATAAGCAGAAAATATTCATATACAATTAGAATGAAATGGTTTAGGTTGAAAAAAAGCATTTCTTTGATTGTGAACATTGTATGATAGAGAAGCAAGTGCAAAGCTGCATGTTTTAAAGAAACTGAAACAAGTCCTGCTGCAAGTATAGATTTTGGGTCTAGGAAGAGATGATATTTCTCATTAGTGAAACAGCAGCAAAGTTCCTGTTGATGAGGCATTCTATCAAGTGGTGTGTAAACTAGCAAGCTACTTTCTCGATGCTGTGACATGTATTAGTATTGGTACCCCAGGTCCCTAAAAAGTAGATGCCAGAACAAAATTGCTATAAGAGCCAATTTCATGTCGCTCATTGCGTGCAAGTAAATTCTGCATCTTTCCAGGAGAATGAGATGCAGGCAGGAGTTTGAGGTATAAGTTGAAAGCAGCAACTCAAGCCAGATGAACACAAAAGTGCCTGTCCTTCTAGCCAAGCCACTGGGAGCAAAGCTAAATGAGCTCCTCCTAAAAACTGAGTGTTAGGTTCTTCCTTCCTGCCTCCCAAAACAAGCGGCCCTTAATCTGTCAACCACCTTGACAATAACTCTCCTCTGAGGAGGAGAAAGCATTTCATTCCTAGAGGTTAGTTTCAAATTAACCATCTGAAAACACAAAATCAAGTTTAGGTTACTTTCAGGTCTTATAGTAGTCATTTTAAACTTTGCTACATCTTTCATGACAATCTGCCTCTGTATCTCCACACTGATGTTTCTCAACCAATGTTTGTAGGGTTGTGGCTTAGCAGCAGACTTGACAGTGTTAGATTTACTTGGATGTGGTGATCTTCGAGGTCTTTTTCAACCTAAATGGTTCTGAATCTGGTCTACGAAATTTTAGGTGTAGGTTTCGATTTGACAGCTGAAAAAAATTTCTGCTTCTCAGCTTACAATTCCCTCCTTTCTGGAAATCCAAACAATGGTACCTTCTTAAAGGACAGAGGAATTAGGCAGAATCATTGAGATGCATACTACTTCATGACAATATCCAAATTAGATTTTGTCACCTTATCAAGTATTAAATTGAAGAATAATTAAAATAATAGGCAAAAAAGGAAAGATTTTCAGATTCTCCTCTAAAATAATAATAAAAAAATCATTGAAATAACTTACACTCTCCATATAACTGCCAATACCAGAAACTTCATTCTGTTAGCTAGTTGCTGTTATCAGAAATAAAAAAAAAAATTAAAAAAAAAATCTGAGACAAGCCAATGGCTTATTTAGATTTAAAACTATTTGTCTTACTCAATTTGATATAATAAAATGCACACAGCAATGTCTATGTCCTAAACTATCAGAAGCATTTCAAAGAGTTTCTGACACCTCAATATCCAATGCAAGCTTACTCTCAGAAATGTCTGCTAAGCAATCTATTGAGCCCTTATGGATTATTATCAGAAAAAGGTCAAGGAACTGGAAAATTATGGCCATTTCCATACAAATGGATAAATAAGGTCTTTTTTTTCATTCAGGTGTTTTGATTATGTAAGTAGGTCTATAAAATAGACATTATAGTCTTCATTCCATTACTTTGCTTCATTCTGGCTGGAATGCAGATATAACACAATTAAAAAAGAGGCATTGCTTTTTTATCCACGCTCACTGAAACTTCACCTAAAACAGAAATGATAATGCTTACATTCCTTACAGCTGGAGAGTGTTGAAACACAGTCAGTGCTTGGCTGGAATTCAACCGTTTCCTCTTGTACATAAATATAACTATCACAAAAACAACCCCCTTCAAAATTATTTTGTAATTCAAAACACAGCTTACTGGACCATTCTACAGTGTTTCCTCATTGACTACAACTTTGGTTGATAAAATAAACACACAGATTAAATTCATAAAGAGAACTTAAATCTTGACCCAAAAGAAACTTGGAAGGCATTTTGAAACTACAGCTGTAAGAAGGTCTCTGTTTAATACTGTTTCATCTGCAACCAAATCAAAAACTTCAATTATAATCTTTGATGAGATCAAACTTAGGTTTAAAAGTTCTAATTTCTTTCTTCTCATCCTAACCTTTCCAAAGTAAAGGCTTATCCCTTCCTAATATGTTCCAGTTGATATGAAATTAAATGTAAAAAATGGAAGCAAAGGCAGTAAGGGTCTGGATTCACAAAACTAGAGAAAGATGATTTGAAGTAGCTCCAGGGCTGGGAAAATTAAAATCAGACACAGTTCTTGAACTTGGCAGTTAAAATATAATCTGCAAATACTATCACCTGCTATTTCTTTTCTTCTCACCCCCCAAGAAGAAATATTACTTTTGCACACTTTAACATACATCTCATCTCTCTTTCTGATTCTCTCTGAATGAGAAATCTCTGGTTTTCCTACTGGTTCTGCACCATATTCCTTACTCCAGAAGTGGACAGAGTGAGAACAACTCAGTGAGAATGTTGTGGGGTTTCCTGTTTATAGAGGTCAAGGTTTGACCTTGACGTGTTTAAATAACACGTACATTACGAGATGTGGACTCTGTGCAAAACCATCTCTAGTTTCTCCCAAAACCAAAAGAAATAAAATACAACCTCAGCTTCCAGACTCTCCCTAGTTTACGCTTGTTTTATCAATAGTTTGCAGCAATCTCTAAGTTCCTCCACATCAGAATTGTTTGTAGACTTCCCTGAAGGGACATCTGAACTTAACATAAAACATGTCAAGAACTGACACTGAGCACTGAATCATTCCTGGTTGTTCTCACTGCTTGTTACTTTTATCCCAGACTCTATTCTGGAATGAACGACCCAGCTACCCACAAAGCAAAACCTCTGTCCATCTTTTCAGACAATTTATTCCCAGCTCTGCTCTCAGGGCACAGCAAAGGCAGCATCACAGACAACCGCCTCCCATCACCCAAGAGAATCTCTCAAAACCAATTTGGCACATTTTTTGTGGACTCTGACTCCAGCCACAGCACAGAGCATCACACACTTTGAGATTCATATTACAAAATAAAAAAGTTGGTCAGTGCAAAAGAGCTCTGATGTTTTATGCAGTAGGACCTTAAGCAGGAAGATAACAGCTCTGTCTATGGATTCAGACACTGTAAATTGTGGAGGAGACCCAGAGCAAAGTGACTTGCAGTGTGTATAAGGCCTTTGCTAGTTTTTGATGGTCATCATGTCTTGCACTGAGAGGTGATATACTTCTGAAAGTGGCTACTGATATTTCTTTATTCTTCATTTTAAAATTACATATCATCCCAGCTAGCAATCTATAAACTACTGCAATGATTTCTAGTTAACTCCTCCCCCCCACCCCTCAAGTTAACATTACTATGTGCACTTTGGAATACAGTTGAAAACATCTCTTCTAAGAAATTATTCTTTATATCATCTACTTTATATGAAACCAGACATTTGAGATGGATGATCAGTCCTTACACTGGGTAACTACATCTAATATCAAAAAAATCCATTGATAGCAAGCACCCTTAAACTCATCAATGACATGTTACCATAGCATTATCTTTCAGCACAGACATAAGGGAAGGATAAACTTCAAGAATTTTCATTTCAAAGAGTTCTTCTTGAGATTGCAGTAATAGTTTAACAACAGAGAGATTTTAGAAGGAAAAAGGTGTTGAAAATGAAATAAAGCTGTCCTTAAAGACTGAAAGCTCAGAGAATTTTGAAGAAGAGTTCAGCAGTTGTCAATGCCAATAGAATTTAATGGAGTAGATACAAAGCAAAAGACAAAATCAATACCAAGGTGTTTGTGCTTCATTTCTTTGTAGTTGTCAAACCTTTGAAGTTGTTAAATAATGACTTATAGACTAGGAATAGATGTCTACTTTGACATTTCCTTAATGCCATGTCAAGAACCCATCTAAACACACTCAAAAAAAAAAAAAAAAAAAAGTTTGTATGATACAGAAGAGAAACTCAACCTCAGAACCACGTGATGTGAAATCTACAGCACCTGAGTCTTTATACTGTCTTTGTACAATACAAATAAATTGATTTTAAACAACCCCTAAATATTCAATTTCTAAACAAATCTTTCAGACATATTCAGCATGCGTGTACAGAATAAGAAAACCACTTTGTAGGTTTAAGTCATTCTACAATAGACAGATCATTCTTTAAGGATTCTCCATTGAACTGCTTCTCTGAGACAGGTCTCACTCAATCCTGGCAGGCAGTCAATAACCCAGTCAGAGCTGAAAGTGGCCTAGTCATTGAGGAAAGGGCCTCAAGTTGCACAAGGGAATGTTCAGGTTAGGTATTGAGAAAAAAGTCTTCACTGGAGGGTGATCAGGCACTGGAGCAGGCTGCCCTGGGAAGTGGTGGGATCACCATCCCTGGAGGGGTTGAATAGATGTGTAGATGTGGTGCCTGGGGATGTGATTTAGAGGTGAACATGGCAGTGCTGTGTTCTGGTTGGAAAGATTTCAGAGGTCTTCTCCAATGTAAATGGTTGTATGATTGATCTTCCACAAAGCTCAGACAAAACCACAGGCCCCTCTAGGAGAACCCAGAGCATTCAAAACCATGGGATAGAGAGACTGTCCCCTTCCCACTGCTGCTCCTGGCCCACTGAAGCTGGTGCAAAGTTGCATCCCTCTCTCCTTCAGGACAGGAGTCTGGCATGGATGACAGGCTGGCAAGTTTTTCTTCATGAGAGAGCTACTGCTCCCTGTGCCAGCAACTCGGTGCTGTGGATCTGGGGCAAATCCACCCAAGGGTGTCAAACAGGAAGGATGGGTGAATGAACCAGAATGTAAATGAACCCCACTTCCCTAACTCCCAGGAGAGCAGCTCTGTGGCTCTGATTCATGACTCGTGCCTGATTAAGTTGCAGCAGCTGAAGAGGTTACTGTCCCATCCCAACCAGGCAGTTAAAATAAATGAGGACTATGCAGAACCTAATTTCTTACCTTGTTGCAGCTAAATCCTGCAGGGGCTGTGAATCAGCCCTCTCAGGTGCCATGGCTCACCATCTCACATACAAACTGAAAATGTCCCTTGGTTTACCTTAATGCTACCATGGCTCTGGAGCAGAAATGTCACTGTTCCCTCAGCCCCATGCCTGGGAAGGAAACTCCCAGCTGTGGGACAGGAAGGACAGACACCAGCCAGATCCTCTTCATCTCCTCAGCAGGAATCAACAGAGCTCTTGGCTCAAAGCTCTTACTCTGACCCAGAAGCATCTTGTCTACTTTGGGTTAAATTATATTGTAAATGCAGCATAGATGCTGAACTTTAAATTCACCTCCTTGCTCATTCTGTATTCATCCCATTATGCAGAAATACAGTTAAAGTAGCATTAATCATTTAAAATCTACATTAGAGTAAAAACAGTATTTAAACCTTTAAATACTACTCTTTTTATTAGCCATTAAGAATATAATTTATATAGGCATTGTATACGACTATCAAACAAAAGGAAGTGAAACATCACTAAGATCCAGCTCTGAACCATCCTGCAGAACAGATCAAGGTTAAAACCAGTCCCCTCACTCCCTCAAAAAGCCAAGGAGGCAGCAAAAACAAAGCTGCAAAATCTTCTTCCTTGCTTTCTATGTGCATTTAATACTGCTGGTAGAGTCTTGTAACTCTGACAGCCATTTTATTCCTTTATACATTTATGGAATACTGAGGAGAACAGATAAGGCAGATTTATTTCCTTTCAAGGTCACTCCTTTAGTGATCTGAAGCTAAAGCAAAAGCTCAGACTTCCAGGGTTTTCTTGTATTCTAATTATTCGGCTATTAAATGGATTTTAATTTAGAAAACAACAGGCAGAAGTTTGGAAGACAAATATCTTGTTGGGAAATCAATCTCCTAATACTGGAGTTGTGTGTATACTGGAACCAAGTGTAGCCTTGGTTTGCACTCTCACTATCAGATCTCCACACCTGGTAGGCCAGGGTAGGACTTCCTTGCTGGCACTCTGCAAAGAGTTCATCAGACATGGCCACAAAGGTGTTGTCATAATTATGCCTGTGCTTTCTGCAGCCTGTTTGACCAGGGTTTTCCAAAATCTCCATTACAGGGTCCAGACAGAGGTACTGAAAACAGAATTGGCATAATTGAGATGAAATGTGGGGCCGATTTTGCATTTTGAATGCCTGAATATCATTAGGACTGTTCACTTTTCCATGACAACACATAATTAAAACAAAAAATCCCAGACATTGCTGCATCAAAGTTGGGCTGGTTTTTCCTCTGCAACTGCAGTCTCATTTTCTTTTTAGGAAATTTTGTACAAATACAAACTGATGGGAAAGAGACTCCAGAGAATATTTTGTCCTCCAGTAACATGTATGGATGAGATGACTTGCTGAGCAATACCTTGTTAACAACTTCCAGGTTTTAGGGAAAGTGAAGGGGGTTAGTTTGCATGCTGCTTGCTTTAAGAAGGTACTGTATAATCAAAACAAGATCTCCCACAGGAGGGATTCTTTAGCAGCAATGGCAGGCAGGCAGGCAGGCATTACCCCAGACATTTGATATAGAGGGTATGACAAGAGGAAGAACAAAGGGACAATTCAACACTTCTTATTCTTACTGCAGTTGTAGAAAGAGCTGCAAGGAATAGCAGGCAGCTCAGAGAACTCTGCTGCTGAAGATCTATTTAAGCAAAGGGACAGAGGCACCTGGCACAGGAGATGACAGTGAGCTGTAAAGCACACATGTCCTAACCCCATGCCACCCACTGTAGGTGAAGCTTGGGAATATTCCTGTTTCTCAGCTGGGAAGGACAGGTCTCTATTCTGTCCCACGGTAAACAAATCTAATTTTGGCTGCTATGAACCCTTTGAAGCATTTCTTCAATTTTATCCCTGTGGCTTGCAGAAAACACCTCAATATAAATCATAACATAAATGCAATGATCTCCTGCTTCACAGACAAGAACACAGTTCAGGGTCATGAACAGATAATTACAATTCCATACTGTTCTATTTCATCCTTTATCTCTAGAACTCAGTTTGCCAGTGCCAATTTTTGGTGCCAATCAAGAGGCATTACTAAGAGTATGTGATGATACACTTCACCATTTAACTAATCCAGCTCCAATATTTCCCATTAGAGCCTTGAAAGGGATTACACATTCAGGGAGTAATGGAAAGCAATTACACCAAAACTGTTACATATCAGACTTTGGAAGAACACAAAAAGCAGGGCCAAGAAGAGCTGTTATTTTTTTCTAGAGAAAGGAAGTAATCTTATGAATCTCCTATTAGGCTGTGAAGCACCAAAAAAAAAAAAAAAAAAAAAAAGAAAAAATTTTGAGTCCTAAACTGATATATAAAATGCTTGTTTACCAAAGTTATTAACTGAAATAAAGCAAAATTTTAACACTGTAAGTTATCTGATCTCTTGCTTCCATCACTGGCTGGTAGCCAGTTAATTACAGCAAATTAATAATGTATTAAATTCTGTTTGCTGAAGCTATCAACAATTTTCACTGGGTGCAAATATTCAAGTTTTGTAGAAGCTGGAACAGATATGCTTTATCTTTACCTTGTACCATTTGCAAAGTGAGGAACTGCTTAATCTAGTGTGGCTATACTGGAAAAAACAGAACAAAAGCAACTCTGGCATAACGTCAGTGACAAACTTTAATCTGTGCCCAAATCACACTTTAACTTGCACATTATAACCAATACTTTTGTAATGCTGCAAATAAAAGTATTCCCACAACCATTTTAAGAGAAAGACATCTATAATGATAGGTAATTTGCCATTGCAGACAAAAATCTGGAGCTGTCCAGAGGCTGAACATTATTTCAGATAACTGTGCCCGTCTGCGACTGCGAACAGTGAACAGGAAACATTCTCCCATAACTGACCTCTGACAAAGGTTTTATATATCCCCCAAAGGGCAGAAAATTTACAAATATGAGAGTTACTGAAAAACCCAGAGGACTCTTAAGGAGAAACAAAGTTAGGTTTCCAGAGGGCTGTTCAAGAGAAGGATATTATCTATGCTGCTGGCCAGGACAATAGACTTTTTCTATGCACTTTACTCTTGTTCAAAAACACATGCAAACCAAAACACAATTATATGGCATAATTCAGTTCCACAAACAAGCACAGTAATTTGATTCTGGAATGCTAATAGTTTCATTTGTTACCAGAAATATTTAAAGAAATTGCATCATTTGTTTTGTTTGTTTCTTTTTTTAACTTCCAGGAACAGCAACCAACTTTTCACCCCCTCTTTTTGCACCACGTCTTGATGGGGTATGAATTTTATCATCACATTTGCATCTTCCTTCTGCTAAGTTGCTGAGCTACCTCTCCACCTCCCTCTGCCTGCCTGCCCTCCAGAATTTTTGGTCCTGTTCCCCAGTTGCCTCTTTTCTCCAGCCACAAACTCCCCTTGGCTGTGGAGCTGGCTACTGCATCCAGACAAATCACTCCCAAATGCACCTCAGCAACTCTACACAGTTTGATATCTCCAGCTGCCAAGCAGAAAATGTGTATTTGATGATGGCTTAAAGTGTACCATTATTCTGTCTCTGAAGTAAAACAGGGAATGCTAACAGTCTTTCTATTTTATTTTAGTGCTGTGTCTGTATATTCAAAAGTCTCATTAAGCAGTGCTGCACTTTTCCTTCTAGAAGGACGCCTGTGCAATGCATTTTCCTAAGGGTGTAACAAAAATATACACGAATCTCCTTTATTCATGAGATTATCTCCAGGATGTTCTTCGTACACTTTAAGTTTAGAAAAATATATATATATATTTCATTTTTTGCAGATCTGTACTCCAACTGACAAAAAAGAGTAACATATAAATGCACTGTTTGTCTACACTATTTTTTTGTTGTTGTTTTGGGGCTTTTTTTTTTTTTTTTTTTGTCTCATCTACATAGCATTACAGACCTGTGATACATTTTGAGCAAAAATTTTGGTGATGTATGAAGTGAAGACATCTCTAAATATTAAGACAGTGCTTGGCATGATGACAAGTCTGAAGAGTGAAACAGAAGCTCTCTGGTAAGATGAGGTGAAGAGCTGACACCTCTAAGGAGACAGAGTTTACTTACTTACAGGGTAGTGTGCAAGTTTATAGTCACAGTAGCATCAAAATAAAGCTACTTGGAGGAGTAGCTGAGGAAAAAAAAGGTTAATTAACCCTATTTTTCTTACATACATACTGTTATTAGGTGGGTGAACCTCATGCTCAATCATATTTGAGAAAATTTAGAGAGACATTAATTTATTGTCAGAGTTTCAAACTAACTGCAATCCACTCGTTTGTTCCTTCTGTGTTAACTCAGCTCCTATTCCCCCAAACACAGTTCCAAAAACTCATTTTGTGTTACTAAGTGTTAATTACCTGTTGAACCCTGTCGTTAGGGCCAGAAGGTGATAAGATGCAACCACATTCATCCAAAAGCCTTAAATCTTTTATTTCTCAGCACACCAGATAAAAGTACAGTGGTTTTTCACTTTAATTTAGGGAAACTCTAATATTTTGTGTTTTGGCTCCCTTATCACCTCAGTGATCCAGATCTGGTTTTGGAAGAAAAACCTCCAACCACAGACTCCACCTCTCTCATAACTTCCCTGACACTGCAGTTTCTGCACAGTAACAGTATGGACTGTTCATATCCAGTTCACTGAATTGATTTTAAAAAGAGATTAAAATGGACCAGCAAAACAGTCAAAATTAGATTACTTTTGAATCATAGAATTTCCCAAATTCTCTAAAATAACACGATGCATTATCTTGCTGCAGTGGATATCATGGGAAAGCTTTTTTACAAAATCTATTAGATCTTCCTTCAAAATAAATGTTTATATCTTTTTTGCTAAGTTTCTTCTAAAAGTCTGTATGTTTGAAATCATGAATGACATCTGTCCCTGTGAGCTCTCAAGTCACAAAAAAAAAAAAAA